>VHKM01000857.1:0-171332 GCA_007210695.1 Neogobius melanostomus
TTCCTTGCAAACACAATTATCTTGGGATTGAATATTTTGTCTGCGGGGTGTAGAAGATTTTGTCTGTCCCAGTGGCGTCATATTGCAAGTAGAAGCAAATTTGACCATTGGGCCGAGTTGTTTCTGTGTGTGAATGTTTTGGATATGGCAAGCGATACATGGGGGCTACTTTCTTCACTTCCCGTGTATAGGGTTTCAGCTCTTCAGGTAATGCAACTGCGAGCGCCATTCCTTGGGGACCCAATATAGGCTGGTATATGCCACTTGAAACGTTTGATCTGATATTTGTCGCAAAGCTCATCATAGGCGTCGTCTTCAAGGGTGACATAGTTAAGGGTCACATGCAATGGATCGAAGGGTTCTTTCAATGGATATAATGATTTTGCCCATATCTTATATTCTTGCCATAATCTTGATGCCTCATTTCCTTTTTCTGGATCTGTGAGGACTTGAGCCCAATATATTGTTGTCTGGGCCTTTAGATCTTGTACAACGTCTGGGGAAAGGTATAGAATTCTTTCCATGTGTTTCTCCTTCATTCTTCGCATCATCAAAATTGTTTCACTTTTGTTGAGTATCTTGTGACCTTCAGGGCAAAATATCAGAGACAACGATAGTTTGCACATCAAGTCTCTTCCACATATGGACACTTCACACCCCGGCAAAAACAAGAATTCATGTTCCACAATTTGGTTCTTCAATATTACTGCCAATGGTTCAGTAAAGGTTTTTGTTTCTGGCCTTCCCACACAGCCTGTTATGGACATTGTTTTTGTTGTCAATGGAAACTTTTGTCGAATACAGGATACTGTTGCTCCCGAGTCCACTAGAAATCGAATCTTCTGTCCATTTATTTCCAAGACCACCATTGGTTCGCTTTTCCATGACTTAAGCGATTGGTCTGGCTGCGGGCCTCTCTAGTAACAATCTCCGTATTGGTTGAAACATCCGTGTGTGTCTCTTCCACTTGGGTTATTTCCAAGATTCATCACTCTTGGGTTGGTTACTGGATGCATCATCTGTTGTGCCATGGGTTGCATGTTGGCGTTTTGCATCATTTGTGGCTGGCCCATTGGTTGCCCATACATCTGTTGAGGGTTACCTTGTTGATTGTACCCATATGCTTGTCCTTGGAGCACCGTACGACACTTTCTTGCCCAATGTCCCATTTTTCCGCATGCATGACATTGGTCATATCGTTTTCCCACGTTGTTGCCTCTTCCTCGTCCAAAGCCGCCTTGCCCTCTTCCTCTTCCTTGGGTGTTAGCGAATGGGGCGGTGTTGTAAATTACAACAGGTGCGGCAGGGATCGATGAGGGCTGATTCTTTTGTACAGCCGGCGTTGCGGGTGCTCCTTGTGTCTGTTGTGGTTGCATTACCATCTTGATTGCAGTTGCCAATTGGTTTGTTGTTATCGGCACGTCTCCTTCAGTGGGGTCTTGTTTGACCGCATGACATTGGATGTCTTTTCTTTCTTTTTGTCTTTGGACTCCGCTTGTAATTTCTGGAGTTGCAACTTCATGGTCGCCATTTCCATCTCTCTCTTCTTGGAGTCAGTTTCTTGTTATTGTTCAACCACTTGGTGACATTGTGGTTACAGTGTGCGTCAAATTCTTCTTCAGTTTTGGTGTATAAGCCCATTACGTCACTTAAAGCGTCTTGTACCGGCTTTGGCATCCCCTTGACAAGGGCTGAGTAGAACATGACCGTCATTCCAGTGCCTGCTTGAATCGGCTCTCCCGTTGCATCGTGGTATAGACTTTTGGCACGCTGTTTGTAGCTGTAGTAATCTTCATCATTCTTCATCCGTAGTGACATGAGTTCATCAGTCATGATGCATGGGAATCTTGATTTCAGTTCTTCTTCCAGTGCAACACGAAACATTTGTATTGACGAATTCTTATGTAGGACCACTCGCAGCCTGTGCTCCACTGCATTCTTGACGTTAATTGCAACTGTCTCGTCTGCTGCCTTGGTTAAGGCGGCGTGTATGTCTCCCCAGCAAATTCTGTCTCCGGCGGTATGTTTCATGAGGGCTCTCATCCATGGAATTCCTCCTTTGGTTAGTTTTGGCAGCACCAACATCAAGGAACTCCAGTCTTTGAGCGTGAATGGCTGATAAATCATTTGTCGGTTGTCTATTGTTCTTAATGGATAAACCTTGACGTTTGCCACTTGTGGTTCCTTGTTTGCGTCTGGCATGGGTCCACCACACGTTGATGAAGGCCCGTTGTACTCCTCCGTCTCAACGATTCCCGAAAAGGATCCTACTATTGCGAAAGGTTCTTCGCATTGTAGGTTTCTTGCTGGGTGGCCTTTCATCGCTTGGTCAGTGTCTTTGCTTCTGGGTCTTGCTTCTTGTACGAAATTATCCAGTTCCTTTAGATTCCTCTCTGTCTCCACGATGTTGGTCAATGCCGTCACTTGATTTTGTACTGATTTTACTTGTTCTTCAATGTTGATTAGATTTGGGGTGCGTTGCAGGGGTGCCAATGCCAATGTTCCCCCTGTGACTCTGTGAGTCATTTGAGGCGTCGGTGATGTTGTTGAAGGTTTTGGCGCATTGTTGGTTTCTGCGCTTGCGATGTGTGACCATGGATATAGGCTTGATGCAGGTGTTGAATGAGGAGCTCGGTACGGTGGAGGTCTGGTATCAAGTGATGCTCTCCGTTGGTTCTTGTCATCTTGTGGATACATACTTTGACTGGATGGTGGGCGATACAGAGAGTTGTCGATTTGAGGGATGTCTTCAAGGCTTTGTGCTTTTCCCAGACTTGCTGCTAGGTGACTACGTGATTCTTTTCTCTTTCGTGATGACAATCCACTTTGACCTTCTTTATTTATTATTCCAAGATCGTCATCTTCTTCCACTGCTGGTGTGCTGTGATGACTGTATGGCGTCATTGGTTGTTGTGAGCGTGTATTGTATCCATGTTTTTTTTCTTCTCCATTTACTGTGTAAATGCCCGCTGGTGGTTTCTTTAGGACATCTCCTTGAGGTGGTTCTTCATCAAACGTCACCTTTTTATCTTCATCCGTTGGCTTCATGACTAAGATTGAAGACAGCTCTTTGAAGTTCCTCTTCTCTTGTATTTCGTTTGCCCACTTGTGCATTCTTCTAGCCAGGGCTTCCTTGTTCTCATGTTTTCTTATCTTTAGATTGTTCAGCTTTCTCCCACGGATGGTTCGAATGGGATGAGTCTTGTATTGTAGGATCTTTGCTTCATGATACTGCATGATGTTCTCCCATTGGTCTTCTGTTGGAGCGATGGCTCTTTTTCCTCCGTGTATCATGCCTTTCTTAGCATATTTCTTCAGCAGGTCTTGTATGATGGATTGACTGACTTTTGCCCTTTTTGGATCAGGTTCATGTTGCAGAACCTTGCAGTTCCAAAATTGTTGTAATTGAGTTAGGGTGACGAACTGAGACATTTTATTGGCAATTGCGTTTGTGTTATTGTCGCACTTACTGATTGCAATTTAGTTGTGCTTGTTTACTAATCTATCGCGTAAATTAGCTTATAGTTTTAGGTATATTCGCTTTGGTATAGTTTTTGCAAGTATTGTATTATTACCTTACGTATGTTTTAAGGACTTTTGGATTGGTTGCTTTGGTTGTTTTGGTTCCGCCCCCTCAAGACCTCTACACTTTTGGATCAGCCTTTGCTTCGCGCCTTCTCTTAAGTCTTCGCCTCTACAAGGAAAAGAAAAACATTGCTTTAATCAGTATTGTTCTTTTGGTAAAACCTTTGGCTATAACCGATTGCCTTTTAGAAATCCTACGGCTTAACTATTGCCATTATTTAAATTTTTTATTTTTTTATTTTTTTCATTTATTTTATTTATTTATGTATTTATTTATTTATTAATTATTATTGTTATTATTTATTGATTAACCCTTTTACTATTATTTTTTCCTATTTTGCTCATTTATTTTTGTTTACACAAACCCATGCATATACTATTGACAACCCATCATTATTCTGTGGTGAATTCTTGGAGGAGAGGCTTTGAGGCCCAATTTATGATTACGTTTTATTTCCATAAAAACGACTATAAGTTTACATTTTTTCAAACGCAGCATTCTATTTCTATATCCTCCATGGGTGTAAGCATATGCAGCCTTTAAAATAAATGCCACAACACAAAATAAATATATCACACACACTGGTTCTTTATCGCCGAAGCTAACTGTGGGTTGCTATCCACAGTGCTCTGGGAAAGTCATTTGTCACTGCGGAGTATGGGGCAGGCTTCTACGCAGAACGCAAGTTCTGTGCGACCCCAATCTTGGCTAATCCATCTCCTTTCAGCGCAATGTCCAATCCCATTTTTTCGGTCGACTCAAACACAGCGTCCTAAACTTTAGATACCCATTAATTCTCACTGCCCGTCCACAATACAAAGCCATGCTTTGGAGGCCCTAGAGCCAAAAAATGTCTCCTCAAAGCATGGAAATCCTCCCACAACAATAATGTAGAAAATAATAAAACCCCTTTCCCTGCGCCCTTATTTCATTCTAATTATGGGTCAAGTGCCTTGCTAATGAGCGCCTTATTGTTTCCCATGGGAGACTTATTGACGTCATTTATTTTGAGCGCCGGGGCTGTCTTTATGCGAGAGACAGAGGCGTTATCTAACTTGGGACATTTCTTAGCATTAACTGGGTCAAGACCAGACCTGCGTCTGGACAGGATCTCTTCTAAGTTTTGTGCTGACTTCTTACGAGAAGCCCTGATTTGTGCCAAAATGGTCCTCACTTTGTTTACTTAAAGGCGGGCGTTCATAGATTCTCCCTGTGTGGCAGTATGTGTTTTTTACCCATTACATGTAGACAACCTTATGCAATTTCACACAATTTAACCTTAGCGTTAGACCAACATTAATACATATATACATTGTGTGACATTAATGGGACCTTACGACATTACTGTCAATGTTGTATATTTGTTTACCTCTATATGACTTGCAATGCACTTGTTTAAAATGCTATTGTTATATATCTAGGCGCGCAGACTGGACACAAGACGGATGGAGTGTCTTGCTCAGAGGCGGTGCTTGTGCCTCTCGCCGTTTTTTTTTTTTTTTTTTTTTTTTTTTTTTTTTTTTGCATCTGCGTGCACGTTCTATTTAAATCACCGCTTTAGCCCACTTAACTGGGATAAACAAATACTTCGACTGCGTCTCTGTGATTTCTCCGTTGACTCGTTGCACAGACCTGCGAGTCCAATAATATGATTTTTTCTAAGCTAGATTGGAGACGTTTAACGCAAATTGGGGTACACACGCACACTGCTGCCAACATTATCATCACGCATGCAAAAACTGCAACTACCGAGGCAAACATAGCGTTATATGATTTCACGCTATTTCCTAACTCGTTTTTCAAATTACTGTATTGCTGATTGATGCTATGTAGCACCTCTGAAATGTGTGAAACATTACTACTTCCAGGCGACATTATTGTTCCTATGTACTTCTGCGCAGTGCTATTCATTACTAGGCCTTGTGTCCCGTTTGTTATCATTATCGTCTCTCCGCTTTTTGTTGCGTTTATAGGCGCGTTTGTACTTATTTTTTCTGGTTGTGGTGTTGTAAACACACTTATGGTCGTTTCTACCGTTTCTATATCGATTGGTGACTTAGTGGTTTGGACAGGCGTCACAGCTTTGGTAATTTTGTCTCTCGGGGTTTCTTCCCAAAAGGGCGGGATCTCAGCACTACAATCATAAGCGGGCGTGGTCAATTTGCTCCCGTAAGGATGTGTAATGCAGTTGCAGAACAGATTTGCATGAATTGGCCGATTTGCCCAAAAACAATCTAGGACGACTTCTGTCCAATCGGATACAAATTCGTCCGCTTTTAATGGAGTGCATGTCTCCGAAGCGAGCCCATGGTCGCGCGAATACATAGCTATTAGCTGCATTCTTCCTCCGTCTCCATCTACCGTCCCCAAATTATTCAACAATCCCTCGGGCGAGCAAGGGGAATACTGAAGTTCCATCGCCATTATCGTGCCGGTGCGTATTTTACATCGACATATGACACTTGAGAATGTTTGAGTAATTGAGACGTCGACATGATCGTCACCATGCAAGCTTGCAAGCGTCATGATTACAAATGCGCACCAAATGTTTAGATTAGCCATAATTAGTTAAGGGGGGGGGGTTTATCTCTTTTCTTATCTACTTTTTATTATTATTATTTTTATTTGTACGTATTCATGTACCACTCTACGCCTTTTTATTTTATTTTATTTTATATTTTTTTTATTGTTTATTTAATGAACGTTCAGTTATTTTCTTAATAAATATACAGCTGTTTACCTATTTTCTTGCGTATACGTTTTCTGTTTTTCTTGGTATCGTTTACCGTGCGCCAGAAAATTCCCTATTGATAAAAACCTCGCACGTACAGGCCGTTAATCCCTATTCATTAAAATTCTCTCGCGCATGAAAGGACACTCGTTAGGAAAGAGCGCGGTATCCACGTGTTTTTCTTATTTTCTTATCACAAGCTATCTTATGTACAAAGCATTTTTTGTTCATGGCCTTATTATACAACGTAAAGTCCCAGTCGTCACACACTATTCTAATTGATTTATATGCCAATCTTTGATAGACTTTGGAAGAAAAGGGCGTCTGTCTTACCCGCTTGTTTGCGTCGACAATAGTGTGTTTGGACACGGTCTCTACGGTGACTCCTTGACGGTTTCTTTTGATGTCTTTGCTCCTGAGAGCTGTCCCGTCTCCGCTGCTGCCGTGTGTTGTCCCGGTTTGAACTCTGTCTATTTCTGTCCCCTTGGTGCCGGCGCGCGTGCCTGTGTTCTCTGCTTTTCTCCTGGTGTGCGCGTCCAAGGCAGCGTCCTCCTCTTCTCTCAGTGTACAAGCAGTCTCTCGGGGTTTTCTTTACAGAAAAAACTGTCACGTCCCTGGTCAGTCTTTGATCTTCGCCTTGCGCGTTCAATCACGTCGGGGTCACCAAAAATTATCAGTATTTACTGTAAGAAAACCTTCCATTTAAAAACCTTCAGATGGAAAAATCAGAGCAGAGAAATAGATGGCGTTCTCAAGGAGGTGTTTATTCAGCATTCAGCAGGTAGTACAGATGTTGCATTGCAGATGTTAAATCAAGAAGTCCGCTGTTTCTGTCTCGGCATCAGTTTTCCTTCCCTTCGCCCTTCCTACGAAATACGTAAACCAGTTGTAGCCATTTTCCATAGAAGGTAACGCACAGATGTGAAGAAACTTACTCTCCTCCTACACCTAATAAGGTCTAGACGTTGAGGGCTCAGAGCTGGCCTCATCCTACAGCTACGGACCCCTTATTTGGATGTGGGACAACACAAGGCCTCATCCGACCCTATCTGGTGCACGTAGTCTTTAAAGAACATTTTATATGTGAAATAAGAACAAGCGTTAAACTAATATATCACAAGTGTTATGACCATCGAGCACAGCAGGTAAAATCACGTTATACAGAATCATTAGCCTCTGAATTAGCTGGTGTGGTGTTATATTTATACGGCAAACCAGAGCGCCCAAAAGCATATCGAGCATATCAGGTTCTGAGCACAATTCATACACAATTGAAGCTTATCTCACAAACAGTCACTCAACTCCACACAGAACAGCCGTGATGAAGTGATTTTAGATGGTATGCAAGTGATGCCACAGCATTCCAACAGAATAGTAACAGAAGCTAAATGAGTGGGTTTTGGGATTTCTGACAAATGCTTAGAGTGAAATGATGCGTTCTCTCTATTTTGGTACAAGGCAAGATACACATTTGGATTTTCCAGCAGGTGGCTAAATAGTCTAAATCTGTTGTCACAAAGTAACATTGAAATTAATATTTGCACCAAATCTCAGAATTCTATAACATCATATGAAATTTTCTTCATGATATGTTAGTGATGACGTTGTTTGTATTTGCATAAGTGCTTCTCTTTTTTTCCGATTAATTCACAAGTGCTAAAATGTAATTCAATTTCACGTTCTAATGCGTTTGTCTTTTTGTTTTGTTTTTCACAGATCAAGACATTTACAGAAGATCGGGGACTGACATCCTGCTGTGCGTTCTGTCAGAATATGAAACGTATGTTATTATCTTCACATGGTCTATAGTTCAGAGTTCATCTGCATGTTTTGAGCCAGAACTTAATAGTAGAAACAACTCTGACGGGACGTCCTGGTGTTTTGGCGAAATAAACGTGAAGAACCTGCAACTTTTTTAAAGGATTCCATCTCATTTATTCAGCCCCTCAGACACTGTTGTTTTGGTAGTTGTTGTATTTAGCAGACGTAGTAGTATTAGTAGTAGTAGTAGTAGTAGTAGTAGTAGTAGTAGTAGTAGTAGTAGTAGTAGTATTGTAGTGTGACGGGTGTTCCTCTGTTGTCTGTTATGATCTTAATATGATGCAATAACAGAGAGTAAATACCAGCAGAGAGTTTGTGGTGAATAATTCAGTCGGTCCGTTGGGTCTGGACTCCAGGTCCCATTAGCCCTGGATCAGAGGGGTCTCCCGGGGCCGAGCGCAGGGGTGGCCGCAGATAAACACAAACGATATTATTCTGCACTCAGGATTTAAAAACTCCTCCTCTCTTAACCTGGGATTTATTTTAGTATAACTGAGACTAATGTTCTCCTTCAGCCACAGTATGTTGTCATATATGAAGAACCCAGCAGAGGGCGCCAGACTATAACTTTTAAGTGAAGCTGTTTCAAAACAATAATAGATCAGACTCAAACTGTAGAAGATGAAACAAAAACAAAACTCAGAGCTTGATTTTGTGAACTGCAAAGATCCCAAACTAAGCCATGACACAATAGGTGTGTGTGAGTGTGTAGGTTTGGGGGAGGGGCGGGTGGTGTGTGTGTGTGTGTGTGTGTGTGTGTGTGTGTGTGTGTGTGTGTGTGTGTGTGTGTGTGTGTGTGTGTGTGTGTGTGTGTGTGTGCGCGCGCGCAGAGGCGTAGTTTGCCATAAGGCAAGGCAGGCAGCTGCCTGGGGCCCCCAAGCCAACAGAAATGACCAAGAGAATGAAGTCACTGCAGCAGCATTTACAAGGTGCAACGACAGTTGTCCGTTGCATACTCCCTGAAAGAGCCCCACCTGCTTCTCAGAGGAGGAGAGAGAGAGATGGCGCAAACCCACGTGTTGGTATAAACAGAGCAGCTACGCATCTCCTCCAAAATGAAGAGAAGTGATGCCTCTGGCAGCAAGAACGAAAGGAAAGAAGGAGAGCAAGACAGGAGTGTAATAAGTTACTGTAGTTGTATGTCTCTGAAGTGCCTTCTTTTATTAGCCTTCATTGGCATGCCAATATTATTGTCCCCCCTCCTCGCCCCATTGCAGAACACAAAACGGCCACCAGAGGGCCCCCTACTGACATTCCTGCTTGGGGCCCCCTCATACCCTTGCTACGCCACTGAGTGCATAGGTGTGTGTGCAGAATAGATATTGATTGATTGACTGATTGTTGCTTTGCTGAGTGTGTGGTGAGTAGCCGGGCCTGGTCCGGTTGGGGACAGTGGATGGAAATTAGCCTTTTAGCTACAAGCCTGCTTCTCTTTTCTTTTCTTTTTTTTAAGTTTATTGATATTTTTTTTATGCATTGTCCCCTTAAATAAATAAATAAAATACTAATAAAATGACTATTTCAAAACTAAACTCTCCAGGTGTCCCCCTGAAGATAAAGTTATTATTTTTACAAAATGATGCAATTGGCGTTCTATACCTTTCCCATCATCCTCTCCCCTTACGCATTCACCCTCCCCTCGCTCTCGCCATTCCTCTCCTCCTCTCCCTCTCTAGCATCTCTCCCCCTCTCTCCCTCCCCCTCCCTCCTCTGTTACCTCTCTCCTCCCTCTCTCCTGAGAATGTAAATCCCACTGTTGAATTCAGGGAGGATGATGATGTTCCAGGTGCCACTCAAAGCACTGAGGAAGTATTAAGGATCAGAAACAATAATAACATGACAAATGGATGTGAAATGTGTTTATTGTTCATTTTATTTCATATTTGTGCCTCATTCCCCTTACCGATAAAATATTTACAAATACAATTGTTTTCTCAAAGTTGATTATTTAAGTCATGTCTTTGTTCACACCATTTCTCTCCATAAAGAATCATTTCTCCAGCGTCAAAGTCATTTGTTTAAAATATAATTGTGTTATAAAGAGCCCTACAAAGCTCAGGATACACACATTCTCCTGATCTTTGCCTACAGTGACACAGATCAGCATCAAAAACACACAGACAAATTCATTAGTTTCTGTTCATCTACAAATCAAGCTCTGTGTTAAATATTTAGTCATACACTGCACTCGAGTAGTTTCATAAACCTCTATGTTCCCAAAGTCTGCACTTCCTTCGGTCAATTTAATTTCAATTCTCTGCCTCGACTTGAAAAGCAAAGTCTCCTCATTTGTTTTAATTACAGCCTTAAAAACTCAATTACTGCAAAGCTCATGATCAGTGCACATGGTTTTAACGCTCTTTTATTCCCAGTTGGTTCTTACCTGGTAAAATAAAAAATAAAAATAGATTTGTCTTAATTTGTGAAGAGCAGGAAATATTCATATAGTTGTGTTCAGATTATTATTAAAATGGAAATAGATTTTTTCTCCTATTTTTTTGTTAATCAAAGTTATGGATTATGTTGATTGAGCTAAGATCTATGAGATAATGTACATGTTTTTCACACTGATGTGCTCAGCCCCACAGATCTTTTAAAAACCTGTTGAGCGTCCTCTGTCAGTGAGTTTAGAATATAATTAAGAGCTTTGTAGGTGGTATCACCAGACAGACCCATTGCAATAAGTGTTCCAATAATTGGGACAAACCTGGCTCCTTCTTCTATTGCCATTTCTGTGATGACAGGAGCAGAGGAGGTCAACACCTTTATTATAAGCTCTTTGGTAATTTCAGCTCCTGCAAGAGGTGATTTTGTTTCCGCCTTAAGATCCTCTAAAGACACACCACTAACATCAGACAACTTCTGCAGTAAGTTACGAGTAAGGCCCAGAGAATTCACACAGTATATTGCAAATCCAAGTATAATCTGAATATAAACCGCACATGTGAGACCAGGGACTGGCACAGCTGCACCTGCAACTGAAGCTACAGTGAGCCATGTTACTCTGCTCGCTAAAGCCTGTTTCTTCTGTTGGACGACGTCCAGACTGATGTTGGGCAGAGCCAGGAGAAGAACATCTCTCTGATGTTTAGGAAGTTCCACATCCAGAGTTTTCCACAAATCCTTAAATTCGTACAGATGAAGTTTGAAACCAGACACAAGGAAAACCTTTGGAGACTCAAGCCCAGCTTCTCGAGTTCTGTTTGAAGGTAAAGATCAGTCAGTAAAATAAGTTTAAACAAAATGACAGTAAGATTCAGAAACACTTTACCTTCAGTGCAGTAGTCCCTGACCTCTTTGAGGACTTCCTCCTCTTTGGTGTTTGAATCTTCCTCTTTCTCACTGGTTATGTTCTGGTCGATCTTGGATCGAACAAAGTAGAACTTTTTGTTCATCTTCTGAATTTCTTTTGCCAGTTTTGCATCATTTTCTCTGAAGCGATCGTTGGAAACAATGATGAAGAAGTCGTACTTCTCAAACTCCATCTCCTTTATGTATTTATCAGCTGTGAAATTTACGGTGCCGATCCCCGGCAGATCCCAGATTCTAATGTTGTCGTTCTTTGGGTGGATGTACTCTGTTCTCTCTGTGGTGGTCTCGTTCACTCCAGTTTTAGCTGCTCCCTCTGTTTTGTTTCTGATTCCTCTCAGAGCATTGACCAGAGTGGACTTACCAGAGCCAGACTCTCCTGTGATCCCGATGTTCAGAGGAACATTTTTTGACTCGTCCAAATACTTCTGTGCCATTTCAGCTGCTTTAGCCAAGTCTCTGTTCTGAAGCGCAGCTTTGATTTCTTCTTCATACTGATCAGCCATGATGATTCCTGAAATATAATAATTACATAGAGTTACATGTGTGTGAGTAAAAGCCACATGTCTGTTTCATAACCTCAGTCGAGAGTTCCATCCTTTTACAAAGTAACTGCTTTTATACTTTCCTTTCATTTATGTTTCATAATGTCCAGTTGTTTTGTGCCACCGGTTGTTTAAATATATATATATTGTGTGTGTGTGTGTGTGTGTGTGTGTGTGTGTGTGTGTGTGTGTGTGTGTGTGTGTGTGTGCGGTTCCCAGAGTCAATAATAAACACGGTGAGGCTAAAGCTAAAATCTGGAACAGTCTTCATGAGGATGTGAGACAGGCCTCAACTCTGACAATGTTCAAATCCAGGCTGAAAACAGCTCTTTTACCCGTGCATATGAAAACTGAAAGTATTTTATCTGCACTCTTGCCTTTTACTGTCATTGATTAACTTTATGTTGATGTTTTATTGATTGATTTTATCTGTTTTCTTGTAATTTTATGCAACTGTGAAGCACTTTGAATTGCCTTGTGTATGAATTGTGCTCTACAAATAAACTGGCCTTGACATAGACTTTATGTACATGGCCTTATTTAGTACCATAGACTTTCAACCTCTTTTAATCTTAACATTTCCTTAAATGGCCTGGAAAAAAACAGCCTTTGTGAAAGATATATAAAAAAACTTACAACGGCAGATACTTTCATTTTATGAAAGTCGACACATGACTTTAACACATTGTGGTTTATACAGACTCCATACCGCAGAATACAGGAAATGACTTTGAACCATAGATAAGGTCAAGTCAAGTTCATTTTGTATTAGCTGAAGCTGCTAAATTGCTCATGCCGGTGCCTGACAGAGTCAACCACAAGGCAAATGTAATGGGTGGCACCTCGGGGTCACTGGTGCCTCAAATAGTTTTTAATAGGAAGTGGGGTTGTGGCTACGACACACAGGGTAAACATTTTAAAGAGTTTTAATATTAAAATATTATTGAAGTCTGTGTTGAGTGGTTTGGTCATTTTTGTGTTTTTGTTTTTCCAGTGACCAACATTTTTTCCTGCTGTTTTTGGTTTTGAGTTAGTCCATTTGGTTAGTGGCCTATGTTTTAGCCTAAGGACAGACTCTTCTTATTTCTTTATCCTTTTTCTTTATCTATGTTTTTGGTTTACTTGTCTTTGGTCACTTCCCTGTGATCTACTGATTATCGTTGTGCTACATAGAACATTAGGGTGGTATTAGTTTAAGCAGACACTGTTATTCATTCTTATGATTTTGATGAAGATCAGACCACATTTTATAACCAATTTAGGCAGAAATGCGAGAAATTCCAAAGTGTTCACATACATTTTACATTTTTGGAAAATGTAACAATTATTTTTACTGAAGTTCATTATAATGTTACTCAAAAAGAAGGACATTTCTTCAAAAAGTGTTAACTAGATTACTTTTAGATGGAGGAAAATAATAATAATAAGTTACTATATTATATAATAATAATAATAATAATTATTATTATTATTATTATTATAATGCAGCTACATCCACCAGGCTGGTAAACATTTCTTGATAACATTAAGAGGGTCAGTTGAGATGTCACATTTTCAAATTTTTAATAACAAAGTGACAAAAAGATTTTACTTTTTTCCTCACAACTGTTGTTGACAACATAAGAAATATGCTTATAATTAACCTATACATTTTAAAGCAATGTATGACTGTAAAAAAGAGACATTAAAACATTTACTGTTGTTTTAATTTATCCCCTGTTATGTATTCTAGTTTAGTAAACCCGCAACTATAATCAAATTTAACTCCCTGATGATTTCGTGGAGGTCAATGATAAGATTCAATGAGAGATGGGGGACAAGAGCATCTCTTATTTAACTGTTATTTAACTTAGTTTATTCTTATTTAAGCTCCATTTGATGTGCAAGTGTTCCTAAATGCACATGTGCTCAATACAGTTTCTATTGGAGCATATCTGGACCCTAAAATCAGTAATGTACATTTATCATATACAAAGTTGTAAAAACGTATGATGGCAAAACAATAGTCTGCACTTACTTCAGCACGGGGGGTGTTGGCACCAGGAGAGCAGCCAAAACGCAGAGAATGTCTTTGTGTCTTGTGATTGATGGCAGAGCAATCTGAGTTGGCTGCAATAAGGAAATACATGGGTTTATAGTTTATTGCCTCCTCCTCTATGTGGGGCTGGGGGGGGGGGGGGGGGGGGGATTTACAGGAAACAAATGCTTAGAAGACATGGTATATACTGTATGTCCTTAAAAGGCAATGTTTCAGCGCGAGCCACAACATAATAGTACATGAGTAATTTCAGGCATTGTGGACAATCATCTTTTTGATTCTTCCAGAGCTGTTTGAGTTGGTGGCTTAGTTGTTGTTTATCATTGGGCAGTAATATTGAAACTGACTGAAGGGTGGGATTGTTACAAATAGATGAGAATTCAGTGTCCCCCTTCTCCATAGGATTTCCAGACACTCCTCCATAACCAGACCAAACTAATCGTCGGTCTCCTGGGGGTATCCTCGAAAAGCTGCATGTTCCTGATCCTGAAAGTTGAGGGTCCACTTTCTTCACTCTCATTGGGTTAGGGCGGCTGTCTTGGGTTGAATATACAACAGTAATGATAACAAGACAGATAGTCATCATAAAGTAGGCACCCATTAAATCAAAGAAGATGACATGGTATAGTTATGAATTAACTCAATTATCCATGCTCGCCCAGGAGTCTTGTGGAGTCCCTGTATCGATGCACTTCCTGTTCAGTCGTCTCTCAGCAGCTGCTGTATTGTACCTTTGCATGAGCCATGTCTGTTCACAAAACCACATCCTCTGCAACAAGCCTTTGTTGCATTAACACAGGCAGTAACTCTCAGAAGAATAACTGTGGGCAGAATATTGTTATGTAAGTATGTAGCCTCAACTTTTAAATTGTTTTATGTTTTATAATTGTTGTTGGCATTATACACCTCGCCCAGGGACAACAGTTGAAACTAGCTTTGCAGCGAATACTGACACATTTACAGAAATGTTCATTAATGTGAACTGTCCCTGTGAAATAAACTAATAATAAAATATTGTCAGCAGCGGAATATTAATATCCTCCCATAACATAATGGGTTTTATCACATGTTCTTATGTGCCTTTGACTGAGGTCGTTGCTCCCTGCACAACAAGGCCAATATAATGGTAATATATCGACGATAATAGTCGTATTGTGTTTACAAGCCTGTGTCACAAAGTTCCTCAAAGCCCCACACTGTTGTCCAGTGGTAACTTCAGGACTCACCTTCACCATATCAAGAAGTCACGACCCCCCAAAAGATTTAATCCCTGCTTTTTTAGAATAACAAGCAGTTTGGCCAGTTTTTACGGTCATTCATAAATCTTCCTATATAAAATTCAGCCCACGACCCACTTTTGGTCCCGACCCATCAGTTAAGAACCACTGCTGTAGTCTTTATTCATTCACGCCACACTTGGTGGTGGTGTTGTTGTTGTCACAGCCATCTCCAACCACTCACTCACTCACACAGGCAAACACACTCTTGTTGTTTTTGGCCTATTGTACATGTTTTTAGCCATAGAGAAAACTGGAGGAAACCTACGCAGACATGAGGAGAACATGCAAACTCCACAGAAAGGCCTCGTCCAGGGATCGAAACCTGGGACCTTCTACAAAGCACGAGTTAATCCTTTATGCCTCTCCCAAACATTTCATGACCTTTTTCTTTGGGAACTGGTAAACTCTCATGATCTCTTACACATATACAATCTGGATTTTTGCTTTATTTCAGTAACATTCACTTTAAAACATCAGTAATTTATTGAAAAGTCACAAAATAACAAATCCTTATCTTTAAAAATAACTACCACTTGTATTTTTTTCAGAAAAAGTCTCATGTTTCATTCACTCCAGCAACAAATGACAGCTTATTTTTATCTTAACTCTGTGTTATATGTTCTATGTCGCACGTTTGCACCGAGAAAAATTCCTAGTTTGTGAACCTGTTCTCAAACCATGGCAATAAAACTGATTCTGATTCTGATTCTAATGAAATTGTATTGATTTTACACCAAATTGTATTGAACAGATGACATGAACATGGACATATAGATTCACTCTGTCAGTGCATTGAACAGATCAGTGTCGAGGCAAACAACAACTAAACTCAGACAAAACTGAGATTATTGTTTTGAGCCACAGACACAAAGAGAAAGTGTTATCAGTCACTTATGTTATTTCTCTCTCTAAAACGAAGAATCAGGTTAGAAATCTAGTTTCCTGTAGATGTGGCAGAGTTTCAAGCCAGTTAGAAAATGGTTTTATTCAGCCACGCATACGATTACTGAAATTATTTTATTTTGTTTTGGATTTTGGAATAACTCTTTGCATGTATTTGATTTTCTTTGTCTTTTAAAGAATAGCTTTATGCGTAAAAAACATTAGTTTCAGGATGGCGACCAAACCAGCACTACAACTACAGTCAGAATTATTATCTTTACAAATAACGATTGGGTAAACTGTATTATTTTGAAGCATAGATATAGTATTAGTCTTGTTTTGACTACTTGAAACTGAACTCAGTATACCTGTTTCTTTGTTGTGATAACACCATGTATGGAACTGTGCCTATTTAAATATACATTCAAATGGAAACTCAAGTGAATGGACAAATCAAAACAAACAGTCATATAACAGGCACTCAAACAGCTGATTACCAACCAATATTTTTTAATCTGGCGCCTAAAGAGTTAATGTTGCTGGTGAACGTAGTTTTAGTTAGAAAGAAAAGTAAAGTAAATTAATCATTCTTATTTAAAGTAATGACCTGGCCAAGTTGCATCGCAAAGCAGTACAATGAAGGAATAAACACACATACTGCTAAATGAAATAAGTATTAAAAATAAGAAAAATAATGCTTGTGATCGAAGGGTCGGCTGTTTGAATCCCACAGGTGTGTTGTGTCCTTGGGCAAGACACTTCACCCACTTTGCCTCCAGTGTCTCTGTACACTGGTGAGTTACATGAACAAGGGGTAGGCCCTCATAAGCGTTTTGCTTCAGTCTACTTCCTTTGAGCTTCGATTAACTGTATGATTGTGAAACTTTGGAGACAGAGAAAATGTTAACTGCTCAAATAAATACATAAAAATAAATAAAATAATTGGGTGACTGGTTCCTTGATGTAAAGCGCTTTGAGCCTAAAGCAGGTAGAAAGGCGCTACATAAAAAAAAAAGAGAAAAAAAAGAATTGAAAAGGTGAGATGTCATAGAGATACTTTACGACAGTAGTCTCACGTGCCGTAAATTACATCTGGCTGGTTACCGGGGTAACTCAAGCGATGACACTGGCTGTGTCCGAATGTCCACCCTAGTCCCTAACCCTCATTCACTACATAGGCCCGCACTATATAGTAGACTATATAGTCCACTGATTCTGTTGGCTATTCGGACAGAAGCCACTACTTTCTCCGAGCTGCGTGACGTCACGCGCGCTGCGGCGTGCAGACTTTTTTCCTTTTTTTTTTAATCTGAATTTATTTATTGTTATATTATTTTATTAAACAGAACGACAGTTTTGACACTTTTACAGGCATTTAATTTCACATTTAAAATTAAATTAAAACTATTATTAAAAAAAAAAAATCACTCCAGAAGACGTGCAGAAAGTAGGTCAGAGGCCGCTCAGGCCGGTGTCCGGAGCGCCAGCAGAATGAGTGACTATATCTGCTAAAAGTTCGCTAAACTCCGGGAAAAATGTATTTCTGCGATAAAAACCAACCAAACTCATGAGACAGGGGACTAATTATGGATAAATACGAGTCAGATACATTATATTTAACATGGATTTTATATGAATGGCTTGGATTATTCAAGAGGAAGCTATCGGTCATTTAGCAGCTCAAGCTAAAGGTAAGCAGCTAACGCTAGCATTTTTCACCGTAACCGTTTATATTTAAGTCATTTATTCATGATAAATACACAACACACGATTGAAACAGCTGATTTCATTCAGTCATGTTGTTTAGTTCAAAGACCTGTTGCTGTCAGGCATTTTTCCGACTCACGCAATGCATTGTGGGCTATATTGACCCGTGTAGTGAACACCGCTGCTCACTACTTTTCAGAATGCATTGTGGGAAATTTTGAGTGCACTACTTTTTTCTCTCTGGACATTCGGACGCCCCTACAAAATGGCGTGACCACTATATAGTGCACTATATAGGGAATAGTGTGGACATTCGGACACAGCCACTGTATACCTCTTGTTGTTAACCTGCATGTTGATTATGCTAGTTCCGAACCCGTAAAAGCCTTGCACTACGCACGTTTTGTGTGGACATTCAATTACTTTACAGATTTATTTGTTTAATTGTGCATAATTCTTGAGAAAATAGTATAGTTTAGACCTTTAGTTGTGATTTTTGAACGTCTGTTGTGTTTTTAATATTTATTTATAACACTTCGACATTTCATAGTATCATACAGGGTGTGTTCGGTCTTCTTCAGGTCGCGATGCTGCAGAGTGTGCCCCACTGATGTTGTTGTTGATCTGGTTGAGCCACATTCTGTCACATAAACTGAACCGACTGTGAGTGCAATAACAACACTTACCTGAAGGGGTGTGCTGTGTTAACAATATTCAACCGAGATGGAGGTCAAATGCTATTAAAGTGCGGAGTTTTGTTACAGTCAAGCGGCTTGATGACATTTTAAGCCTCGGTCACAACCGGTCGTATGACTTTTTGGTTGTGCGTTTTTTGGAGTTTCCCAAACGCCCAAACGTGCGGCTGTCATTGGTACAGCAAACGCACATTCAACCTGCAATAAACGTACTGACCGTGAGTGCCATGCGGCTTCGTATGAAGTTTGGAAGAACTGCACATGATGTAGATGTCGTGTGCACCAACGCCGTGCGTTTGTCTCAGAGATTACCCGGTTATTTGGAGGAGTATAGTCGATATATTTCGTCCTGAGATACAGATAAGGCGCCTGTTTGGGCAATATGACACACTTTTGTGAGTGCGCCTTGGTAATCGGATTTTTGGCTCTTTTTGATTAACCATATCATTTGGATCGGCTCCCAAATGGCTCTTCTTTTTTTACATATACACTTTAAATTTCAGACAAAATTAGCAGAGATTTTCATTCATGGTTCGTTAAATGAGCCTTTTGAGTACTCCCTGCACAATTCAACCTGGATAGACTCAAACAGACAAAAGCAGCGATTAGGAAGATTTATTGACGTGTTACTTTTGGCGATA
Organism: Neogobius melanostomus; assembly: GCA_007210695.1. Classification (NCBI taxonomy): domain Eukaryota; kingdom Metazoa; phylum Chordata; class Actinopteri; order Gobiiformes; family Gobiidae; genus Neogobius; species Neogobius melanostomus. The sequence continues at coordinate 19,236 of VHKM01000857.1, forward strand.
CACATCGATGTATAAGTCAGTGTAGGTGAACAGCTTGGAGTTAGGGATGTCTTCCCCCGGAGCCTGGACACTGGTGGTGGTATGAAGGACCCGTGATGATGCAGCAGGTGAAAGCCGTGGATGGAAGAGGAGGAGATGGGGTGGAGGTGGGTCGCAGTGCAGCTGGGAAGCGAACGGACCATGATTGCTGGGGCTTAAAAGCAGGACCGAGGGCGATGATTGGCTGCTACGGAGGTTCGGCTCTTACGCTGATGGCTGAGGAGGAGGTGTGGCCCTCTCGGAAGTGATCATTGGCTGGAGGCTCGGTGATGCTGAAATTAGTCTACCAGTTTGAATTAACGCCTAGGCACTTCCGGTTTAAGTAATGGCGGAGTAACGCCGAATTTACACCAGGAGCTATTACTGTATGTGACGTACGCAGCGCGTTATATGCGCGCATTTTCGAAAGCGCAAATTTACACATACAGCGTCAGAGCAGCTAAAGCTACGCTTGTGTTCGGGTGTCTCTGTTCTTCCCCAAATCACTTGGAATTATTTTGACTAGTAACTTGGCGGGCAATGTGAGTGTGGTGTGAAGTTTTGCGAGGGGTGTCTATGGGGTAGGGGGAGGGACGTACTTTCCACATACATTTCTCCATTATTTGTGATATCAATATATTCTTATGTTATTATTTTATAAGTATATTAAACGCTATAACTGCAAAAACGTCAAACTTATAGCATTTTAGATATGAATTGAGCTATTATGCAGTGTGTTTAGATGTTACATCTTAAAAATGTGAAGTATTAGCATTCGCTAAATGATGGGGACTATTATTGTATGCTAATGTTTACTTACCGTCGCAATTTAAACTTGTGGCGACTGCGCCATGCCTGCATATTCTTCACTGTGTCAATGTGTGTTGAGCATCGTAAAGTATGCTGTATTTCTCTACCTGGACAATCAACTTTTCGTCATCCATCGCAAACACAAGGATGCTGGGTGTTGTGAACTTCGACAAATCAACAGAAAACTTATTTTGACAGGGTGTCGGAAGTTTACTTTGAAAGACTGTGCCATTTTCCCATCTAAAATTCCGGAGTTTGCCGCGTATACGCGTCCAAATTAGAACTCCATTTAATTTAGGCGCAGCCTCGCGTCAATATGCCCGTCCGACGCGCGTATAACAATGCTAGTGTAAATATCATGATAGGTTAGAATGGAAAAAAGTGACGCGCGTATGCTGTGCTGCAACGCTTACGCGCTGTAATTCTGGTGTAAATTCGGCGTAAGCAGTCACCGGGAGAGCTCTGTTATAATCCGTCAGGAATAGGTTCTAATATCTGCCAAAAAAACGGTGTAACCTTACCCAACAAACTCGCAAACATGGGTAAACCAAGAACGAAAAACCCTCTAGGTTCAGAGGAGCCGGAGGAAAAGAAAGCCAAAAGACAACATGTGCTACTAGCAACCAACCGCCATTGACCCGAGCCGACATGGAGGTAATGCTGCTCAAATCCGAAGAACGGATCATCTCAACTTTACTGGCACAGTTTTCAGCAGATCGAGCGCGGATTGACAGCCACGACAAGACAATTCAGGAGATCGAAACGTCTATGAATGATATGCAAGGTCGATTAATGGAGCTTGAGAATACGTGCGCTTCACTGAAAAGGGATAACGACGCACTCAAACTTAAAACTGATGATCTTGAAAACCGCTCAAGACGCAACAATATCCGCATAACAAATTTACCTGAGAAATCCGAAGGTGCACGTCCATCCATCTTTCTCGCCGAGTGTCTTAAAGAAGTATTCGGTCCAGACGCATTCCCCACTGCGTTGGCCATAGACCGGGCTCACCGCATCAATGTTCGTAGACGTAACGCTGACGCTCCCCAGCCGTTTATCGCTCGGATTCATCACTACCAGAATAAGGAGCTCCTTTTGAAGCTTGCCCGAGAGAAAGGTCGACTCATCTATCGTGGAACAGAGATCCATATTTTCCCTGACTACAGCCCAGAAGTGTCCAGAAAGAGGGCAGCGTTCTTCGAGGTCATGTCCCAGCTGAGAGCCGCAGGATATACGTACAGGATGTTTTTTCCTGCTACGCTCCAAGTCATGGGCAGGGATGGACAGAAAATAACTTTCTCCACTCCAGAAGATGCAAAGTCATTCATTGCCAGCGCTGAAGAGGACCCATCATAAACTTTTGACTGTTGCCATGCTGTGGCTGGAGTTCTGTACCGGTGTGTCTCGTGCAGATTGCTCCGCCTCCTCGCAGATGTAGCCTGGTATGCATGTTAAAGTAAGGGACGCCATCTTCAAGCAATAAAGAAAGAAAAAAAAAGCACCACTTGTTCGATATTTTCAAGGTAATTATTATGTTTCTGATTTTTGAGTGGGCTAGGTTTGTCTCTACAAGTACGAGTTCGAAAAGAAGTTTTTAGTGGGCTTCACTACAGAAGAGTTTCGTGAATCCTTTACATGTCAATATGTGATATTCCTTCCTTCATCCTTTATTTTTATTTATTTATTTATTTTATTTATTTATTTATTATTTATTTATTTATTTATTTATTTATTTATTTTTATTATGTCATTTCTGTTTTGTGTTTATTTTTGTTTTTGTTTTTGTCTTTATTCTTTATTATCATTATTATTATTATTATTTGTCCTTGTCCCTATATTGGTCTTCCATTCCTTTCTACCAGTTCGATGCTGCAGCGATTCCAGGCCCCTGAGATGCTATTACTCGTAATCTCTACATGGCAGGTTTGAATAGACAAAGCAATAATCACAGTATCACTTTGTCTCTTTAAATGTAAAGGGTGTCAATAATACAGTGAAAAGGCAAAAAATAGACAATTATCTTAGACACTTAAAACAGATGTCGCTTTTCTCCAGGAAACGCATCTTAAACGGGGTCAGTCAAAACTACTCAAAAGACATTTGGTTGGTCAGGTGTTCCATTCAAATTTTAATGGCAAAGCCAGAGGTGCTGCGATATTGGTGCATAAAGATGTACCCTTTCAGTCGGAAGAAATAATATCGGATACAGCAGGGCGTTATGTAATGGCTCGGGGTCACATATTTCATACTCCTGTTATTTTATTATCATTATATGCTCCAAACTGGGATAACAAAGATTTTTTTACAAAGCTTTTCACTATTTTGCCTAATCATAACAATTACAACATTATACTAGGGGCTGACTTTAATTGTGTTCTTGATCCCCACCTTGACAGGTCTTCCAAGCCTGAAGTAAAGCTGCCTTAGAAGAAACACTGCTGTGGGAAGTACGGTACACTGAGCGCTATCCTCTTCTTCTTCTTACTGCAAACTTTGTCTTATTATGATACAATATTTATCTTATCTGTAGTCTGTTCATTACTATTCACATGGTGTCTCCTGTCCCACTCCCCCTTGGGAGTGTCTGTCTAGTTCGAACGGAGGAACCCGGCTGAACAGAGGAACCCGGCTGAACGAAGGAACCCTGCCTACTGATTGACAGCAAGGACTGGATGGTCTCGATCCTGGTCCTTCTGCTGAGGGGATCCCATCGGCCTGGGTCTCTATAGCCTGTCCGTCCATGGGAGTGGATCTTTCCAGCTTCTGTGGTTCTCCCCGAGGTTTCTCGTTTCTCCCACCGGGTTTTGGAGTTTTTCCTTGCCGTGCTGGAGGGTCTAAGGACAGGGGACAACCACGCCGCTCGTCGCCACCTACTGTTCACGCTCTTTTGGACATTATGTTTGCCTGGATATTTGATTTAAATGTTGTAATCTGTAAAGCACTTTGTGATACCTTTGGTATGAAAAGCGCTTTATAAATAAAGTTTGATTGATTGATTGGTTCCAATAAGCCACAGGCCCTGTTTAAAAGTGCTAAAGCTGTTAAAGATTATATGAACCAATCGGGTCTGTCTGACATATGGAGATTTCACTTCCAAAAGAAGAAAATATTTTCGTTTTTCTCCAATGTCCATCATACATATACGCGTATAGACTACTTTTTGCTGGACGACAAATTACTCGAAAATACCCCTCGTGCAAATATCACAGTATAACTGTATCAGACCATGCTGCTGTCTCCTTTGTTTTAGAACTGCCGGACTGCCCCAAACCCACACGCAACTGGAGATTTAACACTCTTCTTCTGGCAGATGAGGATTTTAACAAACTTTTGGACACAGAAATAGACTTCTTTCTTGATACTAAAAGCTCCCCAGAGATCAGTCATTCACTTTTGTGGGAAACTCTCAAGGCCTATCTACGCGGGCAAATAATTGCATATTGTTCAAAAAGAAATAGAGTCAAAAATACAAGGCTTCAAGAGTTAACTAAAATTGCGACTGCAGACAGAGTATGATTTACTGTCTACAGATCAAGCCACGCAGTTACTACTAAAGGCACGTCATAACAGCTATGAATATGGGGAAAAGGCGAGTAAACTCCTTGCTTATCAAATTCGGCAAAACACCGCTTCTCGTCTAATTACTAGAATACAAGACAGTGCCGGGAAAACGGTTATAAATCACAAAGAAATAAATGACACTTTTAAACAGTTTTACACAACACTGTACACATCTGAAAATCAAAGTGATTTATTCAAAAAAATAATTTTCTTGATAAACTGACTTTTCCCAATGTTCCTCATGAAAATCTGCCTGCACTTGATTCTAACATCTCCATATTTGAAATCAAAGAAGCAATTAAGTGGCTGCGGACAAACAAAACACCAGGCCCTGATGGATTTGGAGCAGAATTCTACAAGAAGTTTGCGGATAGGCTTTCTCCTCTCTTACAGGCACTCTTTAATGAGTCGTTATCAGCTGGCTCTCTCCCTCCAACATTATGCCAGGCTGCAATTACTGTCTTGTTAAAAAAAGATAAAAATCCACTTCAATGTAGCTCCTATCGTCCAATCTCGTTACTAAATGTAGATTATAAAATCTTGGCAAAAATTCTAGCCTGTAGATTGGAAAACGTTCTGCCACAAATTGTCTCAGCTGACCAGACGGGCTTTGTTAAGGGGAGGAGTTCCACAGCCAATGTAAGAAGATTACTTAACATAGTCCACACTCCACCCGGTCCAAGCGATGAATCAATCTTATCTCTTGATGCTGAGAAAGCCTTTGACCGGGTGGAGTGGGAATTTTTATTTCTTACACTCCGGAAATTTGGCTTTGGAGACGGCTTCATCTCATGGATAAAGTTACTCTACTCCAACCCTGTTGCAACAGTTATAACCAATGGACAACAATCTCAATACTTTTCCCTTGGAAGAGGCACACGCCAGGGATGCCCACTGTCCCCACTCCTTTTCACAATTGCTATAGAGCCGTTAGCCATTGCCCTTAGACAAGCTGACAACTTTCGAGGCATAGAGCGGGGTGGTTCATATCATAAGTTGTCTCTTTACGCGGACGATCTTCTGCTTTATGTATCTGACCCACAACTTTCTCTCCCTGTTATTATCAGCTTACTCAATCGATTTGGGAAGCTTTCGGGATATAAGATAAATTTTAGTAAGAGTCTGCTATTCCCATTGAAACAAGGGACTACATGCGCCTTTGACAAATTTCCATTTAAAATTGCCCAAGCCTCTTTTAAATATCTTGGAGTGGACGTGACGCGTAATTTGCCATCACTTTTCACGAAAAATTTCACTGTCCTTATGGAGAAATGTAAATTAGATTTTGATCGATGGAAGGATCTTCCCCTATCTGTTGCAGGAAGAGTCAATATAATCAAAATGGCTGTATTACCCAAGTTTACTTATCTTTTTCAAAATATCCCCATTTTTATTAAAAAATCTTTCTTTCGTTTACTTGACAAGCTTATAGGCACCTTTATTTGGAGGGGCGGGTCACACAGAATAAAACGAACTGCTCTTCAGAGGCCAAAAAATAATGCAGGGTTGGCACTTCCAAACTTTATTCATTATTATTGGGCTTGCAATATACAAAAAGTTCTTCACTGGGTTAATTTTGACAAAGGTCAATGCGAATCATGGGTGTCCATAGAATTCAAGACCAGCCACCTGCACCTAGGATCAATGGTGTGTGCTGCATTGACCACTCCGGCCAAACAGCCAAACCTAATTGTCAATCAAACTATCAAGATATGGACACAGTTTAGGAGGCATTTTGGCCTTAAAAATACTTCAATACATGCGCCGATCAGGGGAAACCATAATTTTCCACCTGCTTCCTTGGATGCGTCCTTCCAATCATGGCATACAAAAGGCATTAAATCTCTATTTGATCTGTTCTCGGAGGGAACATTTTTCTCATTCACTGAATTAAGTGAGACATTCTATCTCCCTAAATCAAATTTCTTCAGATATTTGCAAATTAAGAACTTTGTCCAAAAAAATTCTTATCCTTCCCAAACTTGCCAGATAATAATACTTTGGACAATATTCTCTCACTTTCACCCACAAAGAAGAAATTAATATCCTCTCTGTACAGATTAATAAATGGTATTTGCCCTACCTCACTTGAGGAAGTCAAAAGACGTTGGGAAACAGACCTGGGTTCGACAATTGATGATGCAACCTGGGATGCCACTCTTAGACGTATATATAAATCCTCAATATGCGCACGCCATGGTCTGATACAGTTGAAAGTGGTTTTAAGAGCTCACCTCACCAATGCTAAACTGGCAGACATGTATCCTGATGCAGATCCCCTGTGTCCTCGCTGTAAGGGCCAACCAGCAGATTACATACACATGTTTTGGTCATGCCCTGCACTTTCCATTTTTTGGTCTAACATTTTTGATGCATACACTAAAATCTTTGGGCAAAGCATAAATCCTAATCCCATGAGTGCTATATTTGGAATCACCCCGCCTTCTTGCCCTCTAACAAATAATGCACGCGACGCTATTGCTTTTACCACTCTTATTGCAAGGCGAAGCATCTTGTTTTCTTGGAAACAACAATCACCACCGAGCTTTATTAGATGGATTAGAGAGACAATGTATTTTTTGAAACTTGAAAAAATAAGATTTACTTTAAAAGGAACCATCCAGCAATTTTTTGAGGCCTGGACTCCTTTTTTGAACTACTTTGACGGACTTCAAATATCTCTTGACGAGAGGACTGCTCATAATTAAAAGAATATTTTTGTTGTTGTGTTTTTTTATTTATTTTTTATTTATTTTTTTTATTATTATTATTATTTTTATTCAAATGTATTTATTAGTATTGGTCTTTTATGTTTCTATTATTATTGATTTATTGTTGCACCATTGTTTGTTGTTTTGCTTCTGTACATTTGTATTTTCTACATATCTGTGAAATAAAATTATTGGAATGAAAAAAAAAAAGAATTAACGCCTAGGCTTCATAACAACAACTATAATCAAGAAAGAAATGAAAAGGAACATTAGATTTTTTTTTCATTGCTATTATATGGCTTATATTAATCTGAAGTCCAAACTTTAGCAGGACTCCTGTAGTACTGCTTTTTGTTGCTGTTGTAATGAGCTCATACACATGGGGAAATAATGACTATGGTAAAGGGTAAAAGCATCCAGAGCCGGTTCCCTATTTATCAATATTGGCTGTAATGTGTAAACTATCCACCAGGGGGTGGTACCCTTATCACCCTGGGTCCCCATGGCCTTGAAGGCATCAAGGCTGGTGTAGCACAGGGGCAACAGTAACTTCAGGGAATCTTATTGGAGCATACAGAAGAGGGGCGTGTCAAAGAAAGAGCTGAGTCTGAAACATGAAGATAATTTATAAGGAGAGCGTTTTTACACAGAAAGGCACTCAGAAGAATAAGCGATTTGTTTCTTGTTGCTGCTAAGACGAAGAAAGATTTCTTCAAGTGGACTGTTGTGTTTTTTTCTGATTTGTGCATTATCCTGATGTTTTACACAACAATAGCTGCCGCTACATGTATATTAGGCACATAATATATGTACTGCCTTCCATTGTTAATAAACCAGTGAACACAATCATGAGCCTTTTGAACATATATGAAAGGCATTATTATTTATAAAAACTTGCTGCTGCCTGTGGATCAGGGATATAGCTGTCCTTGATTTTTGTCCTTCCACACGTCTCATCCACAGTGTACACTCACTGTTATAGGCTTTCCAAATATTTTACAGTGTACAGTGTATTTGCCAATAGCTCTCACATAACCACATAAAGTTACTGATACAAAGCAACAAATGCTTCATCTCATAGGTTTCTTGCCCAATATCTTAATTTCCTGTTCATACAGAGAGGTTACTAGCTTCAGAGGGGAAGCTTTTTATTTGCTGTAAAATTTGCTTTTTATTCTAAGTTCTGGAGCATTGTTCTGCAAAGTGTTGATAATGTGCAGATTTTTTTAATCTGATATGAGTTCACACATGAATTAAATTTACCTCCTGACCCATAACTTAAAGGAACAGTTCTTACCTGAGCTTAGACGAGTTGATACTGTCTGGTCTTTGTGCCCGTGGAAGAGCTTGGTCGCTTCCAACTTCACCCCCGTTTGGAGCTATAGGAATATACTGGGAGAGGCCAAATGCTAACAACATCTTTGGTCTTTTGCGTGACTGAAAGCACGCACAAAGACTAGACAGGTACGCATCAACTACTATTACTATTACTATTACTATTACTATTACTATTGCAACAACACATCATCAGTAGGGTAAAACTAACCTGTCTCACGAACCCAGCTCACGTTCCCTATTAGTGGGTGAACAATCCAACGCTTGGTGAATTCTGCTTCACAATGATCGGAAGAGCCGACATCGAAGGATGTCGGCTCAGGACTCTCGCTAGCATCATATCACTGGGTGGCTACCGCACAGAATATATATATTTTTTTCCTTAAAGTGCACAATGACCAGTCAAGGTTTCACTCACAATGCTTGCCAATACAGAAAACGTTTTATTTGTTTCTTTCATAAAGTGCAAATTACACTGTGCATACTATGTGGTGCAAATTTGGGGGGAAATATTGTTTAACAACAGATGGTGTTGAGTGTAGATAAACAGTAAGGTTAAAGCATTGAATAATAAAAACTTGAAGGAATAAAAATCAACCTCCGTTCAGGCGACAGAACAAACCTCATGCAGCAAATGTAATGTAGTAAATGGGGTAAATATTAGGTATAGATCCTTTATTACTGAAATATTGATTCATATTCACTCAATTGGCATTTTTCTATGGCTTAAAGTAAAGTTGTAACTCACTTAAAGTTGTCAACATTCACTCCCATAGTGTTGAGGAGCACTGGCCTAAACACCACATGTGGAGTTACACGAAACAATAGATGATGCAAAAAAAAAGAGTTTACTGTGTGAGGTTTCATGAATCAGAGCACTGCAATAACATTAAAATGCCCAAAGATCTCTTCTCTTGTTTTATATTGTAAACTTATCTTATTATTTTGGTATGAAAAGCGCTCTCTAAGCAATGTTTGAGTAATTTGCTTTATTGATTGATATATTATTTTTATTTTCCATAGTTTATTGCTTATTATTTATCATTAGCAAAAACGACAATGGCAATAAAATCAATTCTGATTCTGATTCATACTTGGATTCATACTCATACTGTTTATAATATGACAGTTTTTGATTTGAACATTAAAATTATTTTAACATAAAAGTTACAGATGTTACACATTTTCAAGCCAGTGACAGTTTATCAATTGATATTAAAAAATGACAAAGAACAATAACAACCTTCTGCTGTGAGGTGAGATCAATACATGAAACCAAAAATAAGACGGATACACATAATGAAACTGGTTTGTTGTGGAAGCAATAAACTTTTTGCTCCCTCCCTGTGCTTTACCGCTTTGAGGGGGAGTTTGACAGGGGGTGTGGCTTATCCCAATGAGATGTAAATGAGGCCTATTGTCACTCCCAACGGCAGAGAGGTGAGAAAGGCCCAAAACTTCAGAGGCCGTTTAATCCCCTTTGGCCTTTTGGGAATCGTTCACTTCAAATCACCGCTACGTCTCCAAATATGATCAGATTTCCATGTGTTACACATCGTTAGAAAGCTTGGAGACTACACTTTAATAATCTGTGAAAATCTCAGAATGCCCCGGAACCGACTTGTGTCTCTGATTCTAGTGACTGGTCACATTTTTGTCTCGTTTTTGTCGCTATTTTGACATTTTTTTCAAGACGCTTTTAGATTTGGGTAGTGACAAACTGTATATACTGTATGTCCTTAAAAGGCAATGTTTCAGCGCGAGCCACAACATAATAGTACATGAGTTATTTCAGGCATTTCATTGTGGACAATCATCTTCTTGATTCTTCCAGAGCTGTTTGAGTTGGTGGCTTAGTTGTTGTTTATCATTGGGCAGTAATATTGAACAATAATGATAAAAAGACAGATAGTCATTATAAAGTGGGCAACCATTATATCAGAAAGAAGGTGACATGGTATAGTTATTGATTAATTAAATTATCCATGCTCGCCCAGAACTCTTGTGGAGTCCCTGTATCGATGCACTTGATGTTCAGTCGTCTCTCAGCAGCTGCTGTATTGTACCTTTGCATGAGCCATGTCTGTTCACAGAACCACATTCTCTGCAACAAGCCTTTGTTGCATTAACACAGGCAGTAACTCTCAGAAGAATAACTGTGGGCAGAATATCAGCAAAAAATCAACAAAGGAATTTTTATATCCTCCCACAGCAACAAAACTCATTTAGTCACATGTTCCTAAGTGCCTCTGACTGAGGATGTTTCTTTCTGTGCAAAGCCAATATTATAATGGTATAATTATCATCATGGTTTACAGTCGTTTACAGCGTTTTCAAGCCTCTGTTACCACACACTCACCTTCACCGTATCAAGAAGTCACAATCCCCAAAAGATTTAATTTCAGCTTTTACTTAAGATAATAAGCAGTTTTCACAGTAGATTTAATAACAAAATGCAGTATTTGTTTGCAGTTATTCAACTATCATTCATAGTTGAATAACTATTTCCTATCTGAAATAAGGCTCGCGACCCACTTTTGGTCCCGACCCATCAGTTGAGAACCACTGCTTTAAGTCATTATTCATTCACGCCACACTAGGTGGTGGTGGTTATAAGTTACTATTGTTGCCACAACAGCCCCTGGGCAGCCTGACGAAGGTGAGGCTGCTAATCTGCACCATCGACCTTCCGACCACCACCACTCACTCACACAAGCAAACACACTCTTGTTCTTTCTGGCCTATTGTACATGTTTTTATTCGTAGAGAAAACTGCAGGAAACTTATATTATTGCGCAGACAGAGAGAGAACATGCAAACTCCCCTGAAAGGCCTCATCCAGGGATCAAAACCTGGGACCATCTGTGAACGAGTGCTGCGGCTTTTTCTTCGGGAACTGATAAGCACTCACGATCTCAAATCAGGGTTTTTGCCTTATTTCATTAACTTGCACATTGAAACATCAGTGTTGAAAAGATACATAATAACAAATCCTTATCTTTAAAAAGAAATAACCACTGCTTGTATATTTTTTTTCAGAAAACCTCCCATGTTTTATTCACTCCAGCAACAAACAATTGTATTAACAATTGTACATTATATTAAATAGATTATATGAACATGAGCCTTGTGGAGGCAAACAACAACTAAACTCAGACAAAATTTAGATTATTGTTTTGGCCACAGACACAAAGAGAAAGTGTTGTCACTTATGTTAATCTCCCTCTCTCTTAAACCGAAGAATCAGGTTAGAAATCATGAACTCAGACCTGAACTCAAACAGCCACATCAAAGCAACATCATCAGCTTTTTACCATCTGAAGAACATTGCTAAGATCAAAACTATAATGTCTAAACCAGACTTCGAGTAATCCATGAAGAGTTAATCTACTGTAGACTGTACTGTCATAGCTGCTCTGTCAGAAAGATGCAACACCTTCAAATGCTGCTGTTTTGACGATAAACAGGAAACACGACCACATCAGTCTGTGCTTAGATCTTTGCATTGGTTTCCTGTAGATGTGGTAGAGTTTGAATCCAGTCAGAAAATTGTTTTATTCAGCCATGTATACAATAACTAAAAATATTTGATTTTGTTTGGGATTTTGGAATAACTCTTTGTATTTATTTTATTTTATTTTATTCTTTGTCTTTTAAACAATAATTGTATATGTAAAAATGCTGAAGCTCTTTGAATTATTTGGTAACAATGTTTTGCTTTTGGATCTGGAATCAGATCAGGTCCATGAAATTAGTTCCAGGATGACGACCAAACCAGCACTACAACTACAGTCAAAATTACATTGACTGTATTGGTCAAAGTATTGGTTTAATTAATTAAGAGCCAGACAACGCCATCTAGTGTAAACTGGAAAATAGGTTTGACCGACCCCTAAGGACAGAGGTAGCATTTTCCTTGTACATTCAGTTTAATTTATTTCTATGTTTTACTTCTAAAAAGTAATGTAGAAAATGAGCGCTGCTCATCCCATGGGTGTGAAAGGCCTTTGTCCTATATGGGTGCTCTCCCAAGAAGCCAGCAATGAATGAAAACAGAAACATGACTGGTGGTGAGTGTGAAATTAAGGCATGGACAAAATAAACTTACAAACGCGTTTTTAACTTTATTTTGTTAAAAACAAAATAAAATAAGTGTTTAATCCCCTGCAGTGTGTTCACATTTGTTCGTTTTTCATGAACTTTTGAGTTTGTACAAAACAAAGTAGGGAAGAAAGACAGCAGCATGGTTAGGTCCACCTAAATGTAAATACAAGAAGTTAGCTACGGAGCACTAGTAAAATAAGGCTAACCACGAGGTAAGGCCAATCTTACCGTCGCAAGCCCACATCTAGCTCAAGTCGGCCGGTCCGGTGCTTCGATACCACCCGGTTACGCGAGGGCCCAGCAGACCCCGGATAACAACGCACCGCGAGAACAATGGACGCCAGGGGGTGGTGCGTGTTGAGGCTATCAACCACCCACGACGCTAAAACAAACTTGCATTAGCGGCTAAACCAATATTTAAGAATGAAAAAATTAATAAACGATAGCTACCTGGACCCGTAGCACAGCACGCACAACCCTGGGCCCAGCCCAACCAGGCCTGAGGACATCAGTGAGGAGACAGAGAAAGTGTGTGAACCAGGGTGGCTTTTTATTCTACCGGTATTAGAGCAGTGGCATCATCTGCTGACCGTTTCAATATTTAAAATGCATATATTTAATAACGTTATTTAAAATACAGTTGACTACAACTGGTAATGCCACATTTGCATATTTTTATTTTGAAGCATCCATCCATCCATCCATCCATCCATTTTCTTCCGCTTTATCCGGGGCCGGGTCGCGGAGGCAGCAGTCTCAGCAGAGATGCCCAGACTTCCCGATCCACGCACACCTCCTCCAGCTGTTCTGGGGGACCCCGAGGCGACACCAGGCCAGCTCGGAGACATAGTCCCACCAGCGTGTCCTGGGCCTTCCACGAGGCCTCCTCCCAATAGGACATGCCTGGAACACCTCCCGAGGGAGGCGACCAGGAGGCATCCGGAACAGATGCCCTAGCCACCTCAGCTGGCTCCTTTCGACGTGAAGGAGCAGCGACTCTACCCCGAGCTCCTCCCGGGTAACTGAGCTCCTCACCCGATCTCGGAGGGTGCGCCCAGCCACCCTGCGAAGGAAACTCATTTCGGCCGCTTGTATTCGCGATCTTGTCCTTTCGGTCATTACCCAGATCTCATGACCATAGGTGAGGGTGGGAACGTAGATCGATCGGTAAATCGAGAGCTTTGCCCCCTGACTCAGCTCCCTCTTCACCACAACAGTCCGATACAGCGACCGCATCACTGCTGACGCTGCACCGATCCGTTTATCGATCTCACGCTCCATCTGTCCCTCACTCGTGAACAAGACCCCGAGATACTTGAACTCCTCCACTTGAGGTAAGGACTCCCCACCGACCTGAAGCGGGGAAGCCACCTTTTTCCGGTGGAGAACCATGGCCTCAGATTTGGAGGTGCTGATCCTCATCCCGGCCGCTTCACACTCGGCTGCAAACCGCCCCAGAGCGCGCTGGAGGTCCTGATTTGATGAAGCCAACAGAACAACATCATCTGCAAACAGCAGATATGAGATCCTGAGGTTCCCAAACCGGACACCCTCCGGCCCCTGGCTGCGCCTAGAAATTCTGTCCATAAAAGTAATGAACAGAACCGGTGACATAGGGCAGCCCTGGCGGAGACCAACACGCACCAGAAACAAGTCTGACTTACTGCCGGCAATGCGAACCAAGCTCCTGCTGCGGTGATACAGGGAACGGACAGCCCTTAGCAGAGGGCCCCGCACCCCATACTCCCGGAGCACCCCCCACAGGGCACCACGAGGGACACGGTCGAACGCTTTCTCCAAATCCACAAAACACATGTGGACTGGTTGGGCGAACTCCCATGAACCCTCGAGCACCCGATGTAGGGTATATAGCTGGTCCAGTGTGCCACGACCGGGACGAAAAACGCATTGTTCCTCCTGAATCCGAGGTTCGACTATCGGCCGGATCCTCCTCTCCAGCACCCTGGAGTAGACCTTTCCCGGGAGGCTGAGAAGTGTGATCCCTCTGTAATTGGAGCACACCCTCCGATCCCCCTTCTTAAAGAGAGGGACCACCACCCCGGTCTGCCAATCCAGAGGCACTGTCCCCAACCGCCACGCGATGTTGCAGAGACGTGTCAACCAAGACAGCCCTACAACATCCAGAGACTTAAGGTACTCGGGACGAATCTCATCCACCCCCGGGGCCCTGCCACCGAGGAGCTTTCTAACCACCTCAGTGACTTCAGCCTGGGTGATGGACGAACCCCCTCCGAGTCCCCAGCCTCTGCCTCCTCATCGGAAGACGTGACAGTGGGATTGAGGAGATCCTCGAAGTACTCCTTCCACCGCCCGACCACATCCCCAGTCGAGGTCAACAGCTCCCCGCCCGCACTGTAAACAGTGTTGGTGAAGCACTGCTTCCCCCTCCTGAGGCGCCGGATGGTTTGCCAGAATCTCTTCGAGGCCGACCGATAGTCCTCCTCCATGGCTTCTCCGAACTCCTCCCAGACCCGAGTTTTTGCCTCTGTGACTGCCCGAGCTGCAGCACGCTTGGCCTGCCGGTACCTCTCAGCTGCCTCCGGAGTCCCACAAGCCAACAAGGCCAGGTAGGACTCCTTCTTCAGCTTGACGGCATCCCTTACTTCCGGGCGCCACCACCGGGTTCGGGGATTGCCGCCGCGACAGGCACCAGAGACCTTACGACCACAACTGCGAGCAGCCGCATCGACAATGGAGGAGGAGAACATGGTCCACTCGGACTCCATGTCTCCAGCCTCCCTCGGAATCTGGGTGAAGCTCTTCCGGAGGTGGGAGTTGAAGACCCTACTGACAGAGGGATCCACCAAACGTTCCCAACAGACCCTCACAATACGTTTGGGCCTGCCAGGTCTGACCGGCTTCCTCCCCCCGCTGCCAGCGGATCCAGCTCACCACCAGGTGGTGATCGGTTGACAGCTCAGCCCCTCTCTTCACCCGAGTGTCCGAGACACGCGGCCGGAGATCAGATGACACAACTACAAAGTCGATCATCGACCTCCTGCCTAGGGTGTCCTGGTGCCACGTGCACTTATGGACACCCTTGTGCTCGAACATGGTGTTCGTTATGGACAAACTGTAACTAGCACAGAAGTCCAATAACAGAACACCACTCGGGTTCAGATCGGGGAGGCCGTTCTTCCCCATCACCCCGTCCAGGTCTCACTGTCGTTACCCACGTGGGCGTTGAAGTCCCCCAGTAGAACAATGGAGTCCCCAGTCGGAGCACTATCTAGTACCCCTCCCAGGGACTCCAAGAAGGCCGGGTACTCTGCACCGATGTTGGGCCCGTAGGCCGAGACAACGGTGAGAGACCTGTCCCCAACCCGGAGGCGTAGGGACGCGACCCTCTCGTTCACCGGGGTAAACTCCAACACGTGGCGGCTGAGCTGGGGGGCTATAAGCAAACCCACCTCAGCCCGCCATCTCTCCCCGCGGGCAACTCCAGAAAAATGGAGAGTCCAGCCTCTCTCCAGGAGTTGGGATCCGGAACCCAGGCTGTGCGTGGAGGTGAGCCCGACTATATCTAGCCGGTATCTCTCAACCTCCCGCACAAGCTCAGGCT
This sequence comes from Neogobius melanostomus, assembly GCA_007210695.1. Taxonomy (NCBI): domain Eukaryota; kingdom Metazoa; phylum Chordata; class Actinopteri; order Gobiiformes; family Gobiidae; genus Neogobius; species Neogobius melanostomus. Next base: position 35,361 of record VHKM01000857.1, read on the forward strand.
CCTTCCCCCCCAGCGAAGTGACGTTCCATGTCCCGAACGCCAGAAGCTGCGCACGCGGACCAGGTCGTCGAGGCACCCGCCTTTGACTGCCACCTAGTCCTCTCTGCACCCGACCCCTACGGATCCCTCTGCGGGTGGTGGGTCCACAGGAGGGCGGGCCCACGTCGTCCCTTCGGGCTGTGCCCGGCCGGGCCCCGTGGGCAGAGGCCCGACCACCAGACGCTCGCATTCGAGCCCCAACCCCAGGCCTGGCTCCAGGGTGGGCCCCGGCTGCGCCATACCGGGCGACGTCACGGTCCTTGATCTGATACTGTCCATAGAAGTCTTTGAACTGCATTTCGTCTGACCCGTCACCTAAGACCTGTTTGCCATGGGAGACCCTACCAGGGGCATGAAGCCCCAGACAACATAGCTCCTCGGATCATTCGGGCACTCAAAGAACCCCACCACGTTAAGGTAGCAGTTCACGGGGTTGATTTTGAAGCATACAGGGTTATTCTTATTTTGGACTATTTGGAACTGTGGTGTACTGGTTATATTTATGTTTAGCTTTTTTCAGGACTCTGCAAAAGTAGAAGCAGGTTTGGTCCTGTTTAGTAAATGAAAAAATAGTTTAAGTTTTACGACCTTCTACCGACACTTAACACAAACCTCGCCCAGCTCTAACCTCCTGCCTCTCAAAGAGTGGAGGAGGCAAATGTACCTCAATACCCCCTCCTCGGGCTGAGCTGCGAACAACACAGGTTTGTAGCATCTTGCCCCGACTGTGGAGAGATTTCCCTCAATGCTCTGAGAGAAATCAGAAACAAAACAGACGGAGCTGCACCACCTGGAGTGAAGGAGACCACCATGAAGCCAACAGAGAACATCCATCCACAGAACAACAAGCTTGTAATCTGGGATCTGCTTGGAGTTGGTGCTGTAAAGTTTACAGCTGATAAATATACAGAAGATGGAGTTTAAGAAGTACGACTTCTTCATCATGGTTTCCTGTGAGCAGTACACAGAAAATGATGCAAAAGTCGCAAAAGAAAATCAGAAGATGAGGAAAAAGTTTTACTTTGTTGGATCCAAAATCAACGATATAAGAGGACTTTTGTGAGAAAAACATAATAGTTCACTTTAGCTTCAGCAGCAGTTACAGGTGTGCCAGTCCCTTTTCTCTCAAGTTGATCTGAGCATGATGGTCATGATCTGGGTCTTACTCCTAAGTCGCTGCATAAATTGTCTGATCTTCGTGGTGAACCTCTACATGATCTTGTGGCTGAGATAAAATCACCTCTTGCAGGAGTTGAAATTACCACAGCTCTTATGGTAAACGTGTTGAGCAGGTCTTTTGCTCTCATTACAGCAATAGCAGAAGAGGAAGTAGCCAGGTTCATCCTAATTATTGGAACGGTTGTTTTTCAGTGGGTATTTCCGGTGTTACCACCTACAAAGTCCTCAAATACAAACTCACAGGCTGATGAAGCCCAACAGATTTTCATAAAAGCCTGGGGCTGAACACAACTGTGTGAATTATATACACCAGATAATCCATCTAAGATTTATATGATTTAGTTGCAATATTTAATGTTGAATTTGATGTTTTAAATAAACAAAGCAAGAGAAAAGAAAGAAAGAAAACAGTTTTGATTGCTGTATTTTATGGTTCAAATAAAAAACTATCTTGCAAAAAGTGTCTCTCGTTGGTAGATTTCTGTTTTGGCTTCCATTTTTGACTAGATGAGTTTTCTTGATTTTTTTAAAGGATCTGTATCATGCTATTTTAGCCATTCCAAAGTAAAGTATAGGCATTTATATGATATGTTGTACCTCTATCACTATGGAGTACTCATTTTGAGAGAAATATAAGTATTTTCTGGGGGTATTTTCCCTACCCGGAAGACAAAACGCTTCGATTCAGTTAACTCCGCCCCTCTCTCCGTTGATTCCACATTTACAGTATTATAAATATAAATATCGCGTGAATAAAAGTGAAGTTACTTCACATAATGCAGTTATAAGGAGTTGACATGTGCAACAGTTTCATAAATGGCTAACACACACGCTAACACACACGCTAACACACACGCTAACACACATGCTAACACGCATTTTGATTGACTCCCCGCTCAGCCTGGCCTCCCCATTGGGTTACGGGATCACGTTGGTTATAAAAGTGAATCCACTTTGATTCTGGCCGAGGTTCACCAAGCATCCATCAGGTTGGTTGATAAAGTCGCTGAATCCCGGAAAGAAATTCCAACTTCTGGCGAGTGCACTCTTCTTTAGGAAGGTTGAATAGTCCTGTTCCTCTCGGAGCCAAACGCGAACCCGTGACATTATCGTTCGGTAAGAAAAAAGAACAGGCGTGTCCAGAGTAGGTTAGAAAGAGCTCCGTCTTCACAAACAATGCACCCTCCGGCCGCGGGAGCGTTTGCTTACTGTCCCGGGACAGCACAGACGGTCGGAGACGGAGAGTTGTTTTTTTTTATTTTTATTTCTCTCTTACAACAACAACAACAACAACAACAACAAGCTGTTTTATGAATAAAAATCAGGCCGTAAGGCATTACATTACAGACGCAGAGCACTTCCGTTCCTTTGTGACGATACAACAGAACAGCTCAGTGGTTTACCAGGAGAGGGTGGAGCAGCTGCTCAGAGAGCAGGATTCAGGAGGATTACTGAGAACTGCGTGAATGAAGCCAAAAACCGCTCTGGGGTGTTTTTGATAAGGAAAAAGCAAAACAACATGGCTAAAAACTCAAAAAAGTCGATTTTGCATGATATAGAACCTTTAAATGCAATTTATGTAATCAAAATAACTTGGTCTCGGTACCAAAAATGATCTGTCTAAAGAATAGCTGAAATTTAAGTAAATGTTGTAGATTTCTTAAACAAAATCTCATCAGCTTCGACAACTGGCAAAAAGGCAAGGCAACTTTATTTCGATCACAGGTGTGCTGGAAGGGGGATCTACGGGCGTGGCCCTGGGAGAAGGCTGTGAGCAGTGTGAGCAGTGTGAGAGCAGTGAAGCAGCTAACATTTTTGCGGAGTCCGGCTGAGAGAGAGCAAAATGCCTAAACCGACAAAAACAGAGACGAAGCAACTGCCAGAAATGGCGGCGGATGAGGATTACGTGAGCCTCAGTCGAGTCACGGAACTCATGGAGCAGCAAAGGGACATGTTCAGGGAAATAATACAACAACAACAGGAGAACTTCAAGGGATTCATTAAAATAATCATGGAAGCAACAAACACCCGAATGGATTCACAGATAAAGGACATTCAAGAGCTAAAATCAAGCCTACAGTTCACGCAAGGTGAGGTGGACACTCTGAAAGAAGGAACATTGAAACTCACTGAGCGCACAAACACAATACAAAACGATTTTTATAAAGTATGTGACAATTTGCATATTATCACGGACAAACTGGAGTATCTGGAGGGACAGAGCCGCAGAAACAACCTGGTCTTTGAGGGAGTGTTGGAGACGCCTGGGGAGACCTGGGCCGACGCAGAGGAGAAAGTTAAACATCTACTGAGGGAGAAGTTACAACTACAACACCCGGTGGAGGTGGAGAGGGCCCACCGCGTAGGGAAACCCGACGGCGGGAGAGACCGGCCGAGACCCATCATCGCCAGACTGCTGCGTTGGAAGGATCGCGAAGCAATCCTGCAGCGCGCTAAACACCTCAAAGGGACCAAAATCTTCATAAACGAGGACTACACGGAATCCATCCAAAGGAAGCGAAAAGAACTGATGCCTGAGCTGAGAGCTGCCAGGGAAAGGGGGGAGATTGCCTACTTGCGCTATGATAAACTCATTGTACGTCCGCGCACCAGTACACCAAATCAAGTATAAACACAGGAAAAGCGTATGGATTTTGGTATGTAAAAGCACATAACTTCACATGTCCTGTAATACATATAGTTCTATAGGAAGAATCGACTTGGACCTTTCATTAAGGAGAATTGCTGAAGCAAATAACCAGGATTTTACATTATCACAATATGACTTACAGAACACTGAGATCGACATCGACCCTGAAAATAACTTCTTTACTAGAGCTACTAATGACTGTCAATATTATACAGAGGATCTTTACAATAGTAAACTTAAGAACATTAAGGCATTCACTGTAATCCACTTCAATAGTCGTAGCCTCTATGCAAACTTTAACCACATCAAAAGCTTCTTAAAACAGTTTTCTAAACCATTTAGTGTAATTTTAATCACAGAAACATGGATTAATAATGACAGAGAAATTGAGTTTTCTATTGATGGTTATGAATTTATAAGTATGAACAGACGAAACAAGCATGGTGGGGGTGTAGCTATGTTTGTAGACTCCAACTATAGTTATAAAGTAATGGAAAATAAGACTATGGTAGTGGATGATGTACTTGAATGCCTTACTGTAGAAATTACAAGGCAAAAAAAGAAAAATATTATTGTAAGTTGTATTTATAGAACACCTGGCTCTGATATAGAGGTTTTTTCTAATTGGATGGAGGAGCACTTTTCAGGTTTAAATCATAAAGTCATGTTTGTGGGGGGAGACCTTAACATCGATCTGTTAAACCCATATAAACACAAAAAGACTGACGAATTTATAAATACTTTATTTAGTATAGGTCTGTTTCCTCTAATAACTAAACCGAGTAGAATCACAACCCACAGTGCGACTTTGATTGATAACATTTTCTCAAATGAAATAGATAGTGATACAGTCAGTGGATTAATGATAAATGATATTAGTGATCACCTGCCAGTTTTTGTATTGTACAAACATGGATATTTAAATATTGATGATGAAAAAATGTATTGGTTTAGAAGGGTAAAAACAGAAAAAACTATGGATGCATTTAAAAAGGAACTATTAGCTCAAGACTGGAGTATTGTATACAGAGAGAATGATACTACATATGATGAGTTTACGCAAATATTTCATAAAGTATATGACAAAAATTGCCCAATGAAAAACATTGTAAAAACAGAAAGTGTAAAGAAAACCCATGGATGTCTAAGGGATTACTAAATGCATGCAAGAAAAAAAATTCACTCTACAAAAAATGTATAAATGATAGAACAAAAGAAGCTGAGGATAAATATAAGAAATATAAAAATAAACTGACAGGTATCATTAGAAAATGTAAACAGAATTATTATAATAAGTTGTTAGATAGCAATAAGAATAATATTAAAGGTTTATGGAATATCTTAAATAGTATAATTAGAAATAAACCAAGATCGATTAATTATCCAAAATATTTCAAAGATGAGGATAACACTTTAAATAATATGAATGAAGTAGTCGATACATTTAATAAATTCTTTGTAGATGTTGGACCGAATCTTGCTGCAAAAATTACAAATGTTGAGAACTTTAATTGTAAACTGATAGACACAAATCCTCTGTCCATGTTCCTCAAACCTGTGGAGGAAAAGGAGATACTGGACATTGTTAAAGGGTGTAAAAATAAAACCTCGACAGATTACCATGACATGGATATGAAAACTTTAAAAACTGTTATTGAAAGTATCTCTAAGCCGTTAACATACATCTGTAACCTATCGCTGCAAACTGGACAATTTCCTGATGGTATGAAAGTAGCAAAAGTGATTCCTCTGTTCAAGGCAGGAGATAAACATCTCTTCACAAACTACAGGCCTGTTTCCCTTTTACCGCAATTCTCAAAAATCTTAGAGAAGGTTTATAACTCTAGACTTGACAGCTTTATTGAAAGGTGTAATTTACTCTCGGACAATCAATTTGGTTTTAGGAATAATCACTCAACTTCACACGCTCTCTTTGATATAATTGAAGAAATAACTAATGCTGTAGATAACAAGAAATATGCCATAGGGTTATTTATTGACCTGAGTAAAGCGTTTGATACAATAAACTATGATATACTAATTAATAAACTAGAACATTATGGGATTAGGGGGGTAGCTCTACAGTGGGTTACCAGTTATTTAAAAAATAGAAAACAATGTGTGAAAATAGGTGATTATCAGTCGAGTTGTCGACAAATTGTGTGTGGTTTACCTCAAGGTTCCATTCTGGGCCCAAAATTGTTTAATATGTACATCGACATTTGTAAAACGTCTCAAGTACTTAAATTTATCTTGTTTGCTGACGATACAAATATTTTTGCATCAGGTGACGACTTACAGCAACTGTGTCGGATTGTTAACTTGGAACTCAAAAGTGTCAATAAGTGGTTCAAACAAAATAAATTATCTCTAAATCTGAGTAAAAGCAAAATGATGATATTTGGCAACTGTAATTCCAATGCTCAGGAAGCAATTCAGATAGAGGGTGTTGTCATAGAGCGAGTGCATGAAATCAAATTCCTTGGTGTTATTATAGATGACAGAATTACTTGGAAAGCTCATATTAAATATATATCTACGAAAATGTCTAGAAGCATTTCAGTAATAGCAAAAGCAAAGCACATTTTAAACATCAAAGCTCTACATATCTTATACTGTTCTCTGATTTGCCATATTTATATTATTGTACTGTGGTTTGGGGTAGTACTTATAAAAACACATTAAAACCAATAGTATTGTTGCAAAAAAGAGCTATCCGAGTAATTCATAAAGTTGGGTTTTTGGACCACACAAACTCATTATTTTTAAAATCAAAGATCATGAAGTTCTGTGACATTGTTGAGTTCCAAACTGTACAGATGTTATACAAAGCAAGATACAAACTGTTGCCAGGCCAAATACAAAGAAGGTTCCAAGAACGTACTGGTTGTTATGAATTACGTGACGAATTAAACTTTAGGACTCAGAAACATAGCTCAACTTTGAAAAGTTTTAGCCCAACAGTTAATGGTGTACAATTGTGGAATAAACTGGAAATGGAGTTGAAACGAAGTCCAAATATCAACCTGTTCAAATATAAATACAAACAAAAGACTTTTGAAATATACAGAGAACAAGAAATGTGTTACCACTAGGAGGCGCAGTAGGATCAATTATCTATAATCAAGGAAGAGTGTTGCTGCTTGGAATGGTTGTCATTCTATTGCTCAAATTTACAAATTGAGAATTAGGGTAGGCAAGTTATGAATCTGTTGAGAGGGACCCTCCCAACGGGCTCAAAACCTTGTCTTTTAATGCACCACTCAGCATAGGAACATCATCTACAAAATCAGCTGTTAGGGCAGCTGGGTGGGGGTTTGTTGAGGGGGAGTTACTGCCCTCTTCAACTGGCCCGTTCTACACCCTGGCTTTTTAATGCACCTCATTATGCAGGGCTTACATCATACTTCACATATAACTCAATTAAACAAATATAATAATAATGATAAATAAACCCGAATTAAATTATATTAAGGATGGTATTGACAACTGGGAAGTAGCAAGATCTCAGAATATAATATGTATTAATGCACCTTTAATATTGATAATTAATGATAATTAAACCCAAATTAAATTATATTGAGGATAGTAATGACAACTGGGAAGTAGCAAGATCTCAGAGTATAATATGTATGAATGCACCTTTATAACATAAAAGTAGCACATTCTTTTGTTCTTTATTTTGCTGTTGTTTTGTCTTATTCTTCATCATTTATTGTTACTTTGCCCTATGTTCCTTTGTTTATGATTTGCTACCTTGTAAATATTAAATGTAATGTTACTATTTTTATTTTGGGGTGGGCGCTTATAAGCCTTTGGCTTCAGCCCACTCCCTTTGAGCAGGTTAACTGCTCAAACAAATAAATAAACTAAACTAAATTTATACCGCGCATTTAGTACACAAGGCAACTCAATGCCTTGTGTACTAAAATGAGTTCTTGTTCTGTGCCAAGTTTTCCCTAACTTCCTTTGACCCTTGAGAAGTGAATAGTGTATACTCTTTGTTGTGATTATTTACTTTAAGTGACAGGTTTGAATATAATGACACTGTGCCGAAGATTTCACGTTTAAATTCTGTCAAAGGAACTGAACTGAGAGCACAGTAACAGCATTCGCCTGGAGGGGGCAGTGTGTTACAATATTTAACGTGGACGAAGTGCAGTAACATTTCTTGTCAATATGCTGATTTCTGTTTAAATAATGGATGCGTATGGTCATAATATCAAGCATTATTTATCATGTGTATGGGCACATTTCTGTAATAAAACTGTCCTTCAGTTGGTCTTGAAGGTACCACCCCATAGCTCCACACCATAGATCATATGGGAGTATTAAGGCTTTATTTCTCAGGAAATCTTTTGTTTTGGACCCCAAAATATAAAACATGATGTTTCCATGTTAATTAGGAGTTCATTACAACCCCTAGAAATGTAATATGAAGGTGAGACAAAATGCAAATATCATTAATGAAAATAATACAGTGTTGGACCAATCACAGAACCTTGTGGTATTCCACATAGTCAAACACATTGTAGACAGTTCTTTTGTACATGGAGTGCCTCGGATGTTTTTTTGACAGCTAACTTACAAAGGTACACTCAGGAAGTCATCCGCTTCTGTTTCTTAGACATTGTAGACAGTTTTCAGGTTAACTTTTAATTCAGGAAAGAACATTAACTCGGATCTCACAAACTTTTGAGGTTTTTCAATAATTGTCTGTGGTCAATGATGTTGAAAGCTTGCTTTATATTAATAAATATGCCTTTGAGCATATTCATAACGGCACATGCTATATAAGTTGTTTGTTTTGTCTACATTTAAAAATAAGTGATCTATGTTGATTTGTAACAGAGCCTGTTTAGTGAGGAGCACAAAGAAACTTTCAGCTTTAAATCTGAAGCTTGTTTTATGGTACATAGACCCATACACCGTCATTAACTATGGTTCATACAGAAAGGTGATCGTGATATGGTTATGGTCAAATTTTTAGTTGGTTTGAGCTTAAATCAATGTCAACAATTATTGTAGTCATGTGGTTTGGTTTGTGGCCAATTGTTCACTGTAAAGTAAGCAGTAAAATTGTACTATTGCAGATCATCTGTACCTTCAGGCTTTTTCGGGCTCCTGCTATCAGCACTTGAGGTGACGGAAAGCAATTATTTTCATAGTTTTTGATAGAATTTATTTAGTAAAGAAAACTAATTAAATTGAGATTTTTGTTACAACTCTTGCCTCAGTTCATATTTATTGCCAGACTTGCCTGCAGTGATACAGGATTTACAACACCACATGGAAACCCCTGCCTTCCCTCCTGTTACAAGTGCTTTAAAAGACTTTTATCTCATCATCAGAGCCTGGATTTTTTGCCCACTGATCTCTCTGTGTAAGGGCTTTCAGTTTGTCTGAGAAATACTGCAGACTTTTCTTTAACATTAATCTATATATTCCTGGACAAGTGTAAAAATAAGGACATAAATACAAACACTGTTGATTTTCATTTGTTAGTTCATTTAAATGTTGTTTGTTTTATAAACTCAAAAAATATACGCTTGCTCTTAAGTTCTGGTGTGTTGCTGCAGTGTTCAGTGGTGATGATGTTGATCTGGTTTGAGTTCACACATTCATTACAATAACTTTTATCTAAAGGAAACAGACATAACAAGTCTGTTTTAATTTGTGAATAAAAACAAATTCCCTTCTTTGTTTCGACAGGTTTTATTTTCGGTTACATAGACAACACACTGTCATTACTGCGGTTTATACAGACAAGTGATTGATTGTTGATCATTACACTGATTTGTATAAATAATAGAAATAATGAAGTAAATATGGGGAAATATTCATACAGTTATGTGAAATAATAATGTAAATAGAAATGGAACACACACCAAGACTAAAGTAATTGGATTGTTGTGATCAGTGATAAATAAATCACATATAGATAAATCTCAGACGTATGAAATGGTTTCCTCCACAAAATTACAATATTGTATAAAAGTACATTTTATCTAAAACCTCAATTCGAAAAGTGAAAGACTTCAAATTCCGTTCAAAACCAGAACCAAACAAATCCCGGCAAACATTCAGAATCAGTTTATCGAGAAGGAAACACAATACAATTTAAGGCACTTGGATTGTGTCAAAATTAAAAATGTGAAAACAGTAAAAAGTTTTTGTAAACCGTTAGTGGGGTAAAAAAAAAAAAAGGAATAAATTGGATCAAAAACTCAAACAATGTCAAACTATACCTCAGTTTAAAAATGAATGCAAAGAATTGATATTTACTAAATGAGAGTTAAAAATAGAAACTCCATGAGCACTAGTTTTGAATGCAGCTGTTGAAGGGATCGGGTCTTTTGTGCTTTGTCATAATGAATGTACAATGAAGTTTTCAAGGTCTGAATAAAAAGTCAATAGGATAGAAGATGGCTGTGCATTAAAACACTGCGTTAAACCGTGTCATTGGAACTTAAGCACAAAGACAGAGAGTTGGAGAAATACAGCTTTCCTAAACAGTCAGTAACTTGGACTTTACTGAGTACTCGTGAATACTATATTACATTGTTTTCAGATTACGTGTTTTTTTTTAGTATATTTAGTTGTATTGTGTGTTATTCAACATTTTTGAGCCACTGTTTGTTCAGCATAATTTATAATTTGCTATTTTCTTTATTCTGTGTTTAACTATTTGAAGTGTATTTTGGAGAGAAAATGTACTTTAACACAATATTAACATTTTCTTGGATGCACCTGAAAATTATTACACCAGGTGTGATCTAGATACTGCTTTCTTAAAGACCCGTGTAGCATCCTCAACCAGAGAGTTTAGTATGTATTTGAGGGAATAGTAGGTGGAGACACTGGAAAGAGCCATTGCAACAGGGATTCCAAAAATTGGGACAAACCTGGCTCCTCCCTCTGCTCCCATTGCTGTAACTACAGCAGCAGATTTGGCCAACACTTTGAGCACAAGCTCTTGGTAATTTCACCTCCTGTAAGAGGTGACTTTAGTTCAGCCTTGAGATCCTCTAAAGGCACACCACTAAGATTGGACACCTTCTGCAGTAACTCAGGAGTAAGACCCAGAGATTCTTTGCATTGTTGTGTAAATTTGGATATCATTTTCAGATCAACACCTTCTGAGATACCAGGAACTGGAACAGCTGCAACTGCTGTTGAAGTTAAAGTTAACCATGTTATTTTCTCTCCAAAGTCTTCTTCTTCTCTTCGATGACGTCCAGACTGGTGTTGGCAGAGCCAGGAGCAGAGTATCTCTCTGATGTTCAGGAAGTTCCTCCATCAGAGTTTTCCACAAATCGTTTAATTCATACAGATGGAGACTGCAACCAGAAATCAGGAAAACCTTTGGAGACTCAAAGCCCAGGTCCTGGAGTTCTGCATTAAAGTAAAGATCAGTCAATAAAATAAGTTGAACAAAAAGGCAGTGAGATTCAGAAACACTTTACCTTCAGTGCAGTTGTTCCTGATGGTGTTAAGAACTTTCTCCTCTGTCACATTTGGGTCGTCTCTTTTCTCATCTCGTACACTGTTGTCGATTTGGATCGAACAAAGTAGAAACTTTTGTTCATCTTCTGAATTTCTTTTGCCAGTTTTGCATAATTTTCTCTCAAACGGTTACAGGAAACAATGATGAATAGGTCGTACTTCTAAAACCCCACATGCTCCAGGTATTTGTCAGCTGTAAAGTTTACGGTGCCGATCCCCGGCAGATCCCAGATTATAATCTTGTTGTTCTGTGGATGGATGTACGCGGTTGGCTCCATGGTGGTCTCCTTCGGTCCAGTTGGAGCTGCTCCATCTGTTTTGTTTTTGATTCCTCTCAGAGCATTGACCAGAGTGGATTTACCAGAGCCTCCCTCTCCAGTGATCGCGATGTTCAGACGAACATTGTTTAACTCGTCCAAATACTTCTGCGCGATTTCAGCTGCGCGGGCCATGTCTTTGTTCTGAAGCTCAGATTTAATTTTTCTTCATATTTGTCAGCCATGATGATTCCTATGAAATATAACATATTAAATTTAGAATATAATGAATTTGACAATTCAGGTCAATTCTTTTGTAAATGCTTTCCATCAATTCTTCACTTCTGAAATACGTGCTTGATCAATGTTGAGTCGAGTTGCTCATGCACAAACACAGGAAATTCTCAAGTTGAAGTATTTCCAGCATTTGAAGCCCCTTTAAACTCCACAGCCGCAGCAGCAGATGCAGTATTCTAACTCTGACAGTAACAGACACATGATATTTAAATGTACAGTCGTGCTCAAAAGTTTACATACCCTGGAAGATTTTTTGATTTTGGACTATTTTTCAAAGAATATGAAAAATAACACAAAATGTGTTTTTCACTCATAGTTAGTGGTTGTGTGAAGCCATTTATGGTGAAACAACTGAGGTTTTGTTTATCCTAATGAAAAAGAAAGTACCAAATTGACCCTGATCAAAAGTTTACACACCCCAATTCTTAATACTGTGTATTTCCCTTTTAACATCAATAACAGGTTGGAGTCTTTTGTGGTCATTGTGGAGGAGGTTCTTTATTGTTTCTAATGGTAAAACGGCCCATTCCTCTCAGTATAAAGCCTGCAGTTCCTGTAAGTTCCTGGGCTGTTTTGCATGAACTGCACGAGCTCTCCCCAAAGTGGTTCAATGATACTGAGGTCATGAGACTGAGATGGAACTAACCGGACCTTCACTTTATTCTGCTGGAGCCACATCAGAGAAACACCTCCTTATTTCACAGTATGGTGCCCTTTTCACCATAGGCCTTTCACCTATGCTGATGCCACTGGTAGCAGAGTGAGACAAATACTGAGTTATGCAGGTGACAGAGAACTGCTTTTTCTTCTTTTCAGTCGTGAAAGACTGTACAGAAGAAAAAGCACTCTGCTACCATACAGGGCACTTTAAAAAAATACTGGCACATCTTAACATCCGACCCTGAACTCTCCACTACCTTCAAGGAACCCCCTTTTTTTGTCAATAGGAGGGGGAAAATTAAAAGACTATTTGGTCCGTGCCAATGTCAGCCCCAAAGTCACATCTACCCAGACACTATTGACACCGATCCCTAATGGGAATTACAGATGTGGGAGTTGTGCACAATCTAACAACACTTATAAAATGTCTTTCTTCCAACATCCCCACAGTGGTAAAAAATACCCATTTGCATCCACGTATGTCAGTGGTCGGCAACGTCTGGCCCGGGGGACAACTTTGGCCAGTTGCCAATATTTTTTGGCCCGCCAGAGGATATCAAAAAACAAAGAAAAGCCTAACAGAGACTTAATTGTTCTTTATCTGCAAATGTTTTGCCCCTGATCTTTGCTTGTGTTTGGCACAACACCATTCCACTGTTGCATTTAACTCTAAGCAGCCTAACTTCTAGGTTAAATTGTGGTTTGTCCCGATCCTCATACTTTACCTCATCCGGGCGCTACAGCGCTGCTCACACAACTGCGGCGTGCCGGTGTTACGCCGAAAACTGCATGACCGCCGTAAAATGCACCCCCTCTTCAGGGCTGCCAACTCTCACGCTTTCACCGTGAGACACACGCATGTGAGTGCTTTCACACACTCTCACGCCACACACACTCCTCATATAATTGTTAAGAGACAGTCCTAGAAACCTTCCTGTCGTTGTTTCATCTGTGCGCGGTAAGAGGGGGTGCATTTTTCGGCGGTCATGCAGTTTTCGGCCTAACAGTGATGTCGCATAAAGTGTGGATGTATAAGTCTGATTTTGTGCTTAACATAAAGAACAAAGTAACAATAGACCATTTGTAAAATAAATCTATGTAAATATATCCACTAAATATGAAATCATTAATTATTACCCATCAATAAATCTACTTTACTCCACATTTAAAGCTGAACAAATTGCAATGATTTAATAATAAAACATTAGTGTCAGTAATGTGTTTGTGGTAAAAGTGAAGTGTAAATAAAGAGTTCAGACTTAATAATTCATGATGAAATTCGGTGGAAAGTTCATATAGAACATATTGGGAATAAAATATCAAGAAACATTTCTATAATGCAGAAGTCAAAGTACCTTTTAGATCATAAATCACTTCATATTTTGTATTGTTCACTGGTATTACCTTATCTAAGTTATTGTGCTGAAATTTGGGGAAATAATTACAAAAGTTCACTGATTTCATTAACTCATCTTCAGAAAAGAGCCATGAGAATTATCAACAAATCCGATTATCTAGATCATACCAACATACTGTTCTTGGAATCAAAAGTCATTAAATTTGCTGACCTTGCAGATTATCAAACAGCCCAAATAATGTTTAGAGTACAGCAGAATACCTTACCAAACGATATACAAAAACTTTTTCTCACACAACAAAATGTGTACAGCCTCAGGAGTGCTGATGACCATACATTTACAATGCACCAATTCAAATCAACTATGAAAAGTTTTGTGTTTCCATTACCGGTGCCAAATTATGGAATGATTTAAGCTCAGATCTAAAACAATGCTCAAGTATGAATCGGTTCAAGAAATATAGAGAAAACATTTTTTGAAATATGAGACAGAACAGAATTTAAAGATTCTAAGTGATTCGTCTCATGTGTGTGTCTTCTTTTCATAAAAAAAAAAAAGTTTATCTTGTTATTATTACTATTTATTTTTTCTCTTTTGAGTTTGAGAAACTCTATATAGGAACAGGAAATGTATGTTATTAACTGTGCTTGGAATAGGGGGTGGGTTAAATAAGTTTAACTTCTCCTCACTCCTTTTGGAAATGTGCATTTGTATATTTTGGCTTTTTTCAAGAGAACTGACAAGTTTGCTTTTGTCTTTTGATTTGTAACAGCCTTTATGTCTAAAATCGTGTAAAGGTGTGTTGTGTTGCTCACATGTTCAAAATAAAGAAGAAGAAAGAAAGAAAGAAAGAAAGAAAGAAAGAAAGAAAGAAAGAAAGAAAGAAAGAAAGAAAGAAAGAAAGAAAGAAAGAGAACAAATACATCTTCTTTCAAACACAAGTATTTCAGTGGAGTTGCTTAGGGAATCACTGTAATATACAGCATTGTATTAATAAAGTCACACAAAGTATTTTATTTCTAGTTGAAAATCAAAGTCAAAATAATAAAAGGCCTCAAAAACAAAACTCTTTTGGCTAAACTTTCTTTTGGACTTCTGTCTTTGGACAAATGCATTAAACAAATAGAAAGACAAGAGAAAATGAGTGTTACCTTCAGTCAGTGCCACAGCTCAGTCTGATGTGAAGAGTGTCTGATCTGTATCTGATTTGAATGTTTTATTTAACCACACCACTGCCTTATCTGTTTTGGGAAACTGTTGCACCCTCTACCACATAAACAAAAATATATAATCAGGTTAGAAATGGACTGGGATGTAAATCCAATCTGAACGTTAGTCATGTTTCTTTCCTGTGGCAATAAGTGATCTGACACTCCCCTGGGCCGATTGCGTTCAGACTGGAGCAGCAGTAACAGTTTAGTCAAATCAAAGCGCTTTGGATTAGCACAAAGTAACTGTCATGCTGTCTCTGCACGATATTTAGCAGGACGATCCCGTAACGATACTTTTTATGATGTCATATTAACATCTTAAACCTGAGTTGTGTTGTAGAGTAAATGTATTTTGCCACAATAGAGTATGTTTTAAACACAGCGAAACACACACCTTGTCGCATTGTCTTCAAGTTATATTGAGCCATAGAAGATAGAAGTAGAATCTAAATTAGTGCCATTTGTTTTGGGGCAATCCCCCTGCTTCACTTTGTCCCCGCTCAAAGCTGCACATGGGCGTGAAACGTACGTATCATTAAATTGTTTGAACAATTCAGATACATAGGAGGGCTTGTGAGGGCTAGAAACAAGGTTGGGCCAAAAAAATTTCACTGTTTGAACAGGAAAAATCAGGTACTCCAGCTTTAACCCCCGCCTTAAAGGCCCTATACCTGATTTGTTTTTAAAGTCAAACAATGAAACAGGAAACCACTAAATTGAAATGTTGGTTGAGGTACAAACTCATCTCCAAACTTCCTGACATATTTGTAGCATCCCAGTTCTTCACAGGGATATGTTTATAGGCACTTTTCACAATTTGCAGGGTCGCTTTTCAGTGTCACTTACACAAAAATGCAAGAAAACAATCCTGCAAGTTCATGAAATTGATACAAATGCTTATAATTAGATGTACAGTGTTTTCCCCACAAATGTCTGAGTTTACAATTTACTAAAGGAAAACAAAACAAATTTAATTCCATAACTAGAAAAACAATCAGGTATAGCTCCTTTAACCGAATGCGTTTTCTCCAAATCAGCTTTACCCAAATCTAAAAGCCCATTGTAACACCTCTTTGAAAAGACCTACAAATGTCATCTCAACAAATCTTTTTCTCGCTTTGTTGCTCTATTATCGTCACTTTTTCATCGTTTTTTTGTTGTCACATTTGTTGTCACATTTTGTCACTTTATTGTCACTCTTTTGTTGTGTTTTTTGTCATTAAAGCCAAACTGGAGAAAATGTGCTCGGTTCAGGCAGGCGTTAAGAGGTTAATGAGTTTCACAGTCAGTAAATGCAGTCAGACCAGTAGAGGGCAGCACTTGGACCAAACACTGTCACGACCGTCATTACTTTAATGATAGTTTGTATAATTATAAATAAGATTAATTTAGGGTTGATTCATACCTTTGAAACAGGAGTCAGGACTGTGGTTTCTTTACACGTAAATTAAGTCAATGACAGATCAATCAAGTACTTCGACGATATTACTGCGCGAAATACTCCAGGTGTTATTACGCACAACATAGTGCCCCTTTTATCCACTTAGAACATCAGCATGTTTAATTTGTGTTACTAGACTTGGATGGGTAACTACTCATGTAACTGTATTTAACCTCTTAACCCCGCCTTAACCAAGAGCATTTTTCTCCAGTTCGGCTTTACCCATATTCTTATGCCTCACGTGAAAACTAAGACCTCCAAAACTGCTCTAAATGAATCATTTTCCTTGCATTGTTGCCACTTTGTTGTCACTTTTCGACATTCTTTTTCATTGCCTTTTGTTTTGTCTTAAAGCTTCAAGAAGCTTTTAGACTTGGGTGAAGCCAAACTGAAGGAAACGTGCTCTGTTCAGGTGAGGGTCCATCCATCCATCCATTTTCTTCCACTTGTCCGTTGCCGGTCGTGGGGGCAGTTGGAGCTGCCCAGGTCACATAGCACCAGCCCCCATGGCTCCTTCTGCAGGTGGTGGGTCCACGGAAGGACGGCCTCACGGTTCAAACCGGGCCTGTTGGTCTCTCCTAGGGGGCTACCAGTGTACGCAGACACTGGAGGCAATGTGGGTGAAGTGTCTTGCCCAAGGACACAACGACAATGTGCACCTTCAGGAGGCGGGATTCGAACCCCTGACCTTCCGATCATGAGACGACCCGCTCTACCATCTGCGCCACTGTTGCCCACCAGGTGAGGGTTAAGAGGTTAAATAGGGGAAACGTGAAACAGCTTGGTCACTTCTAACTTCACCCCAGGTTGGAGCTATACTTGCTGGGAACATTTGCGTGACTGAGCGCACGCACACAGACCAGACAGGTGCGTAACAACTCGTCTAAGCTCAGGTAAGAACATATCTCAGTATGGAATAACGCTGGCCTGTTCCTTTAAATAGGTGGTTTACTTTGTTTTCTTTCACATTGACTGGCTTTGGTTCTAAATCAGATCAAGAGAAACTCATCAGGTCACAGGCTGGATCTGAGTAAAATGGTTTCAAGCCAAAACACTAATCTAGAAATCAAATTAAAGCCACACCGCCTAAGATTTTACCCAATAATTACAATTGAAATACAACCATTTATTTATGACTGATATTTTTATCATTGAAAAATACCTCATACATGTGTAAAAAAAACATGTGCCTTTGCTGTGTGCGGCTCACCTATCCTCAGACATGAATGTAACTTTACCAGGAGTGGGTACGTCTCCAGCTCGTCTCCATGGAGATGTTGACTAAAGGCAGCAGATTTGAATTTAAATCCATTCTTTGATTACACATTGCAAAAAGCAGCATTTTCTGTGTCCAGCTGTTCATGTGTGTATGTATGGAAACAGTATAGGCCAAAATGTTACGCAGTGTGGCTTTAAAGTCATAAAGCACCACAGGCAAATCTTTCTTTCTTCTTTCTTTCTTTCTTTCTTTCTTTCTTTCTTTCTTCTCTGCCTCTATTTTTTTGCCTTTTTCTGCAAACTTAATTTGTAGTTTCTGCGCTTTAGTGAAAAATGAATGCAACACTGGATTTTTATTAATAAAGGTCACCGTACAACAACAAAAATGGTAACATTACAGAAGTTTATTGAAACATTTATTGTTGCAATCCAAGGCAAAGGCATTCCAATACAGCATGTGACCTTTGTTTTGATCAGAATATATCATCAATCATGGTTTAAACAGCAAGATAGTTATTAATTATGCACAATATTATTTAAGTGAGTTGACTAATTAAATGAGTAAATGTAATGTAAGTTAAGATCAAGCTAGATTCATGTTGCAAGAGAGGAAAGTCGAGGAATAATGAGATTTCACATGAATAAACAACAATAACTGAATAATCATCAACAGTAATGTGCTCGACACACGGGAGGCGATGTCGCTCCTCTTTAATTAATTTACAATGGCGCGAGTGCGACAGGGCGAAAATCCACCTCCCTCCTCTCGCCACGCGACAGGTGACATTTGTACATGTGAAATTTCACACCCGTCTACGTAGATGCGCACACGCGTGCTTTCCACGCAATACACTTTTGTCGCTGTCGCCTGGTACTACAATCATTCAGCGAGGGTTTCATTGACTAAATAACGTTCTAAGAGGGTCAGATTTTTATACATTCCCCTACATTAGTAGTAGTCAGTGTGTTAGAAAAAACTTATCATCCAGCCAAATGGTTTTAAAATTCAATGTTTTCCCCGTTTAAAACAACCATCAATAGGGATGTAACGATTAATTGAAAATGGATTTAGACTACTTAAGATGTGAATCGAAAACATGTGTAGGCATCAAAGAAGCAGCAGCAACAGTTAGTCAGTTAGTACAGTCAGAGTTTTCACGTTAGCGGCTAACACAGAGTTTAGCATAAGGACAGAAGTTTACCAAAGATCGTAACCTGACAAACATCTGACCGACCTGCTCTGATTCTGCTGAAATCCTCATCAAATGTCCGCTTGTCCAATAATCCAATACCTACAGGAGCTGTCATGTCTTTTTCCTCCTTATGTTTACAAAGGCTGCACCGGGAGGCTGTGAGGCGTTCAAGGGTTGTGGGGCAAAAAACTGCACTGTAAAATTAGTTCTAAATGGTAATATTATGTTCAAACTGCAAAAAAAACAAAAAAAAAAACAGTCAAAATGATGAGTTTATTTTCATGTCTTGAAAAGTTCTCTTACTGAGACGTATTATTTCTATAAAAAAAAGGGGGAAAAAAATCGAAATTGGGAACTTAGAATTGGAAATCGAATTGAATCGGGGCTTGAGTGAATCGTTACATCCTTAATCATCAATGATATGTATAGGGTTCCTTCATCTCCACACCATGGCTCAACAAATCTGTAAACTTGTGATCTGCACTTGCACTTTAGACACGTTAAAACAACTTTAATGCCCGGTGCCTAATTTTTGGAACTGTCTACAGCTCGATATTCCTCCTGTGATTACGCTGGGTTAGACACAATCAGAGGCACCGGGCTGGTTATCGTAGGATACATTTTAGAAATCTCCTACTTAATGAGGGTCAGACTGTTAGCATTGGAGCTGCGCGAGCTACACGTCACGCAAGGGCCGAGTCTACAGTGAAGATCCCGCCCTTATGCCCTTATTAGGAACATGCTTCGTCAGAGCTGGGGAGGAGGAGCCTGTAAATCCGCCATGATTTCCCCTCGAACGTGGTCATTATGGTAAACGGGGAGGAGTGAGTATTGACGGTCTATTAATAATATGTCTATGGTTTGTTTCACCTTGGAGGTGATGAGTTTCACCAGTTGTTGTCATTTGTCACCTGTCGCGTGTCGATTCTAATGACTTCAACAGTTTTAGACCCTTAACATTTTTAAGCAAAATTTTAGAAAAACTCCAATTTAATGATTTTATAAATGAACATAACGTTCTTGAGAAATTCCAGTCTGGCTTTAGGCTACACCACAGCACAGAGACGGCCCTTTTAAAGATTTTAAATGATCTTAGATTAAATTATGACTAACAGAAGGTCAAAGTGTTGGTTCTACTTGATCTGAGCGCTGCCTTCGATACAATAGACCAGGGGTTCCCAAGCTGTGGTACGCGTACCCCCGGGGGTACACAGGACGCTCCGGGGTACGCAAAGAAATTTGGAGAAAAAAAAAAGTTGATCACAATCTGATCGGGGTCTGGTTCACGAGTGAGGGATGGATGGAGCGTGAGATCGATAGGCAGATCGGTGCAGCGTCAGCAGTGATGCGGTCGCTGTATCAGACTGTTGTGGTGAAGAGGGAGCTGAGTCGGGGGCAAAGCTCTCGATTTACCGATCGATCTACAATTTGGGTAATGACCAAGCTTGTTCTGGACCAAAACATGTCCACTCCAGAACCGAAGCTCAAGAGCCGCTTTGGACCCGAGCGCGTAAACCTCCGCTGAGGCCGAGAGCGCGGCTGAGGCTGTGTCCGCCCTCGCTACAACATTAGCGCCAACGTTCGATCAAGTTGCAATTTCTCTGTGTGTCTTAATGGTCTTGGTCCTTCTTATCTTTCAGAACTGCTTTTACCTTATGAACCTTCACGGCCCCTTCGCTCCTCTGGCAGGGTCTCCTAGTTATTCCTAAAGTCAACAGAAAGACTCACGGCGAGGCGTCTTTCCAGTATTACGGCCCTCGCCTCTGGAACGACCTGAGGAGGAGCTCAGGACCACAGAGAACGTTCATGTCTTTAAGAGCAGGCTCAAGACCCACATTTTATATATAACTATGTATATACACAATTTATTTATTTGTTTATGTATTTATAGTTTCATTAATTGCTTATAGTTCTGGAGTAGGCTCAGGTGTAGGTGTGCTGTCAGGTGTGAGTGAGTGAGTGAGTGAGTGAGTGAGTGAGTGAGTGAGTGAGTGAGTGAGTGAGTGAGTGAGTGAGGGTGTGAGGGAGTGAGGGTGTGAGTGAGTGAGTGAGGGTGAGTGAGTGAGTGAGGGTGTGAGGGAGGGAGTGAGGTGTGAGTGAGGGTGTGAGTGAGTGAGTGAGTGAGTGAGTGAGTGAGTGAGTGAGGGTGTGAGGGAGGGAGTAAGTGAGTGAGTGAGTGAGTGAGTGAGTGAGGGTGTGAGGGAGGGTAAGTGAGTGAGTGATGTGAGTGAGTGAGTGAGTGAGTGAGTGAGGGTGGAGTGAGTGAGTGAGTGAGGGTGTGAGTGAGTGAGTGAGTGAGTGAGTGAGGGTGTGAATGAGTGAGTGAGTGAGTGAGTGAGTGAGTGAGTGAGTGAGTGAGTGAGTGAGGGTGTGTGTCACGATTGTGTGTGTCACGAAGTTTGATTGATAAATATACTAAAGACAAGTTATTCACACATTTGATTCCAATTTCATGGCTTCAGAAAAACTCGTTGGGCATCTTCAGTCAGTGTGTCTAGAAAATAAGTTAGTGTTTTGTAGATAGTAACACTGGAAATACCCATAGCAACAGGGATTCCAACAAATGGATAAACCTGACTCCTTCCTCTATAGCTATAGCTGCAATGTGAGTAGAAGACATTGCCAACACTCTGAGTACAAGATCTTTGGTTAGTTGTTCTGATGATGCTAAAGGATTTTTAATTCCTTCCAGAGGTCCCTATAAGGTACACTAGTGACATCGGACAGCTTCTGCAATGACTCAGGACGAAGCCCCAGCGATTGTAAGCACTCATTTGCAAATTGCATTGTAAGGCCTATATCAACGGCCTCTGAGAGACCAGGGACTGGCACAGCAGCACCAAAGAAAGATGCTAAAGTATACCATTTAATTTTGTTTCCTAAAACCTTTTTCTTTTGTTCGATGACCTCCAGACTGATGTTGGGCAGTGCCAAGAGCAGAGCATCCCTCTGATGTTCAGGAAGTTCTTCTTCCAGAGTTTTCCACATGGCCCCAAATTCATACTGATCTAGACTGAGACTGGACACCAGGAAAACCTTTGGAGACTTGATTCCCTGGTCCTGGAGTCCTGCAATAGGTAGTGCATTTATAAAACAAACAAACATATTATTGAACATTAAAAGGGCGACTCAGTTGAATCAAACTGAACAAATCACAGTTACCTTTAGAGCAGTTGTCTTTGATCTGATTAAGGAGATTCTCCTCATTAAAGTCTGGATCACTGTCTTTCTCATCTCGTATGTTGTGATCGATCTTGGATCGAATAAAGTAGAACTTCTTTTTCATCTTCTGAATTTCTTTTGCCAGATTTGCATCATTTTCTCGAAAACGATCATTGGAAACAATGATGAAGAAGTCAAACTTTTCAAACGCCATCTTCTTTATGTAATCGCGTGCTGTGAACTTTACGGTGCCGATCCCCGGCAAATCCCACATTTTGATCTTGTCGTTCTGTGGATGACGATATTCTGTTGGCTCCATAGTTGTCTCCACTGCACCAGTTGGAGCTGATCCCTTTGTTTTATTTTGATTCCCTCAGAGCATTGATCAGAGATGATTTACCAGAGCCAGACTCTCCTGTGATCCCAATGTTCAGAGGAACATTGTTTAACTCATTCAAATAGTCCAGCGCCTTTGAGCTGCTCGAGGCATGTCATTATTTTGAAGTGCAGCTGTAACATCTTCTTTACACTGATCGACCATGATCCCTGGGAAACAGATGAACCATTAATGGTCACAAATAAAATCAAACATCCATGTTCACTTTGAGTTCACAGAATAACAACCATTTACACAGAGTGTTCCATGTACAGTATGAGCCTGAGTCATGTGTCTGATGTTTTTCTGTTTGTTTTTTGGTATTGGTGTTTTCGTTTCTCACTCCTACTGCTGCCTCCAGAGGGTGCTCTAGGACAATTTATAAGACCAACATTGTCCTCAACTGAATGCTGTTAATTCATTGACGTCAATTAGGTTTTTCAGTGGGGACGGGGGCAGTAAAGCGTAATGCAACTTCCATGTAAAGGTCTTACTTGTAGACAGCAGCGTCGGAAGCATTTGGAAGGTGGGGGGACACATTTCAAAAATGGGGGGGGGTCGACTTAAAATGAAGAACTACTACAGTGGGACAAAGTCAGGGCAATGTTAGGGCTTTCGCGAGACTACATCCAAATCGGGCGCTACTTCAGGAAAACACGAGAGACTCGATCCGCTCAGCAGCACCCCTCC
The DNA here is from genome assembly GCA_007210695.1 of Neogobius melanostomus. NCBI lineage: Eukaryota > Metazoa > Chordata > Actinopteri > Gobiiformes > Gobiidae > Neogobius > Neogobius melanostomus. The sequence continues at coordinate 58,598 of VHKM01000857.1, forward strand.
TCCTCGCAGGGTGGACATATAGGGCGGATAACCAAACACCTGTGGAGCCCCTGTTCTCCTGTCCAGCCCTGGCTTTATGACGCTTTGTGAAAAACTCAGTGAATGAAGTGTTCTTATGAGATGGCGCACTCGGGTTTGCGTCCACATTTATTCAGATTCAGATTCATCGCAAACAAACATCTCAACGCTTGTATCGTCATATTTCCCACAAACGCAGATAAAATTGAGTCAAGGGGTAAAGGAAGCAAACATTTATCCGACAAATGAATAATTCAGTTATTATTTCGTTAAGTTAGAGTTCAGACAGCGAGGTTTAACAGGCAGATAATGCCAAAAATATTGTTTTTTATGGAAAATAAGGCGCGGGTCATATTTAATTGTTTGCCCTCGGGGACAGGGAGCGTATTGAAAAGGTCCAGTCTAAACTAGTAAATGTAAAGTCAATAAAAATTCACGTTGTGAAAGTGGAGGGGACCAAACACACGTCCCCTCACAATGAATGGTTCCGACGCCCATGCTTGTAGACATTATTTTATTAAGTCAGCAGGTGGCAGCCGCACACTTTGTATGTAGAGATTAGGTTTAGGCCCTATTTTTTATTCATGTCATTATAATCTCTAATAAAAATCATTGCTATAGGCTTAGTCTATTGGATACGAAATTTGGTTATACGCCACACAGTGAACATCGCCATACCTCTCACACACGGTGCTGCTGCTGAATGCACTGCGCAGATGCTCCTATCCGAGCCTTAAATAAATAATGTTGGGTTTGTTTTGGGCTCGGGGCGACAATTCAAGTTAATTGCTCAGGGTCGGGTCGGGCTTTATACCCGCGGGATCAGGTCAGACTTGATATTTTTGGGCCCAAACTAACCTCTATTTGGATGCGATCACAGGCAGAATTAGAAACCGCGGATACTTGTTTTGATATACCGTGATCTCAGACGAGGGAAGGATTAGTATGGCAACGAGAGTAGGAGAAGATCCAGAGAGAATGGCCAAACGTAAGGAAAAATACAGGCGAGTTACACTTGAACAGGTTTTGGTTAGAGGCGGTTTTCGTAGTAAGACTGTTGGATCATGGTGGAGGAGGAGGATCAAGGAAGCTGACGGGTATTAGACCTAAAAAAGCTGTTGACAAGCATGCTAAAAATGCTAAGTTGCTAACACCGAGCCCGCATCCGGACATTGCATCCCAGCGCACGAGAGAGAGGCAGTTATTTTTCACACAAGAGAGTGTGCTTCTGTTTTATAGAAGGAAACCACTAGTCAGACGTTTGAGGCGTCACTAAAGCAAAAAATATTAAAGTAACTGTTCAGCTTGATAACAAAAAGCTTGTATCTATGAACGATTACTAAAGAATGGAAAGAGGTACAAACAAACTTTTTTTTAGATGAAAGAAGAGAGTCTAATCATTCTTTTGGTGGGTTTGTTGTAGACATATACCTAGAACTCAATTTCTGTGGGTCTTGAAAAAACAGTCAAATCCTGAAAACCTCAGTGGATACCTCTCTGATTTGAACATGGCTGGCAGTCAATGAGTTTATGTGATTAACTTATATAAACTGTAAATAATGGGATACTTTTAGGTTTATTGTTAACTAAACATAAGATGAGGGCACTTAGGGCTTATTTATTGAGACAGGTGCAAGCTAGAAAATATCATGTAGCTATTTGCAGACATGTTGCAAGTGAAGTGCCATTTGAAATAGCGTGTATTACAGTCATTTATAAAAGGAGTATATACACTATATATAATAGCTTATATGTAACGGCTTCATTTGGGTGCAGGATCCTCCAGCCAATCGGATACTCCAGCTCAGCGCTGGTGACATTTTTTTTTGGTTCTTCTACTTGACTCTTGGGTTCCATAAGCCTCAGGATCATTTAACAAATTTTAAATAACTGTTTTATGGCATCCCGCCTCAGCAGCGATGGCGCACTGCAAGAGGCCCTACTTTTTCATTCAAATCCTTATTTAACCAGGGGAAAAAAACAACAACAAACAATTGGATAGTAAATTTAAAGCGATTATACAGAGTTTAAACATTTAAAAATGAAGTATTTTCCACCCCCTACATGTTCCAGCCATGTCCTAATGTGTAGAATGAGCCCAGATCTATTCACCACAACTGCCTCTAAAATCCTGCCCTGTCACTCAAAAAGGTGTTCATTCGGGTCTGAAGTGCCGTCATGCACGAGCTTAATATAGAGACTGCAGTTACGCGTAAGACCTGAGGTGGCAGTAGTGAGCATAAAATGACCAACTTGCATCTAGTCTCTTTAACTTGAAATCAGTAAAAAAATAAAAATAAAGTAAAAATACAAAGAAAGCAAACCCATAACTGTCACTGTCAACATTTCTGAACATATTCCCAATAAGTCTCTGTATCTCATTGATTTTATGTTGAGACTTTCTAAAATAATTCCAAATGTACTGTTTGTCGAGCTATAGTACCTTTTGTTACATGTCTGAATGTTTATAATAAGACCTCGTGTGCTTTGTGCAGTTTCTAAACTGAAGCTCTTTTATGAGACACATGAATGTTATTTACCAGCAGTCTGGAGCGGGATAATCATCTGGTATTCCTCCTCAATAATTTTCCACAAATCTCTGAATTCGTACAAGTCGAGTCTGAGACCCGACACCAGGAAGACCTTTGGAGACTCAACGCCCAGGACCTGGAGTTCTGCATCATTAAAAATAGCAGTCAATACAAAACAGATTTTAATTATTCAAAATGAATAAACCACCATCTATACAGTTGTTCCTGATGAGGTTAAGATGAGAGTCACACATGGTTTCTCATTTTGTATGAATAAATTAATAATTAATAAACCACATTTACCTGTAATGCAGTTGTCTCTGATCAGTTTAAGGAGATTCTCCTCATTTAAGTCTGGATCTTCCTCTTTCTCACTGGTTATGTTCTGGTCGATCTTGGATCGAACAAAGTAGAACTTCTTTTTCATCTTCTGAATTTCTTTTGCCAGTTTTGCATCATTTTCTCGAAAACGATCATTGGAAACAAGGATGAAGAAGTCGTACTTCTCAAACTCCATCTCCTTGAAATATTTATCAGTTGTAAACTTGGTGGTGCCGATCCCGGGAAGATCCCAGATTCTGATCTTGTCATTCTTTGGGTGGATGTACTCTGTTTTCTCTATGGTGGTCTCCTTCACTCCAGTTTCAGCTGCTCCTGGTGTTTTGTTTCTGATTCCTCTCAGAGCATTGACCAGAGTGGATTTACCAGAGCCAGACTCTCCTGTGATCGCGATGTTCATATGTACATTTTTGACTCGTTCAAAAACGTCTTTGCATTTTCAGCTGCTTTAGCCAAGTCACTGTTCTGAAGCGCAGCTTTGATTTCTTCTTCATACTGATCAGCCATGATGATTCCTGAAATATAATAATTACATAGTTACATGTGTGTGAGTAAAAGCCACATGTCTGTTTAATAACCTCAGATGCAGTCGAGAGTTCCATTATTTTACAAAGTAAATGCTTTATACTTTCCTTTTATAATGTCCAGTTGGTTTGTGCCACTGGTAATTTAAAAATATTTCATTTGTAAAATCTTCATAGTATGTTATTTATCTTGGTACTTCTAATGTGCTTTATGTTCTGATTTGAACAAAGTGTGTGTGTGATCAGGGCCGGTGCTGGCCCTTCTGGCCCTTCCTAAGTAAAAATCCACGTGGGGCCCTACAGTTCGCATCCCATGGCTATTCAACGACGAGCGAGCCCGTTTACGGTCAAAAACAGTTCCACTGTGCAGTAGTGCAGGGCAGAAGTGGAACATAATGACCTCAATTCAGGCCCTGCCCCTCTGTGTGAGAACCACTAACCACTTGCCACGGTCAGACTGGGGTTTAGGACTACTATTAGTCTATTTCCCCAACTTTTTAAAATGGCAAATGGTAAATGGTCACATTCTCTCACCTCTGGTTCCTGACCCACAGTTTGGGAACCGCTGATTTAAAACTAACTGAAACCTGCACCTGACGGATATTTCTGTCTCACCACTGAGATCTAGCCTGTGAGTAGCCCAATTCGTTTTAGAATGTGCACATTCAGAGAACTAGAGTTACTGTAAGTAACTGTGCTCATGAGAACCGTGTGGATTCAACTCCTCTTTGAGACAAAAAGGCCACGTAGAACGACTTTACTCTCGTCTATTCGCCAAACTACTGTCCTGATACTCTGCTAGAGACAATAAGAAGATTTTAAATGAGTGTTTGGGGATGCAGCCCCGAGTCCGAGCAGAAAAAACATGAGAGCAGTGCCCGGGACACGAGAGACATGCAGGAGGGGAGGCGAGCACCGGGAGACAGACAGCCAAGCGGAGACGCGAAGGGGAGAAGCACTCGCGCCTTGGAATTGATGGGGAGAAGGCGGTAGGTCTGTCCTGTTCATCCACTTAAGCAGACTGCTGCGTTTTAGTGTTATATGTGACAAAGTAGGCGGAGAGTGAGTGAGCGCTGTCAGAGAGCCTGTCCCGTAACAATGCTTTAATTAATAAGTGAAACAACACCGTAGTTTGACTGAGATGCGGGGCCCTTGCAGCTGCAGGGGCCCTATGCACCTTGCGTAGTTTGCGTATGTGTGTGTTTATATTTATATGTTTTTATAATAAAGGAAAATATATTTATATATAGGCCAGTCGTGTCAAAATACTTTGTTTCTCTCTGACAGATTGTAGAATTTTCTCCGGTGTGCACTAAGATAATAGTTGTTTTTTTCCATTGTTTCTGGTCGAGAGGGTCAATGCCACTCAAGGATAGACTTATTGATTGCCATTGTTGCCAGCAATGTTTCTTTTAAAGTTCTGTTTCAATGGAACATAATCTTCATCAGTATTCATACACTTTATAGCAATGATCATTAATTCCAGTAAGATGCAGAAAGTCTCAAACAGGCATCACTTCTTTGACATTGATCTTAAACACAGTTTCCTAATTTGCTTAATCTAGCCCAGTAAAGCTAATGCTGGTCTCAAATACCAGAGGTTGCTGGTTCAAATACCTCTATGACAATTTTCCAACACTTTCTCTTTTCACACCGCTGCACAAACAGTTTGAGCCTGATATAACTCCACAACCAGCACCAAGTTATGAAGATAAAAATATTTATTATTAGTCTACTTTTTCTACCTTTCACTGCCTTTTTCCTCTTTACTCGCGGACACTTGTCTCTGCTGGATTGGGCTGCACCAACTCCAACTAACTCAGAGGGGTGTTCTGCTTGAGTTAGTTCAACGTCAAATGGTATCTCCCTGCCACAAGAATGAAAAGTTTGAGGCGAAAACATTATTACATTATTTTAATAGATTTACTTGACAATTACGCTTGTGTTATTTCATTTATATCTGGAACAGCTCCAGCTCCTGCTGCAGTTAAAGCCTTTAGGCCTGGAATGACACAACTGTGAGTCTGTTATTATTTCATTATTTTATTCTGACGGGACAAAAGCACCACAACCGAGCGGCCCACCCGATTCTCCCGAATACCCAGCATGCCTCTGACCACCATTAACCTTTATAGATGATGATATTGATATATATATTTCAGCAGAAGACATTTTATCTTGAAACATCCGCAACATCTGCGGGAACTGCCGCAATTAAAGACCAATACGCACCAAACGTCTTTGTTAAGGCCAGTTATTATTGTCTAAGGGAGCATTTCTGCAGATAATATATCAGTCTGGGATTGTGACTCAGAGATCACTGTAAACTTTGAGAACAGAGACGAGATCTGCGGTAAAGAGAAGAAAGAACTCCAAATGTGCCAGTTTGGGAACTTTTATGTCTCTGACCTTTATAAAACAGCTGCACACGGTGTTACTCACGGTGTTGCATTTCTCACTTATCTCCGCGCTAAATTGGTTTGGTGATCAGCGGAAATAACATTTAAAACACTCCTGAAAGCCTTTCAAAGAGTCAAAGAGTCGCTATGTGTTTCCTTGGTAAACACAACACACGTGTAACCCCGCCCTGTTTGATCAAATCAGCAATTGTGAATCACTGAGAGATGTCTGCTGTTTTGAAATTGGGTTTTTCAAAAATGAAAAAAAAAAATAAAATAAATAATAATAATAATAATTATTATTATTGTATTCAAAGTGAGGGCAATCTGGGGGGAGCGCGGGGATGGACAGAGCAAGACATGAGACAGTGGGATTGTGATTGTTGTATGTGACAATACTTGCTATGTTTTGTTTTTTTGTGTTCAGGACAGCCTTGAAAAAAAGAGATGGTTCATCCCAACGGGGCTATCCTTGAAATTAATCAAATAGTAACTTATACCCATCTCTGTCTTTTTCTATTTCTTTCATTCTCCAGATTTCTTCAACAAATACACAATATTTTACTGAACTAGTATAAATAAATAAATGCTTAGTTACACAATACACACATATATAACACAGAAGAGCAACTTCCTGAACACGTCCTGAAGGCTTTTCATAAACCTGTTTCAATAAAGTGAAGCTTTCAGCTCGACTTCTCTCTGACTGATGTAAACACAGGAGTCCAGCCAAAAGACCAAGATAAGGAGAGGACACGCCCTCCTTCAGCAACATCCCCTTTAAGACACGACGAAGGCAGATCCACAAATGCACCGCCTTCATCTGTGTTTGAGGAGCGAGCAGAGGAACGAAACAAGTGACTTTACAACAAACCCCTCGAAGCTCACCGTGCACAGGTGTTTAACATCACAAAGCACAGAGACTCACTCTGACCCAGACGTTAAAGTGCTCCATTAAAGTGTTGGATGTATAAGTCTGATTTTTGTGCTTAACATAAAGAACAAAGTAACAATAGACCATTTGTAAAATACATCTATGTAAATATATCCACTCCATATAAAATCGGGCGGCACGGTAGTACAGTGGTTAGCGCTCGTGCTTCATAGCTAGAAGGTCCCGGGTTCGATTCCCACCTGGACGGGGCCTTTCTGTGTGGAGTTTGCATGTTCTCCCCGTGTCTGCGTAGGTTTCCTCCGGGTACTCCGGTTTCCCCTACCACTAAAAACATGTACAATAGGCCAGGATGAATGAGAGTGCGCATGGGGGACGACGGATGGAAATTAGCCCAAGGCTACAATCCGGTGTGGCTTGTTTACATGCATGAGACCCATGTATGTTCATTAACATGCACTGTCCCGACCAAATAAACCAATAAATAAAAAATAAAATTAATTATTGCCCATCAATAAATCTACTTTACTCCACATTTAAAGCTGAACAAGTTGCAATGATCTAATAATAAGTCTGAGTCTGGTTTAACAACAAAATAAACCAGACTTTGTCAAATAAGTCGAGTTTACAGAGTAAAACTGTTTTATGAAATAGACCATGACTGTTTATTTATTCTGATAAAAACATGACAAAAAATAAACAAAAGGTAATAAGTGCTAACTACCAGTCTGTGCCACAGCTCAGTTTGACCTGAAGAGTCGCTAAACTTCTGCACCGTCTGGTTGAAATGATATTTATAACATTCAAATGTTTTCTTTATTTAGCCACAGCTCTTCTCTATTACTGGAAACTGATGCAACAACAAGCTTTAAACACCACCAAGAAACCCTTATAGATGAACGGATGGAAAATTAATAATATGGAATATGAAAACATGTCGTTGGTAGTTTGGTAGAAGTAATTATTTTTTAGCAGAAGACATTTTATCTTGAGTGCTCATATGAAACAACAGTATTATTGTTTTGATTAAAATGTCCTGCACGTCACGCTATGTCTGACTCTGTCTGGAAGAACAACATTCCACTTTTGTTTTTAAGCTTTTTATTTCTCAACAGAGAAACTGTAAATGTCCTTATTGATCACTAATCTGTGTAGGATTATTATTAGTATAGTATTTACACTGGGAGGAAAAAATAAGTGCACCGTTTAGATTTTCTTACATTTCTGCCTAAATGTGTCATAATATGTGGTCCGATCTTCATCAAAATCACAGGAATGATTAAACAGTGTCTAATACCACCCAAACATGTACATTTTATCATGTTTTTATTGGCCATAACATGTAAACATTCACAGGACAGCGTGGAATAAGTGAGTACACCGCCTGAATCTCACTGAACTGCAGCAGTTTTGTAAAGAGGAATGGTCTAAGATTCATCCTGATCGTTTGAGCGTCTAATCTGCAACTACAGAAAAGCAGTTATTGCTACAAAAGAAGGATCAGGCAGCTATTTAATACAAGGGTTCACTTACTTATTGCTGTTGTGAATGTTTCAGGTTTTTCTGCAAAATATCTTGATAAACCTGTGAATTAATCTTTCTATTGATGATATCACGTTGTCCAGGCCCTGACACAACAAAACAGCCACTTTGAAGTGTAACAGGTTCTCTTTTGCTAACGAGGCAAATCAAAATCAAAATATGATGTGCTTAATGTATGTTTGATAATGTGTAAAGTTAAATCACAAACAGGTACGTTGTGTGTACGTGTGGATGCTGTGTTCCTATGCTCTTGTACTTTGTTCCTTGTAATACGTTCTTTTGTATTATTGTGATACAATTTTTTATTGTAATGATTTCAGGGGTGGGCGCTCATAAGCTTTTGCTTCAGCCCGCTCCTTTTGAGCAGAACTTCAACTGCTCAAATAAACTAAACTAAACTGAACTAAAACTGATGCAGTTCAGTGAGATTCAGGGGTGTACTTACGTATTCTACGCTCTTCTGTGAATGTTTACATGTTATGGCCAATAAAAATATGATCAAATCTAAATGTTAGAGTGGTATTAGTTTAAGCAGACACTGTTTAATCATTCTTATGATTTTGATGAAGATCAGACCACATTTAGTGACAGATTTAGGGAAATTCTTACTTTTTCCTCCCACTGTAACTACTACTACTATACTAAAAATAATCCTACACACATTTGATCAATAAGGACATTTACAGTTTCTCTGTTGAGAAATAAAAAGCTTAATCAAAACAAAAGTGTAATGTTGTTCTTCCAGACAGAGTCAGACATAGCGTGACGTGCAGCTCATTCTAATCAAAACAATAATACTGTTGTTTCATAACTTCCTGTAACTAACTCAAAATAAAATGTCTTGCGCTAAAAAGTAACAACTTCTACCAAACTACCAAAGACATGTTTTCATATTCCATATTATTCATTTTCCATCCATAAAGGTTTTTTGATGGTGTTTAACCTCTTGACCTCCGCCTTAACCAAGTGTGTTTTCTCCAGTTCAGCTTTACCCAAATCTAAATGTTGGTCTGATTCCTTGTGTTGTTGCCATGATGTCGTAACTGATTTAGGCAGAAATCTGTACTTACTTTTTCTTGCCACTGTACGTTACCTTCCGTTACTTCGTTATCGATTCTTACAAGGTTTTAGTGTGTTGTCTGTAACCTGTGTCCTCTCCTCAGTGTGTGGAGCAGCTCACAAAAGGAGCAGTTGTATACTCTTTCCATAACTTTTTGACAAGTCAAATGCGAGAGGAGATTGCAAAATGTTTGTTTTTATTTTTTTTTCTTCAATCAATTTACTTGAAATAAGACGGGTTTTTTCTAATTAATTTTAAGATTATCATAATGTGCCTCTGTTCTGACTTGTATCACTGTAATAACGCTGATTAAAATTAAATATGATCAACTAAGATACACCAGGTTGCACTAAATTGCATTGGTTCAAATTATAATCTCCCACTAATCCTAATCCCCTGCTATAAGATGTATATGAACCTGCTATTTATAAAATCCTACCCCCGCCACAAGTCTGGAAAAATCACAGCCCTCGTTATCTCAGCGTCTTTAGTAAAAGCCAAGAAAGATGTGATTTGAATTTGGACATTTGCACGATAAATACCACCGGAACACTTTGATCCAAGTTAGTCTGTTTTTGAATAGAGTCCCACTATATTTGTATTTTCCAGTTTTGTTCAGCAAATTACCTCATAACTGTTTTTAGAGATTCATTTTAGGATACATATTATTATTATTTATCATAAAATTGAAGCAGTTTGCTAAATACAGAAATATGAACGAGAGAGAACAAACAGTTACCTTGTGGTCAGCTGTGCAGGTCTGTCTGAAATGAAGTGTTATTGGGTTCGATACTGTTATTTGTACTCAATAAACTCCACCCATAGGGCAGTATAATCATTATCTGAGCTGCACTGTGAAACTGCCACGTAACTGAGCTCTATGAATTCAGACCGTAAGAGGCCTTATGTCAGCTAAATATGATCCAGAATGGATAGAGCGCATGCCTGCGAGGTGTTGTGAAATGTACAGGAAAAAGGCATGTTTTTGTGGGGCACTATTTGAAAACAGAAGGGTGAATGTGAAAAAGCCTTGTGTGTTTTGTAGCCCTGTGTCTCTAGAGTCTGTTAAACCAGGTGTGAGCGGATTTTGCTAAAAAAAAACAGGAACTAATTCGTTAAAACATAAGATGAGTCCAGACGGATTCCCAATTAAAAGTGAAAATGGCTGACTTCCTGTGTGTCCTTGCCACGCCCACATCTTCGAAAATATCAAACACATGTAATACATTTTTATGTTCAATTTAATGTGTAGAATATACCTGCAACGTTTCATATAAATCGTACAAACTAAAATTTTCAAGGTATAGAAAAGTTGGCAAAATACTGTAGTGAAGTTGGTCTAAAAATGCTTGGGGTGGTGCATTAGTGACACAAGTACGAGCTCAATGTGTTAATGCATGTTTGATTTATAAACGATAATGTGCCATTTTTTAGACATTTTCTTTGGCCACGCCCACATCTTATGAAATATGACATGACTGTAATGTATTGTTTTGTTTGAGTCAGTGTTTAGAACATACTGGCAAAGTTGTATAAAAAAATTCCAAACTGCAGTTTTCAAGGTATAGCTAGGGGGCGCTGTACTGGGAGCAGCCTATAATTATGTTAATGGATGCGTTCTGTTCAGTTTCGGGTGGTGCATTAGTGACTTGAATATGAGCTCTGTCGGCTTATTCCTGTGAGCGTGAGCAGTCTTCGAAAATACACGAAATGTAAACATTCTTCGCCGCGGCGTTATGAGGAGACGGTGTAACAGTTTTACAAACCGTGGCCAATTCTTGAATTTCAATATGTCTAGATGCACTGTGCCAAATGTGATGTTATTCCGATGAAAAACCAGGGACTAGTTCGTTAAAACATAAGATGAGTCCAGCCGGTTTCCCAATTGAAAGTCAAAATGGCCGACTCCCTGCGCATCGGGGCGTGGCGCTCTAATTCAGTTTTTGGTTTGTCCTGATGTCCCCTTTCACTGTACCGAAGGGTTTTGGCCTACGCCCACAAACGCGCGTCCCGATTTGAATAGGGGTCAACTTTGAGGGGGCGCTGTCGAGCCATTAAATTTTTGTTTTGGATGTGGCCAATTCGTCCATTTCCATCAATTTTCACACCACCCGAATGACTCCGCCAAATCTGGTGAATAAAAAATTAAAGCCACAAGCGGCGATAAAGGCCCTCGCCCCTGGCGCAGTCCCCTCCTTGCGACCGCCCCTGCTTGCTCTCGCCTCAGCCTCACACCCAACATGGTTTTGTGCGCCAGTTAACTCCGGCCCACTCTCGCCTGAGGCTTCGTCACACCCCGGTCTCAATCTTGCCCCAGGTAGCTCCGGTGCCGGCCCACTCTTGCGTCAGCCTCAAGGCCCCGGCCTCACGCCAGCCTCAGCTGTGCTTTTCACTCGTTCTATAGTTGAAATACTTTCTAAGGCCAGTGAACTGCAATATTCGGGAGAAGCCACCAGGCAAAACAGCATCTGGACAGATGTGCCAAATTCCATGGAAGTCCTTTCCACGTACTTCTATTTGTAGGCACCGAACCCGTGGGTGCTGCAGGCTGGAGCACACACTCAAATCTTTGGGCGAATTTGCCTTGATTACAAAATGATTCAATGAATATCGCCAAATCTGTAAAGCCGCTGCTCAGTGTTCAGCAAATACACGAGCAGGGGGCGGTACCTAATATACATGTACGTGTACTTCGCACCACCCATTTAGCTACATAGGTAGAGTGTCGGGCTCCCCCAGTTCATAAGTGATTAAATTTCCAACTCAATCTGACAAGGTACGTGAGAATTATAAAGGATATTATGCAGTTTCTGGGACATTTAGCCTTGGCCACGCCCACATCTTAGAAAATATCATCCATCCATCCATTTTCTTCCGCTTTATCCGGGGCCGGGTCGCGGAGGCAGCAGTCTCAGCAGAGATGCCCAGACTTCCCGATCCACGCACACCTCCTCCAGCTGTTCTGGGGGACCCCGAGGCGACACCAGGCCAGCTCGGAGACATAGTCCCACCAGCGTGTCCTGGGCCTTCCACGAGGCCTCCTCCCAATAGGACATGCCTGGAGCACCTCCCGAAGGAGGCAACCAGGAGGCATCCGGAACAGATACCCTAGCCACCTCAGCTGGCTCCTTTCGACGTGAAGGCGCAGCGACTCTACCCCGAGCTCCTCCCGGGTAACTGAGCTCTTCACCCGATCTCGGAGGGTGCGCCCAGCCACTCTGCGAAGGAAACTCATTTTAGCCGCTTGTATTTGCGATCTTGTCCTTTCGGTCATTACCCAGATCTCATGACCATAGGTGAGGGTGGGAACGTAGATCGATCAGTAAATCGAGAGCTTTGCCACAAGCCAACAAGGCCAGGTAGGACTCCTTCTTCAGCTTGATGGCATCCCTTACTTCCGGGCGCCACCACCGGGTTCTGGGATTGCCGCCGCGACAGGCACCGGAGACCTTACGACCACAGCTACGAGCAGCCGCATCGACAATGGAGGAGGAGAACATGGTCCACTCGGACTCCATGTCTCCAACCTCCCTCGGAATCTGGGTGAAGCTCTTCCTGAGGTGGGAGTTGAAAACCCTACTGACAGAGGGATCCACCAAACGTTCCCAACAGACCCTCACTACACGTTTGGGCCTGCCAGGTCTGACTGGCTTCCTCCCCTGCCAGCGGATCCAGCTCACCACCAGGTGGTGATCGGTTGACAGCTCAGCCCCTCTCTTCACCCGAGTGTCCGAGACACGCAGCCGGAGATCAGATGACACAACTACAAAAGTCGTTTGTAGTGGAAGGATTTTACTTAATACCCCCCTTTAAGACACGATGAAGGCAGATCCACAGACTTTAGCAGAAATGCACCGCTGTCATGGAGCAAAGAGAGGAACGAAACAAGTGACTTTACAATAAAACACTTGACGCTCGCCGTGCACAGGTGTTTAACATCACAAAGCACAGAGACTCACTCTGACCCAGACGTTAAAGTGCTCCGTTAAAGTGATGGATGTATAAATCTGATTTTGTGCTTAACATAAAGAACAAAGTAACAATAGACCATTTGTAAAATACAGACAAATAAATATATCCACTAAATATGAAATCATTTATAATTACCCATCAATAAATCTACTTTACTCCACATTTAAAGCTTTATTTAGCCCCTGCTCTTATTTATTACTGGAAACTGATGAACAATAATTATATTTCATTATATTTACTCAAGTAAGAATAACGTTACTTTGAAATTCAAAATGGCGCTTTGAGCTGATGCTGCTCTTGAATCTATCATAAATCTGAGGAATCCTTGTACAATTATTGGATTAATGCAACTCAGTGGACACTGAAGAATCCAAAGAGAATAATTTCCTTACTCTTTGGTTTGAGTGACACTTCATTGTGGGACATTTGTTCAAGTGAGGCTGACAGTCGGCCAATTAGTATACTGCCGGTGTTGTGCAAAATTATGGAAAAAGCTGTGTTTGAACAACTAAAACTATATTTTGATATAAATAATCTGAACACTGAATACCAACATGCATACAGAGAGGGACACTCCACAGCTACAGCCCTGGTTCAAATGACAGACGACTGGTTGAAGGATATCGATGAAAAGAGAATGGTAGGAGCTGTAATGTTGGATTTTACTGCTGCATTTGATATTCTTGATCATGAACTTTTGTTAAGCAAACTGAAATGCTATGGCTTTGGAATGTCAGCTCTGCAATGGTTCAGGAGTTATCTAACAAACAGGATGCAGAAAGTGTTTTTTAATGGGTCATATTCTGATCTCAGGTCTGTGAGCTGCGGAGTGCCTCAGGGCAGCTGTCTTGGACCATTGATGTATACCATTTACACAAATGATTTACCGACTGTACTCAGTGCAGCAAGAATATCCATGTATGCAGATGACTCTACAGTGTACATGTCAGCTACAACAGCTGATGAACTAGGTGCAAATTTAGACAAGGAGTTCATGGCAGTTGTTCAGTGGATAATTTCAAACAAATTAGTTCTAAACGTAAAGAAAACAAAAACTATGATATTTGGCTCAAAATCCCTAATAAAAACAAATCCAGTGTTGAACCTGACTGTAGGTGCTACTAAGGTGGAGCAGGTCGAAGCGGCAAAACTCTTAGGCATCACTTTAGATAACACATTATCCTGGAAGAAACATGTGGACAACATAATTAATAAAATGGGAAATGGTCTCTCCGTTATAAGAAGATGTACAGGACTACTGAACATGACAAACACAAAAAGTAATTGTTTAACATGGAAAGCAACTAAACAAATAAGCCAAGCTCTGGTTCTGTCATATCTTGACTATTGCCCAATAGTGTGGTCAAATGCTGCTGCTGGGGTGTTAAAAGGGCTACAGACCGTACAAAACCGAGCAGCTCGACTGGTGTTACGCTGCGATTATACAACCAACACCAAAGTCATGCGGAATCGACTTAAATGGTTATCAGTAAAAGTAACTAAAGTTCTTTACCAGAGACTCTTATTTAGCAATGATAAACATGGCTATCCAACTAGACACGCCATAGCGGGGAAATTTGTTTTACCAAAAGTACATTCAAACAGTGCTCAGAAAACGTTTATGTACAGAGCAATGCATGCATGGAATATGCAACCAGAAAATTTAACTTTGGTAGTAAACATCAAAACATTTAAAACATTTAAATATTGAAACAATTTCTATTCAACGACGGTGGCGCGGATGGTAGACGAACTGAACTGAAGATATATTAACTATGGTTAGAGTTCTTGTTACATAATTGGTGAATTACATTATGTCAAGAAAGTATTGATTACGAATTGTGATACAGTGATTATTGTATACTTTGTTGCGTGGCTTCTGTATCTTATTGTATTTGTAATGTATTTATTTTTGTTTTTATACGTGGACCCCAGGAAGAATAGCGACAGCCTTGCTGTGCTAATGGGGATCCCATCAATAAAAAAAATTAAAAAAGGCCTTGTAGGCCTCACAGGCCACTGCCATGCCACCAAAGGGTAGCAACAACACCACTGAGGAGTATGTCACCATGTCTCAGATGCGTGAGTTCCTAGATCAACAAAATACTTTTACAAACATTGCTTGAACAGCAAGAAAGAAGCTTTAAATCATGTCTTCAGGTGTTTGTTGACTTTTCTAATAAAATAGATGAGCTGACAAAGCAAATGTATGACTTCAAGCTGAGTCTCAAATTGACTCAAAGGATGTTGATGATTTTAAAGTTTCATGTTCTGCTTTGACAAAGAATTGCAATGAATTCAGGTCAGACCTGGACACTATCTGCAAAAGTTTACTAGCATACTCTGACAAGACAGAGTTTCTAGAAGGCCACTCTAAATGCAACAACATTGTGATTGATGGCATCAAAGAGTCTGGAAAGGAAAGTGTGTCGGAATGTGAAGACAAAATCAGGAAGCTTTTTACAGAAACTACAACTGGATTACTCTAAAATCGAATTGGACCGGGTGCATAGAGCTGGAAAGGCTGGTAACTCGGACAAACCACGCCCTATTGTGTTGAGATTTCTGCGGTTGAAGGATAAACTTGCTGTCCTGGATCGGGCCAAGAGGCTGAAAGGCACTGGGGTCTTCATCAATGAGGATTTCCTGAAGCTGTCCGGCAGAAAAGGCAAGAACGTCTTCCGGCCATGAAAGCAGCATGGGAAAGAGGTGATGTATCATACTTAAAGTATGACAAACTTATTATTCACCCACCGCGAAATGCTGCTCGAGCAACTAAACCAAGTGCTTAATATTTAGAAGGGTTATCTTTCAGAGAATAATTTATACCATTGTTCTCTTAAAAGTCTGGTAGTAGTATTTCTTCTTTGATGGCAAGTACCTCAGCTTTCACAGAGACCCACAGGGATTTGGACTCTGTGGACAGCTTTGACATTGATCCTGATCTGCATTATTACTCTGCATTAAATGCCTCAACTTTCAATGAAACCATCTTTTGCAATTATTATAGTATGGAAAGTTTTAATGAATTTCTTGTAAATGTCAACAATTCTGATGCATTTTCAACTTTTCATCTAAACATACGAAGTTTACCTAAAGATTATAATGAATTCACACATTTTCTAAACTCTCTCAAACATATTTTTTCTGTTATTGCCATTACAGAGACATGGCTTACTAAAGATTCAAGTGATTATTTTAAGTTGCCCAATTATCAGTCCTGTCGTCATGTTAGACAGGAGTAGGAGGTGGTGTCTCTCTCTTTAATCAGAAAAATTATACAACTAAGAGATGATCTAATGCTCTTGTCAGATAAAAGTGGGATAGAGTCTCTCTTTGTGGAGCTTATGGGTTCTTCAGGGGAGAAACATATTATTGGGGTTAATTACCGTCCTCCAGATTTTGGCATTAATGATTTAATTGAAAGTCTATCTACTTCTCTTGACCTAATAAATTCTAAAAATAAGCTTTGCTATATCTTAGGAGATTTTAATATCAACATTCTAAAAAGTAAAATGGATGCATAATATACTGATGAATTCATCAATACTCTTTATTCCCGTTATTATTTCACATTAACTAACAAACCCACAGTTAGTGACAAGTCTACAACCTTAATTGATAATATAATCACAAATAATCTAAGCTATGAGACTAAATGTGGGGTATTTACTCAGATCGGTCAGACCACTTTCCTATATTTCATGTTTGTCCACTTAAGGTGAAGAGTCTAAAATCTGTTAAAAATGTTAAAGAAAAACGGACTGTACAAAATATGTGTCCAAGCCCACTCCGCTTATTTTCGATATTTATAAAAAACACAGAAATAATTATACACACTCATTAAGATCTGCAAAAAGAAAGTATTATTATGATTAAATAAAACCTAGTTCAAATAATATTAAAAATACATGGAAGATAATCAACCAGTTACTGCAAAAAGATTTATCCTCAGATACGAATACAACATCTGTTATTGTAGATGGTGTACATACAGTTGATAATCCTTTTGATATAGCTAAAAAATTCAATGATTTTTTTGTGTTAATTCTGGTTCCAATTTGGTAAAAAAACAAAACATACCATGCTCTAATGAAGATCCATTGGAATATATTCAAAACTTCTACCCACATATTTTAACCTTTCAGCCTCCCAATATCAAAGAAATAGGTGAAATAATTGATCAATTAAAAGCATCTGCCCCTGGACTACAAGTCGCACTTTTTTCATAGTTTGGCTCGGGGGTGCGTCTTATACTCCGGAGCGACTAATATGTTTTTTTTTTTTTTTTTATCCAAATATATAATATATGCCACTAGAGGGCACTGCAGGCTAATTGAGCAGCAGAAAGAAAGTTTGGAGTGAGTGAGAAGCAGAGGTTACTACAATGATGTAAACAAAATAAAGCTAATCACGGGCTAAAAGCTAGAGCCACAGCGAGAGGAACAAGTTTGCAAATGGGAGCTTAAACAACGTGCTGCCGGGAGAGGCTCGTCAACGGTGCAGTTACGCCTCCGTGTCAAGGCGATTGTTCAGAAGTGACACAGAGGATCAAGATTTCAATGGATTTAGTGATTTGGAGTGAGATAGAGAGTTTGGTATGTTCTTTATGCTATAGCTATCTGATCTGTTTATGTGACGTTAACATACGAGACACCTATTTAGTTTGTTGTTTATGCTTCATGTAGCTAACCATGTGTTACGTTAGCAAACTGTGTACGCCTATTCAGCCAGTTGTTTTTTTCATTAGGCAATGTGTGACTAGTGTGTCTTATACTCCGGAGCGACTTATAGTCCGGAAAATACGGTAAACGATTTATCCTGATGCCTTTAGCACATATCATCTCATTGTCTTTAAAAACAGGAGTTGTCCCAGCAGATCTAAAGGTAGCTAAGGTGATCCCCCTATATAAAGCTGATGACAGACAGTGTCTTAATAGCTATAGACCTATATCTATTTTGCCATGCTTTTCTAAAATATTGGAAAAGGTTCTACACAGTAGAATTCTCACCCATTTAGACAACAATTCTATTTTTTACAGGCATCAATATGGTTTTCGAAAAAATCACAGCACTTATATGGCATTAGTTTATTTGGTAGATAGTGTCACCTGCGCATTACATAACAGCAACTACACTTGTAGTATTTTCCTGGACTTATCAAAAGCTTTTGATACAGTCAATCATAGCATTCTAATTTCAAAATTGCACAAATACGGTCTCCATAACACTGCTTTAAAGTGGTTACAGGATTACCTCAATAATAGGTCTCAGTTTGTGTGTATTAACGGTTGAAATTCAGATAGAGCAAGTATACATTGTGGAGTCCCTCAGGGATCGATTTTAGGGCCATTATTATTTTAATTTATATTAATGATTTACAGAAAATGAAGTATCTCAAGAACTTACTCCAATAATATTTGCAGATGATTCCACTCTAGTTGCATCCCATTCAGATTTCAATACACTAAAAAGACAATATTGGATTATTTGCTTATGACAAATGGTTTAAGTTGAACAAATTATCTCTGAATTTAAAAAAAGCAAATTATATTATCTTTTGTGGTAAAAAAATCAATCCCTATTGATACCAGTAGGTCCAAACTTTTTAATTGCTTCTGCTGAATTAAATAAAGTCTCATCCACCAAATTTTTGGGTGTCATTATAGATGAGAATTTGAGTTGGAAAGCGCATGTTGACTGGGTAACTAAAAAAGTGAACAAATCACTGGGCATCATAAGAAAAGTAAGTCATCAGGTTAACTCTAAGTGTTTGCTCACTCTATATTATAGTCTAATCTACCCATATGTGTCATATTGTAATGTAGTGTGGGGGAGCACTTTTACATGTACCATAAAGAACATTTTACATTTTCCCATCTTGCAAAAGGCACATCACTTATGTCTTTAAAAATATATGAAGGGTTTCTTTGATTGAATGTAAGTGATTTGTGAATTGTTTTAGTTTTTGTGGTATTTTTATCATAACTAACGTATTTTCTCTTTTTTATACTCAATTTTACATCTACTGGATAGGTGGAGGCGTAGGCAAGGCAAGTTTATTTGTCGAGCACAATTCATACACAAGGCAATTCAAAGTGCTTCACAGTTGCATCAAATTACAAGAAAACAGATCAAATCAATCAATAAAACATCAACATAAAGTTAATCAGTTACAGTAAAAGGCAAGAGTGCAGATAAAATACTTTCAGTTTTCATATGCACGGGTAAAAAGAACTGTTTTCAGCCTGGATTTGAACATTGTCAGAGTTGAGGCCTGTCTCACATCCTCATGAAGACTGTTCCTATGGCGTCAAATTAGGGTCTGCTTTAACGTAAACATAAAAGAGGTATTGTAATGTAACTCTAAACTCCATAAACGAAAAAAGTATCATAAATAGAAAAAACAATTGTAAACCTTCATTTACGCTTCTTCTTTTCATTCTTCAATTCAAAAGCTACGGTTACGATACATTTTTTCTGACCCTTTGTTTAATGGGGGCGGGCTCAACGCTCATTGGCTGGAGTGACAGGATGTGACGTCATCACTATAAGCTGAAATCAAACGCACACTACAGAGGCTGTGTCCGAATGTCCATCCTAGTCCCTAACCCCTCATTCACTACAAAGGCCCTATATAGGCACTATATAGTAGACTGTATACTATATAGTGTGTCGGAACCCTGAACCCCAGCACAATGAGTGACTACTTCTACTATAAGTTCACTAAAATTGGGGAATAATGTATTTCTGCGATAAAGACCGACTAAACTCAAAGGACAGTGGAACATTTATGGATAAATGTGACTCAAATATGTTTTATTACACATGGATTTCACATGAATGAACAAAACTCCCGGGATTATTGCCTTTTGTCTGAGAGAGTCTGTAGTGTGCGTTTGATTTCAGTTTATAGTGATGACGTCACATCCTGTCACTCCAGCCAATGAGTGTTGAGCCCGCCCCCATTAAAAAAAGGGTCAGAAAAAAATGTATCGTAACCGTAGCTTGTGAATTGTAAATGTAACTTGTGAAGTGAAGAATGAAAAGAAGAAGCGTAAATGAAAGTTTTATGTTTACAATACTTTTTTTTCTATTTATGATACTTTTTTCGTTTATGGAGTTTAGAGTTACATTTACAGTTTTCTCTTTACAATTACAATACTGACAACATACGTTTACAAACCTCTTTTACATTTACGTTAAAGCAGACCCTCATTTGACACCATATGTTCCAGATTTTAGCTGCATGAAACTGAAACACAGCCTCACCGTGTTTATTATTGACTGTAATTATAAGCCCATTTGGGTTTTCTGCCTCTTCCTGCACTTTTATGATTACATCTTAATGTTATAATGGATTGTTTGCTATTATGTGCAAAACTAATACATAAATAAAATAAATAAATACCAATATTTAAACACACCATATACACACCCAAAAAAAGGAGGAGAAAAAAGTTTTTTGTTGAAGAAAAAAAGAAAGAAGGGGAAATCGACGGTTATCTGTTGCATTTCACGGAAACAGAAACCAAGCTCAAAGCATTTGTTATCGTCTAAAACTGATAGATTCTGCTCGTTCCGGGTGAATAATTGTTTATATGACTGGTTATACTGTATGGGTGGCAGCTGCGGGCAATGAGCCCAAGACAAATTTCCTCATTGGGGACAATAAAAGTTGTCAATCAATCAATATATCAATCAATCAAGTAAATGTATAGTACTGTACAGTATATGTTTATGCGCAGTAGTGCAGGGTATACTGTATAACCCAGTATAACCCAGGACACCACGCTCTGAAACAGGGACAAACCCAGGAGGCGCTGCACCGTTTCAGAGGAGACAGAGGGCAGCCAGGTTTCTTCCGAGTGCTATAGTTTCCCCGACCTCCAAGGTCATGCGGGTCAGGTTGACACAGTGGCAGCACGGCTCAGCAGCTCAGGACTAACACCATTTCGTTGTACACTTGTACAATGACAATAAAGCACTTACTTACTTACTTACTTACTATATACTGTATATATATATATGACTTTACCGTCTCTGTATCCTTATCAATTTGTGGTGCTGACGAGTGAATGTGGGCTGGTCCAAAACCGAAAACTCCTGATCTGAAAAGACGAAAACATTCATTACCAATGGGAAAAACTGCTCCAGAGAAAACAGGAAACTAAGGTAGAGGACTATAGTGCTATTTTGTAGCTTAGGTGGAATCCATCCGGAGAGTTCAGAAGCAGAAATAGCCCTATGCCTTTTTTATTTTGCCAAAGTAGTTTTGTTTTATGGTTTCAGCTATAAATTTGAATAATTTTAAAATCACAGGATTACTCTCACTATAATAGTGACTCAAAACTGGGTATCATAATTCTTAAGCGTGCTCATAACATACCAGCCACAACCATTCCCATAGTCCGGAGTGTCATGGCCCCTTAGTTCAGAAAATCCCTTCTTATATTATTTTACAGGTTAAAATATGGTAAATAAAACCAGTATTTTGTTTCAATCTAGTTGAACATTAAAGGCAAAGCAATAAATAAAGACACGGAGGCAGGGGTTAAAGTGGGCGGAACGGTCGGGAACGGCGTTCCCCCACCTTCACATGGCATAAAAAAAGAAAAGAAAAAAAAGTTCATGATTGCAACTTTGTCATTTTCACGCCTGTGAGATACATCAATGCAATAAAAAATCCATAAAATTATATTTTTCCGGCATTATCCGCGCCGCATTCGCGTAGCTCCACAGCAAGTTTGCGGCACTTTGTGTAGCAGTGTGCCTCCAGCTCCGGACCATCATCTCCTAGCATGGGCTCAAATGAAAACATGGCTCTGTTAAACGGTGTAACGCTAAACTGAGAAAACAGGAGGCTTATCGTTGGACGGACTGACAGATTTGATCAAACCGCAGCACCAGGACAGTATGAATCGTGTTTGCTCGGATTATCCCATGCAGAAGCAGGACTCCTCGCGGTCCGCGTCAGGTGCAGCGTGTGTTCCTGCTTCACCGGTGCAAAGGGCTTAACCAGCGACTTTAAGGTAAGGACACCAGTTCAGCTGTGGATGTTTGTAAAGCGGACGATGAAGCTGATGGAATGTGAGTTTTGGAAAACTGCTCTGCACCACCAGCACTCGTGTTTAACCGGTCAACACTAAACCTCGCTCCCTGGGCTCTAACTTTACTAAATAACATCTGAATCATTCATTTGACAGGTGCATTTTTCTTCCTTTCTGCTCTGACTTCATTCAATACGTGTTTGTGGGAAATGTACAAGCGCAGAGATGCTCTTTGCAAAGTTAACATGGTAAACGAGGCTGAAGCTGAATATGTGGATGAGCGCGCCATCTCCAAGGAGCGCTTCATTTACTGAGTTTTTTCGTAAAGCGCGAGGTCTGGACAGAACAGCGTTTGGTCCGCCCTTATTTATTATTTTCCATGGTCTGTCTGCTCAGCGCTGAGGAGCAGTGGCTGAGCAGGAGTTTGTCATGTTGTTGAGATGTACTGGTCTCATTCTGTATTAGGCCTTTGGCCTGGTTTAGATGTGATTTAGTCCTGCCTTAGTCCTGATATTGCATGTTTTTGCCCTGGCTTAATCCTGGTTTAGTTCTGAGTAGTCCTAGTTTATTATTAGGCTCTTTATTATTCTGTATTAATCTATTGCTGTGTTTTTTTTCTTTTTTACCTCTAAAGCCTTAAAATGCTGGAATATAATATAACTTTTATGTTTAGGCCTAATTCTATTCTGTTCAAGCTGTGATGATAATTAAATTTTCATTTATTTATCCCAAAAATATGAATACGTTTGGTGGTGGGAGGCTCACCCCCGACCAGCCTGCAAGAGCCCTGCTGTAAGCACCACTGACTGTGAAAGAGGATTTTCTTAAATAAAGAACATAATAACAAGCCAAAATTGTTAATAAGTAATGTTTCAGCACACATGTTCATTTCTTTGGTTGGGCCTTCTTTGAATAAGTGGATCCTGACATTTTATTTGTTTCCATAATCTATTAAGCTCCTCTCTGGGCAGGCATGGTGCTCTGCAGTCCTATCTAAGAAGAACCCAAGAGAGTGGATCTGGCAAAAGCAGAATTTGTTCATTTAGTAAATCACATAGACCTCCAATCATTTATGATTGTTAAAACCTACTAAAGGATATCTAAAAATAATTCAAGGTATTAAAAAATATTGGAAAATAAATAATTACAGTATCAAATACCTTAATACAGTATCTGTTAAGAACCCATGACTACATGTCAGTACCTAAAAAATATAAAATGTAGCGCGATTCCTACTGCTTGTTAAAGGTTAGAGTTCCCCACCTCCCAAATCCCACTTTAACCCCTGCACGGAGGCCTTCTGAATGATTTTCTTGTGGGCCGTCTCTCTTTTAGACAAATGCATAAAACAAAGATACAAGTGTTACCTTCCAGTCAGTGCCACAGCTCCGTCTGAAGAGAAGAATGTCCAGTGTGTGTCTGATTTCATTGTTTTATATAACCACACCTCCTGCCTTATGTGTTATTGGGAAACTAACTTAGGCAGAAATACAGAAGTGAATCTGCTAAACCCTCTGCCATATAAACAGGCTAGAAGGTTGGATATTAATCGATTATGAAGTTGGTCATGTTTCTTTTTAGTAATAATTTTCTATCTTTGTGCATCGCCAATTCCATGAAACCAGCACAATGGGCTGGGCTTTTGTTCAGTCGCTCCATCCCTGACTCTTGTGGGAGAACAGAGCAAATAAAGGTTACATTTTAGAAGAAAAAAAACTGCCGATATCATTTACATGCACAGTCGGTTTTATTTGTTGAAATAACACATGCAGCACCATCTGACAACAGCCATAGTGTTATTTATTGATTGTTCATTGGTCATCGTTTTGGGGATCTCCTTTACTTTCTACCACACATTAACTAGTCTCCTGGACTTTCAGTGAAAATGCATTATCAGTTATAGACATAGAAATGTCAATACAATAACAATTAACAACAATAATGGAACCACACCACCACTTTACAGTGCCTTGCGAAAGTATTCGGCCCCCTTGGACTTTCGACCTTTTGCCACATTTCAGGCATCAAACATAAAGATATAAAACTGTTATTTTTTGTGAAGAATCAACAACAAGTGGGACACAATCATGAAGTGGAACGAAATTTATTGGATATTTCAAACATTTTTAACAAATAAAAAACTGAAAAATTGGGCGTGCAAAATTATTCAGCCCTTGAGTTAATACTTTGTAGCGCCACCTTTTGCTGCGATTACTGCTGTAAGTCGCTTGGGGTATGTCTCTATCAGTTTTGCACATTGAGAGACTGAAATATTGGCCCATTCCTCCTTGCAAAACAGCTCGAGCTCAGTGAAGTTGGATGGACAGCGTTTGTGAACAGCAGTTTTCAGTTCTTTCCACAGATTCTCGATTGGATTCAGGTCTGGACTTTGACTTGGCCATTTTAACACCTGGATATGTTTATTTGTGAACCACTCCATTGTAGATTTTGCTTTATGTTTGGATCATTGTCTTGTTGGAAGACAAATCTCCATCCCAGTCTCAGGTCTTTTGCAGACTCCATCAGGTTTTCTTCCAGAATGGTCTGTATTTGGCTCCATCCATCTTCCCATCAATTTTAACCATCTTCCCTGTCCTGCTGAAGAAAAGCAGATGAAAAGCAAACCCTGATGCTGCCACCACCATGTTTGACAGTGGGGATGGTGTGTTCAGGGTGATGAGCTGTGTTGCTTTTACATCAACATAACGTTTTGCATTGTTGCCAAAAAGTTCGATTTTGGTTTCATCTGACCAGAGCACCTTCTTCCACATGTTTGGTGTGTCTCCCAGGTGGCTTGTGGCAAACTTTAAACGACACTTTTTATGGATATCTTTAAGAAATGGCTTTCTTCTTGCCACTCTTCCATAAAGGCCAGAGTTGTGCAGTATACGACTGATTGTTGTCCTATGGACAGAGTCTCCCACCTCAGCTGTACATTTCTGCAGTTCATCCAGAGTGATCATGGGCCTCTTGGCAGCATCTCTGATCAGTTTTCTCCTTGTATGAGCTGAAAGTTTAGAGGGACGGCCGGGTCTTTGTAGATTTGTAGTGGTCTGATACTCCTTCCATTTCAATATTATCACTTGCACAGTGCTCCTTGGGATGTTTAAAGCTTGGGAAATCTTTTGTATCCAAATCCGGCTTTAAACTTCTCCACAACAGTATCTCGGACCTGCCTGGTGTGTTCCTTGTTCTTCATGATGCTCTCTGTGCTTTAAACTGACCTCTGAGACTATCACAGAGCAGGTGCATTTATACGTAGACTTGCTTACACACAGGTGGATTCTATTTATCATCATTAGTCATTTAGGTCAACATTGGATCATTCAGAGATCCTCACTGAACTTCTGGAGAGAGTTTGCTGCACTGAAGTAAAGGGGCTGAATAATTTTGCACGCCCAATTTTTCAGTTTTTATTTGTTAAAAAAGTTTGAAATATCCAATAAATTTCGTTCCACTTCATGATTGTGTCCCACTTGTTGTTGATTCTTCACAAAAAATTACAGTTTTACATGTATATCTTTATGTTTGATGCCTGAAATGTGGCAAAAGGTCAAAAAGTTCAAGGGGGCCGAATTCTTTCGCAAGGCACTGTATGTACATGGCCTTATTTAGTACCATAGACTTTCAACCTCTTTTAATCTTAACATTTCCTTAAATGGCCTGGGAAAAAACAGCCTTTGTGAAAGATATTTAAAAAAACTTACAACGGCAGATACTTTCATTTTATGAAAGTCGACACATGACTTTACACATTGTGGTTTATACAGACGGGAAGAGATTCTTGTCTTTTCAGCGTTTTCACAACGTTTCATTCACTCCATACCGCAGAATACAGGAAATGACTCTGAACCATAGATAAGGTCAAGTCAAGTTCATTTTGTATTAGCTGAAGCTGCTAAATTGGTTTTATTTGTTGAGATAACGCAGGGATGACAGGATTGATACACCTTTCTCACCTGAACTGTACCTGCTCATAGTCTTCTGGGTCACCTGCTCATGCCGGTGCCTGACAGAGTCAACCACGAGGCAAATGTAATGTGTGGCACCTCGGGTCACTGGTGCCTCAAATAGTTTTTAATAGGAAGTGGGGTTGTGGCTACGACACACAGGGTAAACATTTTAAAGAGTTTTAATATTAAAATATTATTGAAGTCTGTGTTGAGTGGTTTGGTCATTTTTGTATTTCCCGCTGTTTTTGGTTTTGAGTTAGTCCATTTGGTTAGTGGCCTATGTTTTAGCCTAAGGACAGACTCTTCTTATTTCATAACCCATAGTACAGGGCAGACATGTGGGGGACGGCAGCTCGAGGAAAGCCTCTTCTGGCAGCAGACTCCTAAAACTTGTCTCTTTTAATGCATAGTATAGGACACTCAACAAATGATGGTCCGGTTGCTCGGGGGCTGCTCCCCTCTGGCAGCAGGTCCAGTCACAGAAAGGAAAAAGAAAGCCCGAATCCCTTTTAACACACATCATTAAGACTAATCTTGTTATCATGAGTATCAATCAGTCTGCGATCATTGTACCTTTCATGAATAAAAGTGGAGTATGTTATGTATCATTCAACACTTTGATACAGAGTAATGTTATATGGGCTGTAATGGTGATGGTAAATAACAGTAATACCAACATGGTAATAAATTCGGTATAGGAAACAAAATTATACACTTGTTATAACGTGTAAGATACTGTGAATGTTGACCTAATGTAATGCATTGTTGCATCTGTTAATATGTAACCAACTCAATTGTTAATCGTTTTGTAAGATAGGAACTAAACAGTGTTATTGTTATATATTGTTATTTAAGTTTATGAACAGGGGTGGGAGTCAATAAGCTTGTCTTCTTCCCACTCCTTTTCGAGCCAGAATGTTAATTATTTTTCTTTTATTATATATATATATATTTTTTCTTTCTTTTTTTGGCTTTTGTGCCTTGTGTGTAGCTCGAAATAAAAACTCAATCAATTTCTTTATCCTTTTTCTTTATCTATGTGTTTGGTTTACTTGTCTTTGGTCACTTCCCTCTGATCTACTGATTATCGCCGTGCTACATAGAACATTTACAAAGCCTGATCGTTTTGCGGGTTTACTTATTCAGGTGTTTTATGTCTATTTCCTACGTCGGTTGATACAGTGAATGTTGCAGGGAAATGACCTCGTATGATTAAGAAATAACGTCCATATTTTGAAATTTGCTTTGCCTGTTTTATTCTCGGCTTAATAACACAAAGTTTTAGTAGATACAGAGGCTCCAGTTCAGTAGCAGTTGGTTACTGTTCATTTGGACATTACATTTGATTTCCCGTCTGTATCAGCCCTGTGAGGCATCTCCTGTTGTGATTAGGACTGTGACAATATATCGATGTTCCGATATATCGCAATATTTTGAGGAACGATACGATATCGATACTTTTGATGACGTCATGCATATTAATGGAGCAGCAGTGCTTCACTGTTTTCACAGTCAATAGAGGCCAATAATGATCAAGAATTCAGTCAGACCAGCAGGGGGCAGCACTACAGTTTTAAGCACTTGGACCAAACACTGTCACACAAATAAATTACGTTTAATGATACATTTTTTAATTATAAAGAAGATTAATTTAGGGTTGATTTATTCCTTTTTAAGTAGGACTGTGGTTTCTTCTGGAGAGAGTTTGCTGCACTGAAAGTAAAGGGGCTGAATAATTTTGCACGCCCAATTTTTCAGTTTTTTATTGGTAAAAAAGTTTGAAATATCCAATAAATTTCGTTCCACTTCATGATTGTGTCCCACTTGTTGTTGAGTTCAAGGGGGCCGATTACTTTCGCAAGGCACTGTATGTACATGGTCTTATTTAGTACCATAGACTTTCAACCTCTTTTAATCTTAACATTTCCTTAAATGGCCTGGGAAAAACAGCCTTTGTGAAAGATATTAAAAAAACTTACAACGGCAGATATTTTCATTTTATGAAAGTCGACACATGACTTTAACACATTGTGGTTTATACAGACGGGAAGAGATTCTTGTTTTTTCAGCGTTTTCACAACGTTTCATTCACTCCATACCGCAGAATACAGGAAATGACTTTGAACCATAGATAAGGTCAAGTCAAGTTCATTTTGTATTAGCTGAAGCTGCTAAATTGGTTTTATTTGTTGAGATAACGCAGGGATGACAGGATTGATACACCTTTCTCACCTGAACTGTACCTGCTCATAGTCTTCTGGGTCACCTGCTCATGCCTGTGCCTGACAGAGTCAACCACGAGGCAAATGTAATGGGTGGCACCTCGGGGTCACTGGTGCCTCAAATAGTTTTTAATAGGAAGTGGGGTTGTGGCTACGACACACAGGGTAAACATTTTTAAGAGTTTTAATATTAAATATTATTGAAGTCTGTGTTGAGTGGTTTGGTCATTTTTGTATTGTTTCCTGCTGTTTTTGGTTGTGAGTTAGTCCATTCGGTTAGTGGCCTATGTTTTAGCCTAAGGACAGACTCTTCTTATTTCTTCATCCATTTTCTTTATCTATGTTTTTGGTTTACTTGTCTTTGGTCACTTCCCTGTGATCTACTGATTATCGCCGTGCTACATAGAACATTTACAAAGCCTGATCTTTTGCTGTGTGGATCGAATTGCGGTTCTGTTCGTAATAACCAAAGCTGACGGTGAAGATTGTGTTTTGCGGGTTTACTTATTCATGTTTTTTATGTCTATTTCCTACGTCGGTTGATACAGTGAATGTTGCAGGGAAATGACCTCGTATGATTAAGAAATAACGTCCATATTTTGAAATTTGCTTTGCCTGTTTTATTCTCGGCTTAATAACACAAAGTTTTAGTCGTTACAGAGGCTCCAGTTCAGTAGCAGTTGGTTACTGTTCATTTGGACATTACATTTGATTTCCCGTCTGTATCAGCCCTGTGAGGCATCTCCTGTTGTGATTAGGACTGTGACAATATATCGATGTTCCGATATATCGCAATATTTTGAGGAACGATACGATATGATACTTTTGATGACGTCATGCATATTAATGGAGCAGCAGTGCTTCACTGTTTTCACAGTCAATAGAGGCCAATAATGATCAAGAATTCAGTCAGACCAGCAGGGGGCAGCACTACAGTTTTAAGCACTTGGACCAAACACTGTCACACAAATAAATTTAAGTTTAATTTAGGGTTGATTTATTCCTTTTTAAATAGGACTGTGGTTTCTTGTTTATTTAAAGAGACTAGATGAAAGTTGGTCATTTTATGCTCACTACTGCCACCTCAGCTCTTACGCCCAACTGCAGTCTCTATATTAAGCTCGTGCATGACGGCACTTCGGACCCGAATGAACACCTTTCTGAGTGACAGTGCAGGATTTTAGAGGCAGCTGTGGTGAACAGGTCTGGGCTCATTCTACACATTAGGACATGGCTGGAACATGTAGGGGGAGGAAAATACTTCATTTTTAAATGTTTAAACTCTGTATAGTGAACAAAGAAAAAGCGAGTACCGCACAGCTCACGTTTGCTCCCAGTTTATTAATACTTGCACCAAAGTCGTAACGTTTCGGGCGTCAAACCAGCCCTTCCTCAGACATGAGGAGGAGTGGGGACACACCTGTTTAAATACACATCTGATGAGGTCACATGATCTTAATCATTTCTTTTTACAATCTTTTAACATTTGCATATGCATACATTGTGTGCGGACCACAAGGAAAAATATTTGTACAGAATATTATATATAAAAAAAAAAAGATCAAAGGTACCTTTGTTACACTTAGTAAAGCAATGCATAACATCAGAGAAGTATCGTCATACAGCAAGGCTTGTGTTAGGTGTATCCAGACTCATGAAGCAAGTACCCACAGTGTGAAAGAAAAGAAAAGCGAAGAGAGGAGTCACACTCAAGTGTGTGGCATAAAAGGTGGTAGTTCTGACTCGGACTACCAAACTCAAGCAGACATCCTAGAGAACGCTTTGAACAAAGGGGATACAGAAAAGAATGGATTAAAGAAGCACGCAACAAATTTGACTCAATCTCTCAAATGAATGTCTAGCACATAAAAGCACCAAAAAAACGCTGTCCAGCATAAACTGTATCATCCAATATTCACCTATTGGCAAACAAATGGAACAGATCATCACCAAACACTGGCATATCATACGTTCTGACCCAAATTTAAAGGACCTTTCTCTTCCACCTCGCATTGTGTACAAAAGACCTCCCAACTTGAGCACAATGTTGGTGAAAGCTCACTTGCCCACTCTTAAAACTCCTCACTTCTTGCAAAACGCTGCGTCGGGCAACTACAGGTGCGGTCATTGCACGCAGTGTAACTTCACCCAAAAAACAAAACATTCAATCATCCACGAACTGGTAAAGTCTTCCATGTCAATGGTGTAATAAGTTGCAACACGAACAATGTCATCTACATACTCAAATGTCCATGCGGTCTTTTTTATGTCGGCAAAACCACCAGACCATTGAAAACTCGCATCGCAGAACATAGGTCCAACATTCGGAACCACGACACAAAGAGCCCAGTCGCTACTCACTTCACACAATCACGTCACAATGTGAGTGCACTCAGATACTTAGGTATTGAACTTGTCAAACTTCCTAGTAGAGGTGGCAACATTGACTCTCTCCTCTTAAAAAGAGAAGCGTTCTGGATTTATACTTTGGACACTTTGAGCCGAGAGGTTTAAATGAAGACTTTGACTTACGACCGTTTCTATAATTCTATAACTCTTTCTATAACTCTATATATTTGTGTCATTTGTTGGATGCTGGGCGTAGCTTTTTACCACTGTGGTACTGTTGGTACAATTTTGTCATTCCTCTCTACGTGCATGTAAATAGTGTATATAATATGTAAATACCACCTTTTATGCCACACACTTGAGTGTGACTCCTCTCTTCGCTTTTCTTTTCTTTCACACTGTGGGTACTTGCTTCATGAGTCTGGATACACCTAACACAAGCCTTGCTGTATGACGATACTTCTCTGATGTTATGCATTGCTTTACTAAGTGTAACAAAGGTACCTTTGATCTTTTTTTTTTTTATATATAATATTCTGTACAAATATTTTTCCTTGTGGTCCGCACACAATGTATGCATATGCAAATGTTAAAAGATTGTAAAAGAAATGATTAAGATCATGTGACCTCATCAGATGTGTATTTAAACAGGTGTGTCCCCACTCCTCCTCATGTCTGAGGAAGGGCTGGTTTGACGCCCGAAACGTTACGACTTTGGTGCAAGTATTAATAAACTGGGAGCAAACGTGAGCTGTGCTTTTTCTTTGTTCATTTATCTTCTTGGGTCCAGCACGCTCGTTCAGATACTTGGATGTGTGCGCCTGCTCTTTTTACATAAACTCTGTATAGTCCTATTAATTAGTAAGTAATAAGTCATTGACAGATCTATGACCCATTTTCAGTGAGTAAGTCAGGGATCATTTATAAAAGTGGTACAAAGCACATGAAAAGAAATGTAAATGATGAATAATATGTAATATGTTAAATAAAGATTACAAGTAGCATGTTTTTTTATCGTGATGTATCATAGATTATTTTTGTGCAATACATCGATTAATGCAGTATTGGCGTATTGCGAGATAATCGTTACCGTAAGCCATGTATCGCGTATCGGATCGTGAGGTAGCCAGAGGTTCCCACCCTTAGTTGTAATTTTGGGCTATAACAAAAACTATTTGATTTGATTCAGCAGCAGCAGTTGCAATATTTATTTATTATATTTATTCATTCACAACGTGATCATTTTTATACTCATTTATTTTGTTGATATCAGAGTCCGTTTTGTAAAAGGGAATCATCCCCAGAAGCATAAAGCTTATAACAGTGTGAACTTTAAAAGTGAAGAAGTGGAAAGAAGAACTGAAACTGTATTAGAAGCTGTTCCTGTTTTGTAAATTACGGATTGGCGCAACAGGCTTTATCTTCAGACTTTATGTATGTTTTTTCCTCTCTTTACGTGGAACATGTTAAAGGGCTTTATTAGTATAGAGCGTTTCACAGACATGATAACAAATTGCTTTACAAGGACCATTTTACATTTGCTCCACACACAGCGTTGATCTGCGCCAACAAAACCTCCAACCACCACCGTCACACACGTCATTCATCCTGGACTTTTGTTCATGTTTTTAGTGGTAAACCAGAGCACCTGGAGGAAACCTTCACAGACACAGGGAGAACATGCAAACTCTACAGAAAGCCCCGGGGACATTTCCTTGAATCAGAGGGGTCTCCTGGGGCCGAGTGCAGGGGCCGCTGCAGATAAACATCAACAATACTGTAACTTCCAACTCATTGCGCTTACTTGGAATAAGTTGTAAACCCGATGCATAATTATTAAGCCCAATGTTAAGCCATGATTACTAGTAACGCTAGTATGATTAAGAGGGATTTCACAGTATTCATTACTTATGACACAAGTTCTGATTTCCGGACATGTTAGTACTGACAACTGGGAATTCCTAATTCCTAACTTTTGTTACTTAAATATGGTCTTAACCTGTACTATTATTCTTAGTAATGGTTACTGGAATATTCCTGTTCCCTTTATGTTTTATTTCTTATTCCCATTAATGAAGTTGTACATTTTAGTACAAGAAATAAATGTTGTAAAAAAGCAAGAAAAGTATAGTTATAAAGTCAATTTATTTAACATTGAACAGTGTAAAACACTTACATTTTAAGGTGCAATTAATGATAGAACATTTCCATTTCTGCAGTTATAGTTTACATCAGTCCAAACAGGTGGATTAGTTTGTACTGAGCTGATGAAGCTGAGGACCTGAAGTGTCTCAGAAGGTTCCACAGACTCTGTACATGCAGCAGGTTCTGCAGACTCACAGCAGGAGGAAGGGCATCTTTGTAAATCACTGTCAAAGCTCACTCCTCAAAGTCTTCATCAGTGTGGTCAGATTTCTGTAAGACATATAAAGAACAAAAATACTTTAGTCGTGAGTCCCTATGGCAAGACTAACCAAAACCTACAGATTAAATGTTGCTTTGTCTCATCCAAACATCTCAGCTCTGACTCTGTCTCACCTCAGTGTGTTCAGCTCCAGTCTCAGCAGATCCTTCCACAGCTGCAGTCTTCAGTCTGACACTGGACTCACAAACCATTCACAAATGTTATTTCACATCCAACTTAAGGCCAGTTTGTCCAAATATAATGATTAGTGCTTCTTACCTACTGCCTGGATGCAAAGTTGGTCTGAACGTTTCACAGTAGTGCAGATTTCTGTAAACAAAGAAATACAATCAGTAAGCACACTATAGCCAAATCCACACAGGATTACAATTACGTAAAAAGTAAAGATTACTCCTCAGAGTTTTATGATAGTAGGGTAAAATATGATAGACTAAACCAGTTCTGTACATTTGAGTCCTGTCTCACCTCAGTGTGTTCAGCTCCGTCTCATCAGGTCTTTCCGCAGCTGGACTCCTCAGTCTGACACTGGACACACACAAACCATTTAAAAGATTATTTTACTAAAGGACATGTTGTTTAAAAAACTGATCAGTGCAGTCTTACCTTCAGCATTGATGCTGAGTCAGTCTCTAAATCTTTACAGCAGTCACTGTCTGGGAAAACAAAAACTTTAATCATAACCAAGAGTATTAGATACACATTCATTTAATATAGTGAGTTGTTAAATGGTGAGTGCAAACTGAAAAATAGAATATGTTATTTTTGGAGCGTGCTGCACCTGATTTAACATTTGAAATGATGAGTATTATAGTCATTTGTACAACAAATGTTTGACATACCACTGTGTGGTCACCAAATTAAATAACAAATGTGTTATAAGGTAGAGCAAGAGCTTTGTTGTACTTTTCAAATATAAAACATATTGAAAATAGTAACAATACATCAAACTCTCAGAGCAATCACAAATATATCCAAAGACACACTCACCTTAAGTTGATTAATGAGAAATAAAACAGGAAAGGTCCTGTTTTCTGCTGTTTCTGCTCGATGATACACTGAGGGCTGTTGAACACTTCTTTTTTTTAAATTCAAAACAGTTCAGAGCAATCTGATTGGCTGATTCTGCACATGTGACATATGACCTGAACCAATCCCAGGCAACGTAGGTTATAGCTTAGTTTTGTCCGTTACGGTTACTAGACAGTCAAGTTCTCGTTACAGAGGCTCAGTAGAGGACACTGGGGAGGTGAGTGAGAGTTACTAAAACCATCTACTGGATAAAGAGAAAAGCAAGTAAAGCCAATGCTAAGCCTATATTATTAAAAACTGGCAAATCCTAGTAAATGGGACAGAATCTTATAATGGATACTTTAGAATGAGCGTGAGCACAACAGGACTACAAATAATCATTACTGGCATCATGTAGAGTTAGTAAATACTTGCAAAACCATGTCACTGGAACGGAAACATGCTGCAGTAAAATGGAAAAGCAATTAATCACAATTTTCTCTTAATAATGTACTTCTTACATGGAATAGAGGGTAAATGCTGAATATTTTAGGTCTCCTAGTAATTATAACACTTTATTTCATGTTACAACCGTAATCGGAATTTATTGTATACAGTGAACGCTTTACTCAGGATATAAAAACTACTGTAACAAAGCAAGCCTGGTATTTACTGTTGTATGACTCAGCTCAAATAATGTGCTCGATTAGCACTCCAGGTATGCTGTTATATCTGAAGATCGCCAGCAGAGGGCGCCACACTGACAGCTGCTGCAGAGAGGAAAATGAAACAGTCATGTTTTCAGTCAGAAAGAGCATCACTGTGGGGTTTGTGTTCAGTTCCTTTCTCTAACTTTTTATCCAGGTTCACGGTTTCATTTAGAGAATGTTTTATAATATTCAGGGGAGAGTCTATGAGGCGGTCAGGGCTACAACAGGACAAATCTTTCCATTAAAAAGATGGTTTACTTTGTTTTGAATTCTTAAGTGATATTGAAAAAGCCGTTACATTTCACATTCACCCTCGTTCTAAATCAGATTAAGAGTAATTTATCTGGTCAAAGGCTGGATCAGTCAGAGACACTTTTACAAGGTTTATATTTATTTTCGTCATAAAACACCACAGACAAAATGTTGTATTTATTATTTCTTTAAAACTTGTAACATTTCAGAGAGTGATAATGTACCTGCAATAGTTGTTTTTATTTTTTATTTCAGGTAAAGTGTAAAGTGCACTGTTGGATTTGGGGAGAATTACATTATTATTTTATAAAGAGAATGCTGGTATTTTTAAATTCATTTCAGTCAGTTCTCTGCTTTTATGTGGTATAATTGGCAATGACGCTGATATTTTGTTTATCTCAATCCATTGATGCAAAAAGACAGACTAATACTGTTGGCCTTCAGAGGGAGGGAAGGGGAGAGTTCAGCTTCCTGGCAGCCTGGTGGATGATGCTGTCCTGCAGTCAGAGTTTGGTCAGAGTTTGTCCCTTCAGCTGAATTTCTTTTGCCAGTTTTGCATCATTTTCTCTAAGCACTCACTGAAAACAATGAAGAAGTCGTACTTCTCAAACCCCACTTGCTTAAGGTATTTATCAGCTGTAAACTTGGTGGTGCTAATGTTGGGCATCTCAGGATGAAGATACTCTGTTGGCTCCATAGTTGTCTCCACTGCACCAGTTGGAGCTGCTCCCTCTGTTTATTTCTAATTCCTCTCAGAGCATTGATGGATTTACCAGAGCCAGACTCTCCTGTGATCACGATACTCAGAGAAATATCGTCTAGCCTTTCCAAATACTCATGTGCCTGTTTAGCTGCAGCGAGAGTTTGGTCATTGTTCTCCTCCTAAGTTAGAGTTTGAAGTTCTTCTTTACATTGAAGGTAAATAATTCCAAATAATATTGTGCCCGGGAAGGATTAATCTTCTGTGGACTAATATTGGTGTTTTGTTTTCACCAGTTTTTGAAATTTTGTGATAACATTTTAAATTGGGTTGCGCTCAATCAATGTCAACGATTATTTTTAGCCAAAGTGTTTGGTTTCCTCAATGCATTTTTTATGTTTGATTGTGAGAAAAGTTGGGGCCAATTTTTCACTGTAAAGTAAACAGTAAAATTGTTCTATTGCAGATCAACTGTACCTTCAGGCTTTTTAGACCTCCTGCAAAGCACTGAGCACTTACCCTGACCAAAAGCAATTCTCTTCATAGTTTTAATATAATTTATTTAGTAAAGAAAACTAATTAAATTGAGATTTTTGTTACAACTCTTGCCTCAGTTCATATTTATTGCCAGACTTGCCTGCAGTGATATTTACAACACCAACTGGAAACCCCTGCCTTCCCTCCTGTTACAAGTAATTTAAAAGACTTTTATCTCATCATCAGAGCCTGGGATTTTGCCCACTGATCTCTCTGTGTAAGGGCTTTCAGTTTGTCTGAGAAATAATGCAGACTTTTCTTTAACATTAATCTGTATTCCTGGACAAGTGTAAAAATAAGGACATAAATACAAACACTGTTGATCTTCATTTGTTAGTTCCTTTAAATATTGTTTGTTTTATAAACTCAAAAAATATATGCTTGCTCTTAAGTTCTGGCGTGTTGCTGCAGAGTGTTCAGTGGTGATGATGTTGATCTGGTTTGAGTTCACACATTCATTACAATAACTTTTATTTAAAGGAAACAGATATAACAAGTCTGTTTTAATTTGTGAATTAAAACAAATTCCCTTCTTTGTTTCGACAGGTTTTATTTTCGGTTACATAGACAACACACTGTCATTACAGCGGTTTATACAGACAAGTGATTGATTGTTGATCATTACACTGATTTGTATAAATAATAGAAATAATGAAGTAAAGATGAGGAAATATTTATACAGTTATGTGAAATAATAATGTAAATAGAAATGGAACACACACCAACACTAAAGTAATTGGATTGTTGTGATCAGTGATATTGTAAATAAATCACATATAGATAAATCTCAGACGTATGAAATGGCTGAAATGGTTTCCTCCACAAAATTACAATATTGTATAAAAGTACATTTTATCTAAAACTTCAATTCGAAAAGTGAAAGACTTCAAATTCCGTTCAAAACCAGAACCTAACGAATCTCAGCAAACATTCAGAATCGGTTTATCGAGAAGGAAACACAATACAATTTAAGGCACTTGGATTGTGTCAAAATTAAAAATATGAAAACAGTAAAAAGTTTTTGTAAACCGTTAGTGGGGTAAAAAAAAAAAAGGAATAAATTGGATCAAAAACTCAAACAATGTCGAACTATATCAGTTTAAAAATAAATGCAAAGAATTGATTTTTACTAAATGAGAGTTAAAAATAGAAACTCCATGAGCACTAGTTTTGAATGCAGCTGTTGAAGGGATCGGGTCTTTTTGTGCTTTGTCATAATGAATGTACAATGAAGCTTTCAAGGTCTGAATAAAAAGTCAATAGGATAGAAGATGGCTGTGCATTAAAACGCCGCGTTTAACCGTGTTATTGGAACTCGAGCTCAAAGACAGAGAGTTGGAGAAATACAGCTTTCCTAAACAGTCAGTAACTTGGACTTTACTGAGTACTCGTGAATACTATATTACAATGTTTTCAGATGACGTGTTTTTTTTAGTATATTTAGTTGTATTGCGTGTTATTCAACATTTTTGAGCCACTGTTTGTTCAGCCTAATTTATAATTTGCTATTTTCTTTATTCTGTGTTTAAATATTTGAAGTGCATTTTGGAGAGAAAATGTACTTTAACACAATATTAACATTTTCTGGATGTACCTGAATATCATTCAACCGGGTGTGTTCTATCCACTGCTTTATTAAAGACCCGTGTAGCATCCTCAACCAGAGAGTTTAGTATTGTAACTTGTAACATTTCAGAGAGTGATAATGTACCTGCAATAGTTGTTTTTTATTTTTTTAATTTCAGGTAAAGTGTAAAGTGCACTGTTGGATTTGGGAGAATTACATTATTATTTTATAAAGAGAATGCTGGTATTTTTAAATTCATTTCAGTCAGTTCTCTGCTTTTATGTGGTATAATTGGCAATGACGCTGATATTTTGTTTATCTCAATCCATTGATGCAAAAAGACAGACTAATACTGTTGGCCTTCAGAGGGAGGGAAGGGGAGAGTTCAGCTTCCTGGCAGCCTGGTGGATGATGCTGTCCTGCAGTCAGAGTTTGGTCAGAGTTTGTCCCTTCAGCTGAATTTCTTTTGCCAGTTTTGCATCATTTTCTCTAAAGCACTCACTGAAAACAATGAAGAAGTCGTACTTCTCAAACCCCACTTGCTTAAGGTATTTATCAGCTGTAAACTTGGTGGTGCTAATGTTGGGCATCTCAGGATGAAGATACTCTGTTGGCTCCATAGTTGTCTCCACTGCACCAGTTGGAGCTGCTCCCTCTGTTTTATTTCTAATTCCTCTCAGAGCATTGATGGATTTACCAGAGCCAGACTCTCCTGTGATCACGATACTCAGAGAAATATCGTCTAGCCTTTCCAAATACTCATGTGCCTGTTTAGCTGCAGCGAGAGTTTGGTCATTGTTCTCCTCCTAAGTTAGAGTTTGAAGTTCTTCTTTACACTGAAGGTAAATAATTCCAAATAATATTGTGGCCGGGAAGGATTAATCTTCTGTGGACTAATATTTGAGTTTTGTTTTCATCAGTTCTTGTAATTTTGTGATAAAATTTTAAATTGGGTTGCGCTCAAATCAATGTCAACGATTATTTGTAGCCATAGTGGTTGGTTTCCTCAAATGCATTTTTTATGTTTGATTGTGAGAAAAGTTGGGGCCATTTTTTCACTGTAAAGTAAACAGTAAAATTGTTCTATTGCAGATCAACTGTACCTTCAGGCCTTTTAGACCTCATGCAAATCACTCAGCACTTACCCTGACCAAAAGCAATTCTCTTCATAGTTTCAATAGAATTTATTTAGTAAAGAAAACTAATTAAATTGAGATTTTTGTTACAACTCTTGCTCAGTTCATATTTATTGCCAGACTTGCCTGGCATAAGTGCTTTAAAAGACTTTATCTCATCATCAGAGCCTGGGATTTTGCCCACTGATCTCTCTGTGTAAGGGCTTTCAGTTTGTCTGAGAAATAATGCAGACTTTTCTTTAACATTAATCTATATTCCTGGACAAGTGTAAAATAAGGACATAAATACAAACACTGTTGATCTTCATTTGTTAGTTCATTTAAATATTGTTTGTTTAATAAACTCAAAAATATACGCTTGCTCTTAAGTTCTGGTGTGTTGCTGCAGAGTGTTCAGTGGTGATGATGTTGATCTGGTTTGAGTTCACACATTCATTACAATAACTTTTATCTAAAGGAAACAGACATAACAAGTCTGTTTTAATTTGTGAATTAAAACAAATTCCCTTCTTTGTTTCGACAGGTTTTATTTTCGGTTACATAGACAACACACTGTCATTACTGCGGTTTATACAGACAAGTGATTGATTGTTGATCATTACACTGATTTGTATAAATAATAGAAATAATGAAGTAAGATGAGGAAATATTCATACAGTTGTGTGAAATAATAATGTAAATAGAAATGGAACACACACCAACACTAAAGTAATTGGATTGTTATGATCAGTGATATTGTAAATAAATCACATATAGATAAATCTCAGACAAATGAATTGGCTGATATGGTTTCCTCCACAAAATTACAATATTGTATAAAAGTACATTTTATCTAAAACTTCAATTCGAAAAGTGAAAGACTTCAAATTCCGTTCAAAACCAGAACCTAACGAATCTCAGCAAACATTCAGAATCGGTTTATCGAGAAGGAAACACAATACAATTTAAGGCACTTGGATTGTTTCAAAATTGAAAATGTGAAAACAGTAAAAAGGTTTTGTGTAACCGTTAGTGGGGTAAAAAAAAAAGAAGGAATAAATTGGATCAAAAACTCAAACAATGTCGAACTATATCAGTTTAAAAATAAATGCAAAGAATTGATTTTTACTAAATGAGAGTTAAAAATAGAAACTTCATGAGCACTAGTTTTGAATGCAGCTGTTGAAGGGATCGGGTCTTTTTGTGCTTTGTCATAATGAATGTACAATGAAGTTTCAAGGTCTGAATAAAAAGTAGGATAGAAGATGGCTGTGCATTAAAACGCTGCATTAACCATGGTATGGTGCCCTTTTCACCATAGGCCTTTCACCTATGCTGATGCCACTGGCTCCAGCAGAATAAAGTGAAGGTCCCGTAAGAGGCCATCTCAGAAATAACACACTCCTTAAAGCCTTTAAAAGAGCCGTGATGTGCCTCCTTATATGTGTAGCCTTGGTACTCAACACTAGCTTAGTCTTACCATTACCCTCGTACTCATTTCGTACAGAGGGTCTGGAACTTCACAATTGAGCTCCATTTCCAGGTGGGAGGGATGAACTCCTTTGAAACGATTGGATCTGTTTTCAAACTACAACCAGCAAATCCGGTGCAAATGCGCAACGTCACCTACAACACCCGCCTCCCCCGCTCGCTGAATGGTAGGTTGAAATTCAACCGATTAAACGAAGCCACTGAGATCAAACCCAGATGTACATGTAGGGAAAAGGTAATTGATTTTTTTGTGAAGAGTGATGTCTGCTGTTTTTAAATTGGGTTCTTCAAAAATGAATGTTCTTATTCCGATCACTGCCTTTTTCTATTTTCTTTGTTCTCCAGATTTCTTCAACAAATACACAATCTTTTTACTGAACCCTAACTGTCTTTAGGCAAAGTACAAGTAAATAAATGCTTAGTTACACACATATATAACGCAGAAGAGAAACTTCCTGAACACATCCTGAAGGCTATTTCATAAACCTGTTTCAATAAAGTGAAGCTTTCAACTCAACTTCTCTCGTCCAGCCAAAAGACCAA
This sequence comes from Neogobius melanostomus, assembly GCA_007210695.1. Classification (NCBI taxonomy): domain Eukaryota; kingdom Metazoa; phylum Chordata; class Actinopteri; order Gobiiformes; family Gobiidae; genus Neogobius; species Neogobius melanostomus. The sequence goes on from VHKM01000857.1 coordinate 99,797, forward strand.
GATAAGGAGAGGACACGCCCTCGTTCACCAACATCCCCTTTAAGACACAACGAAGGCACATCCACAGACTTTAGCAGAAATGCACCGCCTTCATCTGTGTTTGAGGTGCAAGGAGAGGAACGAAACAAGTGATCGCCTGAACTTTACAACAAACCACTCAAAGCTCACTGTGCACAGGTGTTTAACATCACAATGCACAGAAAAATACACAACATGTGAATAAACAGCTGTTTTCATTCATTCTGTTGTGTTTAGTTCAAAGACCTGTCGCTGTCTGCTGTTCTCCTCCAACTCTTCCAGTGCATTGTGGTCCTTATCTATTCGTTTAGTGAGCGTCACTGCTCACTACTTTTTAGAATGCATTGTGGGAATTTTTGAGTGCACTGCTTTTTTCTCTCTGGACATTCAGACACCCCTACAGAATGGCGTGACCACAATATAGTCACTATAGGGAATAGAGAGGACATTCAGACACAACCTCTGAAATGTTCAGTTTTCCTTTATTGGTGGCAGGGGGTGGGGTCATAAAACCAGACAGTATCTAGTTTGACCACCATTGTTGCAGCACGTGGCCGTCACAGAGTGGACTAGGTTGTTTATTGGGACCTGTGGAGTGTTGGTCCATTCCTCTTCAATGGCTGTGCGAAGGAGCTGGACATTGGCAGGAACTGGAGCACACTGTTGTACTGTATATCAATCCAGAGCATCTCAAACATGCTCATTGGGGACATGTCATTCAAATGCCATTATTAAAGGAGCTATATCATGCAAAATCGACTTTCTGGAATTTTTAACCATGTTGTTGCTATTTCCTTATCAAAACACCCCCAGAGCAGTTTTGGCTTCATTCACGCAGTTCTAAGTAATCCTCCTGAATCCTGCTCTCTGAGCAGCTGTCCCGCCCTCTCCTGGTAAACGACTGAGCTGTTCAGTTGTGTCGTCACAAAGGAACGGAAGTGCTCTACGTCTGTAATGTATTGCCTTACGGCCTGATTTTTATTTATAAAACAGCTTTTTCATTGTTGTTGTAGTGAAAAAAAAAAAAAGAACTCTCCGATGCGTGTGTGCTGTCCCACGAGGCTAAACAAACGCACCCACGGCCGGAGGATCCATGGATCCGAGCAGAAGTGTTGTTTTGAAGACTGAGCTCTTTCTAACATACTCTGGACACGCCTGTTCTTTTTTCTTACCGAACAATAATGTCACGGGTGCGCGTTTGGCTACGAGAGGAACAGGACTATTCGACCTTCCTAAAGAAGAGTGCACTCGCCACAAGTTGGAATTTCTTTCTGGGATTCAGCGACTTATCAACCAACCTGATGGATGCTTGGTGAACCTTGGCCAGAATCAAAGTGGATTAACTTTTATAACCAACTCAATCTCATAACCCGATGGGGAGGCCAGGCTGAGCGGTGAGTCAATCAAAACGCGTGTTAGCATGTGTGTTAGCGTGTGTGTTAGCGTGTGTGTTAGCCATTTATGAAACTGTTGCACATGTCAACTCCTTATAACTGCATTATGTGAAGTAACTTCACTTTTTTTTTGCGGAGAGAGGGGTGGAGTTAACTGAATCGAAGCGTTTTGTCTTCTGGGTAGGGAAAATACCCCCAGAAAATACTCAAAAATGAGTACTCCATAGTGATAGAGGTACAATATATCATATAAATGCCTATACTTTACTTTGGAATGGCTAAAATAGCATGATACAGATCCTTTAATAAATCTTTTCCGTAGTCCCTCTGGGGGTAATACAAGTGTTAATGGGATGATTGGGGGGTCTTTCATCTCCCCCTGGTGTCTCTGACCAGAAAACCATATGGTTGCAACTTGACTGCCACCGGGCGGAGTAACCAATACCAGAGGTGGGAGTAGGTCACAAAATGCAAGTCTCGAGTCAAGTCCAAGTTGTGAAGGCCCAAGTCCCAAGCAAGTCCAAGTCAATCGGTCATGGGGTCAAGTCAAGCCAAGTCGAGTCATAGCTTTTGTCAAGTCAAGAATTTCTTTAGCTGGCAAGTCACCTCAAGTCGCAAACGTCAGTGTTAAGCCTAATTCTTCTTTGAAAAAAATGTTTAATCTACTTGAAAATATAAAGTGCTTTCTCAAGATTTAGCGATTTTGAAATTTAGGCTAAAATCAAACTTTTTAAAATCTAATGGATTTAAAGTCTAATTAATATTCAAATCGCTACAAAATTTAAAATATATATATTTTAAATGCTCCAGTCTGTGTACAAAATTACTGGGACAGCATTTTAAGGTAGGGGGGCCTACTTAAAAAAAAAATGGAAACAGAGTATTTTAAACATGAGCTGCTTTTCCCTGCAGTCTGAAATATACATATAAAAATAATATTTTATTTTGTTAGTTTCTGGCAGTTTTTGTGTCAGTGGTTTCCCCATAATGCCCCAGCCCCTGTATACTCGGATTCGCCCCTGCTCAAAGTAGATTCCGCACAGCCTTCAGTCCAGGGGTGGAGCTAGACACTCCAATCATCAAGGGCTTAGCCCATAAAGCATTTTGGGTCGTGGGCTGAAGTTTACCTGCGATGGCAGGTCGCGCAGTGCATATTTTGTAAACAGGAAAATACTATAAAATTAATAATAATAATGAGCACTTTTATAATAAGTCCTACAGGACTGTAGCCTTATAAATAATAATAAGGACTAATAATTGTATTTCTCATAAAAAATCTATGCAAGCAGGGCCGGGGCCAGGGGTTCAGAAGTAATAAGGTAAAATTATATTTATGTGGGGGGTCTGGAGTTCCACCCCCAGGAAATTTTGAATTTCACAGATGTAATTTAGTGCAATCTGGTGTATTTTAGATGAGCATATTCTATTTTAATCTCCTATTATACAATGAAGAAGTCAAGAAAAGTAATCAGCGTCTCTACTTTCTCCGCAAGTTGAGAAGAGCTAGAGTCCCAGCCTCCGTTATGTGCAACTTCTACAGAGGGACTATAGAGAGCATCCTGACCATCACTGTGTGGTTCTTCTACAGAGGGACTATAGAGAGCATCCTGACCATCACTGTGTGGTTCTTCTACAGAGGGACTATAGAGAGCATCCTGACCAGCTCCATCACTGTGAGGTTCTTCTACAGAGGGACTATAGAGAGCATCCTGACCAGCTCCATCACTGTGTGGTTCTTCTACAGAAGGACTATAGAGAGCATCCTGACCAGCTCCATCACTGTGAGGTTCTTCTACAGAGGGACTATAGAGAGCATCCTGACCAGCTCCATCACTGTGTGGCACGGCGGCGGCACTGCCTCCTGCCGAAGGAGCCTCCAGCGCATCGTGAGAGCAGCGGAGAAGATCTGCGGAGCCCCTCTCCCCTCCATTAAGGACATGTACTCCACCCGTCTCACCCACAAAGGGGACCTTACGGACCCAAGCAAGTCCAAGTCAATCGGTCATGGGGTCAAGTCAAGCCAAGTCGAGTCATAGCTTTTGTCAAGTCAAGAATTTCTTTAGCTGGCAAGTCACCTCAAGTCGCAAACGTCAGTGTTAAGCCTAATTCTTCTTTTGAAAAAAATGTTTAATCTACTTGAAAATATAAAGTGCTTTCTCAAGATTTAGCGATTTTGAAAATTTAGGCTAAAATCAAACTTTTTAAAATCTAATGGATTTAAAGTCTAATTAATATTCAAATCGCTACAAAATTTAAAATATATATATTTTAAATGCTCCAGTCTGTGTACAAAATTACTGGGACAGCATTTTAAGGTAGGGGGGCCTACTTAAAAAAAATGGAAACAGAGTATTTTAAACATGAGCTGCTTTCCCTGCAGTCTGAAATATACATATAAAAATAATATTTTATTTTGTTAGTTTCTGGCAGTTTTTGTGTCAGTGGTTTCCCCGTAATGCCCCAGCCCCTGTATGCTCAGATTTGCCCCTGCTCAAAGTAGATTCCGCACAGCCTTCAGTCCAGGGGCGGAGCTAGACACTCCAATCATCAAGGGCTTAGCCCATAAAGCATTTTGGGTCGTGGGCTGAAGTTTACCTGCGATGGCAGGTCGCGCAGTGCATATTTTGTAAACAGGAAAATACTATAAAATTAATAATAATAATGAGCACTTTTATAATAAGTCCTACAGGACTGTAGCCTTATAAATAATAATAAGGACTAATAATTGTATTTCTCATAAAAAATCTATGCAAGCAGGGCCGGGGCCAGGGGTTCAGAAGTAATAAGGTAAAATTATATTTATGTGGGGGGTCTGGAGTTCCACCCCCAGGAAATTTTGAATTTCACAGATGTAATTTAGTGCAATCTGGTGTATTTTAGATGAGCATATTCTATTTTAATCTCCTATTATACAATGAAGAAGTCAAGAAAAGTAATCAGCGTCTCTACTTTCTCCGCAAGTTGAGAAGAGCTAGAGTCCCAGCCTCCGTTATGTGCAACTTCTACAGAGGGACTATAGAGAGCATCCTGACCATCACTGTGTGGTTCTTCTACAGAGGGACTATAGAGAGCATCCTGACCAGCTCCATCACTGTGAGGTTCTTCTACAGAGGGACTATAGAGAGCATCCTGACCAGCTCCATCACTGTGAGGTTCTTCTACAGAGGGACTATAGAGAGCATCCTAACCAGCTCCATCACTGTGTGGCTCTTCTACAGAGGACTATAGAGCATCCTGACCAGCTCCATCACTGTGAGGTTCTTCTACAGAGGGACTATAGAGAGCATCCTGACCAGCTCCATCACTGTGAGGTTCTTCTACAGAGGGACTATAGAGAGCACCCTGACCTGCTCCATCACTGTGTGGCACGGCGGCGGCACTGCCTCCTGCCGAAGGAGCCTCCAGCGCATCGTGAGAGCAGCGGAGAAGATCTGCGGAGCCCTCTCCCCACCATTAAGGACATGTACTCCACCCGTCTCACCCACAAAGGGACCTTACGCACCCATCACACAGTCTCTTCAAGGTAATGCCTTCAGGGAGGAGACTGCGGAATCTACGGGCCAGGTCCAGTCGACTTAAAAACAGTTTTATACACAAGGCCATCGGGAAGCTGAACTCCCTGCCCTACTTTAGTATTATAAATATATGAAACTGTACTTTGTTGTTCTCTCACCTGGGTTGCCTTTCTGTCATTTTTTGAAAAAGCACCTGATGTCCATGGTGGCAAGTCACTAAAAATATGTATTATGTTATAAAATTAAGCAAGATTGTAATTAATTACAATAGATAAATGAAGCCCCATACGTTTCCACATATTTATTGTCCATAAAACAAGGCTAATTACTTTTCTCAAGAACGAAACACAAGTAGTGGCACCTTATGATCGCAGCATCAGGATACTAATGCTAATGCTAGTGAATGTAAACACTAGTCACGAGGGGAAAGTTAGCCTTCGTGGCTTTCGGGGCACGCAGTTATCGTTATATGATTGATTACACACAAATGACCCGTGGCCACCACTACCTACGATTTCAGAATCTGATGAGATCATGAGCATTGTGCAGACCTCCTCTCCTCCGTCTCTCCTCTGCCCTCTGAGCCGCTGCGAGCCCTGCTACCGCTCAGGACGGGCCCGCTGGGATCAACACAGTTTTTAGTTTAGTTTATTTTCTTATTTGGTGTCTTGCACCTAAAAGGTGCCCAGCCCGCATGGGCTTATAAGACACAAAAATGCAGGCAGACATCAGACAACATTAACATTAAACAAAGAGTGTCCTCTTACGTTGAAGCGAAGCGCTCAACAAAAACGTAGATAAATAAAATGGCTTATACTTGAACAAATACTTAAGCCTCTCCTCATCTGATAATTCAAACAAATGTACAGCAACATCAGACAATTTACAAAATAACTGCCTTCTCAAATCATAATATAAAGGACAATAAAACACAAAATGCAGTTTGTTTTCAATATCATCTAACTGGCACAAACAACATGTCCGCTCCTCCTCTGGTACCGAATGGAATCGACCCGTCTCCAGAGCCAGGGGGAGAGTCCCAGACCTCAGCTGAGCACAGACTGACCTCTGACCTCTGGGCAGGTTCAGGGTCACATAGGGCTCAGGACCAAAATGATCTTTTATCAAATATAAGTTCTCAGCTTTGGCTTACACAAGACATCATTTAACCATTTATGTTTATATTTTTCAAAGTAGACTTTTGTAATTTCTCCAACATTACATCTCAACTTGTTTCTAAAAATAAACTGGAGATCAGCATCAACAAAAATGTTCTCCATCTGCGCACTCCAGCCATATCTATTAGACAGGTCCCAATTGTTTGGACAGTCTTGTGTCAGACATATTGATAAACCTATTCCATAACCGTACCATGTCACAAACATGCCTCACTTCACATGGTTCCCAACCCATGTCTCCGTACAGAGCAAGCTTAGGGGTGTTTTTGTGTACACCTAAAAAATACCTTAGAGCTCTGCACTGAACTTTTTCACTGTGGGTTTGTTTACAATAACCCCAGACCCCAGCACCATAATCCAACACAGGACAGACACAAGATCTGTACAGCTCAGTGTAGGTTTTATAACCTAGATCACGACACGCCTTAACTTTATTTATAACTGCGCCGAGAGCTCTACCTGCGGATTCAGACAGTGACTTAATCCCCTTGTCAAATGTGAGATGTTCATCTACAGTAAATCCAAGGTATTTGTACTTTTTAGTAAAAGAAAGAACTATTGTGCCGAAACAAAATTTAACTTCTGATAATGCCTGGGTACGTCTTCTAAAATGTATAACTTGAGTTTTATCACAATTTATCATCAGTCTCATTTTGTTGCACCAAGCATGAACAATATTCAACATTTTCTGAAGGTCTGATTCCTTTTCAGCTAATAGCACAATGTCATCCGCATACAACAGAATACAAAGTTTCAAGTCTCCCACATTAATGCCCACATCTGCCTCTTTTACTTCATTTACTAAATCATTAATGTATATGGCAAATAATGTGGGAGACAGAACATCACCTTGTTTTACGCCATATGGTGTTGGGAACCAGTCAGTTAAGTGGTCATTTACTTGAACACAAGATGTAGGATTTTTATAAATAGCCTTAACTGAATCATAAAATTTACCATCAATCCCCATTTTTAATAACACATAGCCAAGTAAATCTCGATTAACACAGTCAAAGGCTTTCTGAAAGTCTATGAAACACGCAAAGGTAGACTTTCCCTCTTGTTTTCTAGCATTTGCTACGGTGATAAGAGAATAAATGTGATCTATACAGGCTCTTTTCTTCCTAAACCCGTTCTGTTCATCGGCCAGTAGGTTAAGGGATTCCAGGTAGCAAGTCAACCTCTCATTGAGAATACTGGTATACAATTTGTATACACACCTAAGAAGACTTATTCCTCTGTAGTTCATCGGCACTCGAGGGTCTGAACTCTGTGACTTTGGAATAGGTTTGATTACAGATTTGTGCCAGTCTGTGGGGACCATGCCCTGCTCAAAGCAAGTATACAGTAAATTATAAAGCACTGGGAACAAACCAGGCTGTTTCAGCAATTCATTAGACAACTTGTCAAATCCAGTCGCTTTCTTAACTTTGAGTTTATCTATAGCCCTTTTCACTTCACTTTCTGTAATATCAAAATTTAAGTATGGATTGGATGAAAACTTTGCAGAGATTTCCATTTGGTCTTTTAGCGCAGATATCATTTCAAAATAAAAATCATCCCATTCAAGGGACACAGAACTACTTGAAAATAACGCTTTAAATTCAGATTCCCATTTCTTTAACACTATTTCAAAATCAAAACATAAGGATCCATCCTCCAAGATTACTTCTAATGGTATCTTTTTAACTTTCCTTGGACCAAGTTTATTTACCAGACTCCAAAATGTTTGGGGGTTATGAATTTGATTATGTTCAATTTTTATAGCTAGTCCTCTTTGATATCTATTATCAAACTGGTGTTGTTTATTTTTAAAATCACATTTTAACTTGTTTATTTATGCTATTGCACAGGAGATACTTTTTCTCAGCCAGTCTCACATCTTTCCACATTGTAGATAGTTCCTTGTTCCAGTAAGGTTGGTTTGTTGTTTTATTTTGTTTTCTGGTAGTGCACTTATTGATGCCATGAGATTTACCAATATCATACACAAATTGACACAAATCTCCATAAACCTCATTCATCAAATTTTCATGGTTAACAAGGGTCAATTTATTTACAAATACTGAGACTGCAGACTGAAACCGGTCATTTGAAAATATATGATGGGGGAGTTTTCTTGTATTAATTTGTTTGTGTTGTTTAAGCTGTTCATTACTTGAGACCACAGGGTTTTGCCTTCCTTTGAAGGTTAAGACTAACATAGAGTGATCAGGCATTTTACAGCGATAGTCCAATAAATCAAAATAGGACACATTTCTGTCTAGAATCTCGCTTGGACTATAAACATCTAAATTGAAGGAGGTGTACAGGCAATCATGAGTTGTGATAATATAATCCACCACTGCTCTTCCCTTCACAGATACAGACGTGAAATTATCATTCCCCACAATTCGACCATTTAGAACACAACATTTACTATCTTTCAAAAATTCAATCAACATTTCCCCTTGAGAGTTTACAGTATCATCTTTAACAGCCACTCTAGGAGGAATGGTCAAATCAGAATCACAAATCCAGTCGGCTAAGCGTCCAATCCGACTATTAAAATCTCCACAGATGTACACTGCGTCCATTTCAACTAAATCATACATTTTAACCAAAAGAGCGCTATACAGTCTCTGTGGGTCAGACCATGTTGATCCTTCAGGGGGAAGGTAACAGGAGAACAAAGCCAGGGAATATTTTGAAATCACATGCTTAAGATTAATACATATTATACCCTCGTTAGATCTATCAACAGAGAGTACATCAAACTCCTGAAGTGTATTGTTTTTAATAAAGATACCAACCCCCCTGAGCCTTTTTTAGCTTTAATATGAGTCCTCCTGTTATGACCAAACCATGTGTAGCCATTAATGTCAATAGTGTTCTGTCCCATTAAATGGGTTTCATTCAGAGAGATAAAGTCTGGATCATGACTCAATAAGATATATCGTCTAAGTTCAGAGTTCAGGTCCGTCCATCCATTTACGTTCCAGTGTACAAGAGTGTAGAGTTTATCACTTACGGGCTGGGCCACAGACCCTCAGGTAGCCGTGCGCCGCACCGCGCCGCCGTTGCCCCGCTGGCTCCAGCTCCCATGCTGGCCTCGGCACCCGCTCCGGAGACCGGCCTTCTTCGGATTTTGCCATTTCCCGCAACATAAAACTGACGACCGAAAGGCAGCTCATCCAGCAAAGTTCTGAAGTTGAGTTCAATAAGCCGCTCCGCGTGCGTCTTTGCCGAGCGGATATACACCCGGCTGTACTTTGGATTGTCTTTGAGAAGCTGTTTCTTTCGAAGCACGCTGATTTTCTCTAGTACGGATCCAAATTCAACCTTAACCACTCCCGGACGTCCTCCTCTGTCCTTCAACCTCTCTGCATCCACGATCCGCGTGTTCTCCAACAGTCCCTCGGTAAGTAACTCACCAGACTAGTGACGTTTTCCCCGTCAGTGTAGCTGAGCCCGGAGATAACAATTGACACGTCTGGGTCAAAGCGCGTCTTCCCGGATCGATCGATTTTAGCTTCCATTTGTTCAATCCTCCTTATCAAAAGGCTTATGTCATTATCCATATTTTGTTGAATGTTAGTTTGGATTTCAGCTGTCTTCCGTGAAAGCTCCTCTTTTAGCCATTCCTTGTTTTCAGTCATCATTAGTTGCATCGAGTCCCGCAAACTGTCCACTTTGGAATCCAGCTGCTGCTCAAAGGAGAGTTTAAGTGCGTCGATTGTGGAGGTCAACGCCCGTATCTCCTGGACCAGATTACCTGAAGGCTGATCAGGATCTTTACGTTCCTTATGCCTCGTGCTTGGTCCCTCGTTTGGCATCTTGAGCACAAACGTTCTGTTTGCAGAATGATAAACTGTTGTTTGTTGAAAGTGGGTCAGTTACGCAGTTCCAATGTTACCGAACTTATGTCAGTAAGAGAGAACACCCAAACGCCGGTGTCCTCTGTCCGCCATTTTTTTTTTTACCATATGTTTTTACCAACACACACACACACACACACACACACACACACACACACACACACACACACACGTGCGCGCGCGGCTGAGGTCCGACTGACAGACAAACAGGAGAAGTTCAGGGAAGGGTAATAATTATGGCGTTATGCTGCCGCTTTCATTTCGTTGTTCTCATACTGAACGGATAGGAATGCTTTTACAGCGTGAAAAAAAAGGAAGCTGTCCAAAAAAGATCCGGGGCCTTTGAAAAAACATTCGAGGCTTAAGCCCCTAAAGCCACCCCCTAGCTCCGCCACTGCTTCAGTCCCGCTGTCACTGGACTCTGTGTGGCTGCGGAAATTAGCCTCTAAATGCTATAACTTTCGAGAGAACGCTTTAAAACACCGAAAAGCCTCCAAGATTTCTGTCATTAATCCAGCTCTTACGCATCGTCGTTCTGGAGGCTCTTGTCTGCGCTGTAGCTTCAGTCATTGTTTCAAACGTTTTTCTTAATACATTTCTATGAATCTTCACCTCTTCACTCACTTTAGAAAACTTTTAATGCATCCAAAGAAACACGTCGTATTTCCTCCTGCCTTTTCACGCTGTATTGATTAGGCGCTCCGTTGGGAAGCCAAAAAGCATGTGGCTAATTACCATATGTAAACATAGATGCATCCCTTTTACGCAATGAATCCTGATCTTTCAACAGTTTCACTCAAATAAATAATAACTATACAGTCACAGCAAGTCATTGAGAGTCACTGGCGTCAAGTCCAAGTTAAGTCTCAAGTCACAAACAGCAAGTCTCAAGTCAAGTCTTTTTGGAGCTTTGGTCAAGTAAGTCTCAAGTCCCGAAAATTGCAACTCGAGTCTGACTCGAGTCAAGTCATTTGACTCGAGTCTCCCACCTCTGTCCAATACACACTAATAGAATCATGAAGAAGAAGCTAACAGGCTAACGGGAGTGACCACTGCGTAACATCGGGGAAGTGTGCACGTACGTGCACGCGTGTCGGCACATAGACATGTTGATGCCCATTGTCACGGGAATAAGTTTGTTGAACAGCTGATGGTCTGGTCGTGTGTGAACACGGACTGAACTAACTTTGGAGTAAATACAGTTGGAACTAGGGCGATCTCGGGTCGATCCATAAGGCGCTCCAACATGTGTGAAAATGGCCAAAGAAACAACAACAAAAAAATTGATTCATCGCACATCTGATCATATTAGAAATGTCCGATGTCAAGATGGCATATACATTAAGGAAGATTACATGACTACATGTACTGTATGCAATCCCAAAAGGAGCAAGAATATTACGGAATAACAATGATAAAGCTACTTAATGAAACCGTAATCAGGCGCCTCGTGCAACGTACATGTGCGTGTACCCTTTTATTAATCAACTTTATCCTATTGCAATTACATTTTCAATCATACATTTAGAAGCGTCATATTGTGATTACCCTCATAACAAAAGACAACTTGTTACATTTCAAAGTGGCTTATTAACACACACCAAACTTACAAAGCACTGTTTGAAATGTTCATTAAATCAACAGAAACGAAGCACAATTACAACAAGTCTTGTTTCATGTAAGATCTCTACAAAAGCAAGTGATATAAGGTGACCATTAATATTTCTTTCAGATGGTTACCAATGCCAAACATTACTGATAGTCACTAGTTTTATACTATAAAGGCACATTAATATAACAATTATACTCCGTGATCTTGCTACTTCCCAGTTGTCATTACCATCCTCAGTACAATATTAATTTGTGTACTTTGTTTTGTTTTTTGTATTATGTGTGATGTGGTGCATTAAAAAGCCAGGGTGTAGAGTGGGCCAGTTGAAGAGGGCAGTAGCTCATCATCAACAAATCCCCACCCAGCTGCCCTAACAGCTGATTATGTTCCTATGCTGTGTGGTGCATTAAAAGACTAGGTTTTATGGGTCTGTTGGGAGGGCCCCTCTCAACAGACCCATAGCTCTCCAACTCTAATTCTCTTTTCTGTTTTTTGAGCAAAGGAAATGACCGTTTTAAGCAGCAACACTCTTCCTTAATTAATAAAATGTGAATTGATCCCACTGCTCCCCCTAGTGGCAACTAATTCTTCTTCTCTATATTTTTTCAAATATCTTTTGTTTGTATTTATATTTGAACAGGCTGATGTTTGGACATCGTCGTCTCCATCTTCAAATCATTCCACGGTTGTACGCCATTGTAGGGCTGAAACTTTTTATGGTTGTGCTATGTTTCTGAGTCATAAAGTTTTATTCATCCCATAATTTATAACAACCAGTACACTCTTGGAACCTTCTTTGTAAATGACTTGGTAACAATTGTGCCCTTCTTGAAATAAGATGTTTTTTTAAATTTTTCTCATTCATATTAAATCCATTGGCAGCTTATCATAATGTGCCTCTGTTCTGATTTGTATCACTGTGTAATAACAATCAAACATGGTCAACTTAAATGCACAAGATTGCACTAAATTACATCGGTTCAAATCAAAATCTCGGGGGAGGACCCCCACATCCCTGCTAAAAGATGTATATGCACCTGACTATTTGTAAAATCCTACACCCGTCACAAGTCTGGAAAAATCACAGCCCTCGTTATCACAGCGTCTTTAGTAAAAGCCAAGAAAGATGTAATTTGGATTTGGACATTGGCACAATAAATACCACCTGAACACTTTGATCCGATTTTCTCTGTTTTTGAATAGAGTCCCACTATATTTGTATTTTCCAGTTTTGTTCAGCAATTTACATCATAGTTGTTTTTATAGATACATTTTAAGGAAAAAAACTATTAAGATTTTTTGTTGTTGTAGTTTTACCACAAAATTGAAGCAATTTCCTAAATACAGAAATATACCTTGTGGTCAGCTGTGCAGGTCTGTCTGACATGAAGTGTTATCGGGTTTGACACTGTTATTTGTACTCAATAAACCCCACCCATAGGGCAATATAATCATTATCTGAGCTGCGCTGTGAAACTGCCACGTAACCGGAAACTCTTTGTTAGTAAAATGGATGGGGTGAATAATTATGGAAAATTATTTTTTCGATCTGTTTGGCATGTCCCTGCAGAGTCAATAACCTAATAATAATTTTAAAATAATAATAATAATGATAATGGCCTATAATATTGTGCTTTGCAAGTTTGTGTCCCAAGTTTCTCAGAGCGCTGTAGTCATTATGATAAAATGGTAAATGGAGCGCTTTTCTACCTTCATTATTCCCAAAGCGCTTTACAGTAAGGAATTAGTCACTCATTCACTCTCACATTCATACACCAATGTATACAGACACTGGAAGCAAGGTGGGTTAAGTGTCTTGCCCATGGACACAACAGCGTGCACCTTCAGGAAGCGGGATTCGAAGCCCAGACCTTCCGATCTTGAGACGACCCGCTCTACCAACTTCACCACTGTCGAGTTGGAGTATGGAAGTTCTGTATAACACAGAATCTCCATGACTTCCTTCTTCTCTTCTCAATCTGTGACAGACTGAAGAGCAAATAGGCTTCAGCCTTTTTACTGGAAACAAAGAGCACATTGGTGTCATGGTGTCTGACCTAAAGTCTAACTCTGAAGATAGTCAATTCACATTTACACTGAGAAGGTTGGAAGGGCGTCACCTTGTGTCCAATTGCGTTCAGTTGCGTCCAAATGCCTGGACCAAAAATGGCACCCTGAAGAGGTTAAAACATAAGTTTCTTTGCCAATATGCGTCATCCCACCACCGACCGCTCACTCACACACTTCATTTACACAGGGTAAAGTGTCTTGCCCTAGGACACAATGACTGTCTGCATCTATGGTAGCCAGGATTCAAACCATCAACCTCTTGTCTCCATCTGACCCTCTTCATCCTCTGCCTTCACACTAACTTGGTGTCCTCTTTTGCTGCATCCTAAAATCTAGACTTCCTCTATAACCTTCCTGTTTCCATTTTAGCCCTACCCTCAGTATCACCGTAGGGTTGGTGCTAGTTTATATCCTTAAGGCTAGTTTAGATTAGTTTAGCTTGACCAGCTATAACTAATAAGAGGCCGTGCTTCCCTACAAGCCTGGTTACAAAATAATTGCAACCTGGGGCATGTGACAGCGTTATTGGATGTTGTTTTGATTTAAATGATGTAGAACTGATGTAGAAAATAAAAATATTGCAGTGGTGGTCAGCTATTGATGTATCAGAACTGCCTAAGACATACAGTAGACCTTTAGACCACCACTAATCACAAACATAAGCAAGGTTGGTGTCTTGCTTAAGGACACAACTACAGTCTGCTCAGGGATTCTAACTGCTGACTTTTGTATTGATGATGGATAAATGCTTTTCACCAAGTGGGCCCAGAGTAAATGGTGATATAAATGTTGTTAAATATATAATTGACTCTGTGCATAACTCCAAATCATAACAACGCCGCCGAGAAGTGACTTCCTGTTTTGATCCAGCACACCAAAATAAAAGCACACAGCTCGTCTCATTGATTAGTTCAGCAGGTACTTGCAACATTACAAGAATACTGTACAGTGGGGGAAAAAGTATTTAGTCAGCCAACAATTGTGCAAGTTCTCCCACTTAAAAAGTTGAGAGAGGCCTGTAATTTTCACCATAGGTAAACCTCAACTATGAGAGACAAAATGAGAAAAAAAAATCCAGACAAATCACATGTTTAACACTGACAATGAGAACATGTCAGCTGCAAATGAATTTGTTCTGATGACTTGGCATGACTAGTTTTAATTCCGTTCTGCTGATGATGTTGAACTGGTTTGAGTTCAAATATGAATTATAACTCAAAACAATTGGACTTACAAATAAAAAAGATGACAATTTTGCTGCCCATCCAGACAGCATCCTGTAAATGATAACTTGGCACATTTATATAACACCATACCTGCTTTAGGCACTCAAAGACACTGGAGGCAAAGTGGGTGAAGGCTACCTGTCTGTGACATTGGCCCCTCCCACCACTAACCACTCGCTCACTGAAAGAGTGCGTTTACAAGGGCTCGAAATTCCCGGTTATTATCGGGAGTTTTTAATATTCCGGTTTGTCTTTGATCATATAAACGCAGTTTCCCGATTATAAAAACCCGAAAATAGCAGTTTCCTGATTTTGAGAAACCCGGATTTTCTGGCTGGGATTTTCCGTCAGTAACCGGGATATAACTTCATGTTTACGCTATTTCCCGGTTTTAAGAAACTTCCCATTTCTTGCGCATGTGCAGTTAATCGTAAACAAACATGGCGGCAGTGAGTCCGAAGAGCTCCTGTTTCTGGAGTCAAGAGGAGACGGAGTTTTATATTTTAACCATGAAAGAACCAAAAGTAGTGAATATTTAAGATGGAAAGAAGCCTCGTAATGTGGATTTATGTGAAACTGTCGGCGACCGTTTGAAGGCGGCTGGTTTTCCTCCGGACACAGAGAGGAGTCGACCACAACACGGAGCCGGATTAAGTTTTTCTTCCACTAACTATGGGTGAACTCCATCAGCTCCACTCTCTCACACCGGCCCCGGCTTTAACCTTCTCCCAGAGCTCCCTGGTCCACTCGGTGATAAAGACAGACCCAGGACGGGTAAAGGTCAGGAATTATCCACAATCTGCCGTCACTGTCGTAGCTCAGGATGTCGAGGACGAGCAAAACATTGAGCCCAAAGTGACTCAAAAGAAAAAGCCCCGCAATAAGCCACACATTTATGCTTTTAATTTTTTCACCGTATTGTGCTCAAACATGTAATGTATGCGCCTGTGCGGACAGAGCTTAAATTTGAAAGCCGTGTTTCCTTATGTGATCATGTACACAAGGAATTTGAGTTTCCCAATTTCTCAGTGTCATATAAACACCATATCCCCAAAACTGCCATAACCGGAATATAGCGAATAACCGGGAATTTCAATCCTTTGTAAATGTGCTCACTCACTCACTCACTGACTCACTCACTCACTCACTCACTCACTGACTCACTCACTCACTCACTCACTCACTGACTCACTCACTCACTCACTCACTCACTCACTCACTCACTCACTCACTGACTCACTCACTCACTCACTCACTCACTCACTCACTCACTCACTCACTCACGACGGAATCCGACGCAGACATGCAAACTCCTCACAGAAACCCTCTGCTCTTCACTCTGCCCAGTCAAACCACTGATGCACCTACATCCCCCAGACCCACTCTGAAAATAGGTCTGCATTAGAGAGTGCTGTTAAGAACGTTAAAACAGTTTTTAATGGGCCTGTACATTTTTAAATAATGTACACGTAACAGTTGAGGTTTTGTATATAACTTGTGTATTCTCTTAAGATTTAAAGCACTGCCTGATGACTCACAGACGAGGAGTTCAATGATCAGATCCAATGAGAGACGGAGGACAAGAGCATCGCTTTTTGTAACAGTTTTATTTTTTTAATTTAGATAACTGCTATTTAAGTTCCATGTGATGTATAAATGTTCCTAAATGTAGATCAGCATGAGAAACTCAGTACGGTTTTTATTAGAGCATGTCTGGGCCCTAATATCAGCACTATACGTTTATCATTAACAAAGATGTCATAACTTATGATGGCAAAGGTTTATATACAGTTTATTGCCTCCTCTATGGGGATTTCCATTCTCAGGTCTGATTTACAGGAAACATATTCTTCAAAGACATGGCACATACTGTATGTCCCAATAAGGCAAGGTTTCAGGGAGCCACACTATATTAACCTGTTACCTGCCGTCCCCCAATCAGGGGGTTAGGGTCATGGTTAGTTAACCCTAATCAGGATATAATTAAGAACGGCAAATGTAATGTAAGTTGTGTTTCACTCACACAAATATTTTAGAAACTAGAAGGTCTTGGCTTTCAAATGAGGTATCACACTGGCATATACTGTAGGATGTAAGCTCTCTAGTTAATACGCTTTGAGATTTGGATATAAATAATTGTTAACCCTAAACCTAACCCTAACCCTAAAGTGGCAGTTAACAGGTTAACATAGTATTACATTGTTTGGTAAATTACATGAGAAATTTCCGGCAAATTACATTTCGTTGTGGTCGGTCACCTTCTCGATTCTTCCAGAGCCACTTGAGTTGGTGGCTTAGTGGCTTAGTGGCTGTCATCATCACCATCATTGAATGGTGGGCAGTCATATCAAAACTGTGTAAAGGTTGGGGTGGTCTAGCCTGGTGAGACCAGAATGATTCCCCTCTATATTTTTTTATACAGAGGGGGATCAGTCTGGTCACCCCGCCCCCGTTGGCGGTATCTGCAAAATCAAACCATTCCCGTGCAATCAGATTCATTTATTTGCGTCACGTGTTGTTCACGAGCAGCGTCACTCATGGGACGCAGAAGTCCTCAATAACAAACTATAACGAACGATGCACGAGAGAGAGAAAGCGTGTCTCCAATCGGCGGTAAATGACCAAAAACACATCAACAGTAGGTGAGTTTCGTGATTCATAATCCTGCGCAAATATTAACCTAAAACCGCTAAAAACACCACATCAATGGCAGACGCCCTTCGCTGATTGGTTTACTCCGCTTCCTGTTTACTTGCATATGAACCGCTGTGGGAAATGGAATCGACGCAGTGGTGACCAGACTCACTCGCTGGTACAGTGGTGAGTCTGGTTCCCAGGCTAGGGGTGGTCATAATCAGTAATGTGCGGTAAGGTTTGTTGTAGGTGAGGCACATGTCGTATAGACTTCAATATAAAGTAAATATAAGTAGGCACGGTGGCGCAGCGGTTAGAGCTCGTGCCTCACAGCTCGAAGGTCCCGGGTTCGATGCCCACCTCGACGGGGCCTTTCTGTGTGGAGTTTGCATGTTCTCCCCGTGTCTGCGTAGGTTAGTGGTAGGTTATAAAAAACATGTGCAATAGGTTAATCTTCCAGCCAGGTGTTTCTGACCACCAGCCTGGCTCCACATCATGGAAATGGGTCCCCGAGCGCCGGCCCACGCTGGCAGCTCACTGCTCCTAAAGGTCGCCCAGCGACTCTACAGAGATTAATAAAGTATAACTTAAACACAACTGCAGGAAAATGCAACTTATATTCTCTGGTATTTGTGAAAATGTTACTTTGAAATAACAACAGCACTTTCCAATAAAAAACACTTGTACTCTGCCTGTCCAAGTACATTCTTGACAATCCTGATGTGCCACACGGACAGTGAGATGTACCGACATTTGCACCATAAAGACTCGTCTACAGCATTTCATCCATAAAAAGACGATCTAATGAATAAAGTATTCACTTTTACTCACTGCTTTACCTTTAAACGCCTCCTAAACCGTACACAGTGATAAAACGGTAATTGAAAGGCCTATGATGAAAAGGAATCATACCTACTGTGAAATATGGAAGTGTTTCTCTGATGTGGCTCCAGCAGAATAAAGTGAAGGTCCCGTTAGTTCCATCTCAGTCTCCTGACCTCAATATCATTGAGCCACCGTGGGGAGAACTCAAACCTGCAGTTCATGTAAGACAGCCCAGGAACTTACAGGAACTGAAGGCTTTTTGCCAAGAAGAACGTTTCGCTTTATCATCAGAAAAAATAAAGAACCTCATCCACAACGACCACAAAAGACTCAGAGCTGTCAGTGATGCTAAAGGGGAAATACACAATATTAAAAACTTAAACTTTTCAACAGGGTCATTTTGGTATTTTATTTTGTTATGGTGATTTTAAATGAGTTCACACATTGTTGTCACAATGAACAGCTTCACAACATCACTGACCATGAGTGAAACAAACGTTTTTGTGTTTTCATTCATATTCTTTGAGAAATGGCCAAAATAAAAAATAAAAAATCCACCAGGGTGTGTACTATTGGTACATCCGTATAATAAGTTACTCACAATAAAAGGACTTTGCAGCGTCATAGCTTTCACAATAATGATACAGTATCAGAGAGAAGCCAATGATAACCTTGATTCTATATTCTAAAGGTCAGGATCATATCTGCTAACAAGGAGGCTTTCATTTTCAATTTAATTTGTTGGTTATCTTAAATTGTCTCTACTCTTTGGGCCCGCCTTAAATGAGTGAACTGTTGTGACCTTACTTCCGTCCAGAGCCTTGAGGTCAGCTGACCAGCTCCTGTTGGATGTTCCTAAAACACGAGGTGATAGAGTCTTCTCTGTGGAACAGTCTTCCTCTGTCTGTCAGGTCTCAGTCTGTTGGACAGTTCAAGTCCAGACTGGAAACACACTTCTTCTCCTTGGCCTTCAATAAAAGCTATGAGTGTATCTTGGTCTGTTATCTTTGATTTTTATTTGATTTTATTTCTATGTGAAGAATTGTTACTGTGAAGCACTTTGGTCAACTTTACTGTACAAACAAACTTGAATTGAACAGAATATCTCCAATATTAGTAAGACTGGATAAACTACGGAACCACTTCGATAAGGGCCCTTTTGGGACGTTGAATGTGGAATTTAAGTAACTCTTAGGGTAGAGTACAAAGGGAGAAAGTGGGAAATAGATAATAAATACTGCACGGGAGAATAGCAGAGACAAGCTGAGTCGTAAATTTAGGGAGAGCGAGAGGAGCAGAGTACTGCACGGGGGGGTAAATACTACAATAGTTATAAATTAACTAAATAATTAAAAGAGTAATATTAAGGCCTTTATAATAATATAATTATAATAATAATAATAACAACAATAATATGTTATCTGATAATAATAATAATGATAATGATAATAATAATAATGATGTTATTAGAAAGTAAAATAACTTTAAGAGTGTAATGTGAGGATGTCCGCCCACTAGGGAAGGCCCCGCCCACAGGAGGAGTTACGGGAGAGGAGAAGTGAAGAGAGATAGAGTTACTACAGCTTCTTTTTAACAGTCTATGGTTACAAACCAGAGGAGAGAACAGTTAATACAATTGTGGATTTAAACAGAATGTGCAATTCTACAGTATGTGATAATAATATGTGTTTTGTGAATTCACTAACTTTACTGTTTTTAAAAGAAGGAGCTGGATTATGGATGCTTGTTTCCAGCAACGGGAGACTTCTGCAACTTCACTCGAAGAATCTGATCCTTAAATATTTGAGCTGAAGGGTATGGAGAATGGTTAAAGAAAAGTGGTGGGATGAATAAGGTACTAGTAATGAATTAAGTTTAATAGTAATGAGTTAAATGGGGGGAAACGAAAAACATGGAAGAGCTGACCCATTAGCCAAATAACACCATAAACCGACTAATAAGGGCATTTGTATATGGTTTTGTTTGTTTGTCTTACTTGTTTTTTCCAGATTATCTGAGGAGGTGACCCTGAAGGTTGAAGCAGTTTGAAAGGATTTTGTCCTTTTATGTTTGTTTGTTTGTTTGTTTGTTTGTTTGTTTTTTAAAAGGCCTTGATTTTTAATTCATTTTAAATTTTTAAATTTTGATTTTATTTTTATTTTTTTTTACTCTTTATTTATTTTATTTTTTTTAATTCTGATTTATTTTTAATTTTTATTTTTTTACATTTTTTATATTTTTATTTTTTGGGCGGTTGTTTTTGGGGTACTTTCAAAGGATTGTATCATTTTCTACAAAGCTGATAGAGTGATACATTTTTTTGAAAAAAAAAAAAAAGAGGGGGAAAAGGGGGCAACATTATAGTCTAGTCATCTTTGATAGAAAATGATCAAATTGCAATTGGATATCTGTCCACTTGAGTCATAAAATATGCAAGATCTAAGAAATTAATAAATCCATGTGTTGGGATAAGTGGGTTTGGAACTGGGGTAGGTAATGCTTAGCACAATGAATTTCATTCTGGATTAATAAAGTTATATCTTATGTCACGGTTGGCAATTGGAGAAATTCTATTGACAAACTGAAAATGAAACAAATAGTGTTGTCAACTGGAAATTGTTTTGCTTAAGAGATTAAGACAACAAAATAAATACAAGAAAATATTAGTGATTTAATGGTGATTAGCTCAAAGGTGCTACAAGAGTCAAGATTAGGATACATTAAAGGATATAGTGGGATACATAATAAATAAAATAATAGTTTATTGGGGGACATTTATAGAAGGGGTTGAGAACATAAACATAATATACAGGAGACAGACGGTCAGTCAGTCTGCCTCATTCATGGTCCTGTGTTGTTTGTGAAAATAACATTGCACACTTTGCTTCTCCTAAAGAGCATATTTCTTAAAGGGTGAAAAGGTGGGAAGCCACGCTTTGTGGAGTGAGTGGGCTGGCTACGATCCTTCACAGTACTTTAAGGCCTGTCAATCAAAGACTTAAGGAATACATGTATTAATTCTAGAGAATAAAAACAAGTGGTTGGGAAAAATGTACCTTTTTGGAGCTAGGTTTCTAGCAGTGTTTGGGGAGGTGCAAAGTGTCCAGTGGAATCCATAAAAAAAAAAAAAAAAGTGGCTTTTTGGAGTCACCCCTGGCCACCAGAGGAAGCTATTGTGATTTCTTTACCCAATGTGTTGAGTACAGTTGTTTGTCAACTGAAGGGGGTTTCCTTTTCTATTCCTTCCTATGGTCCAACTTTTAATGATGGAAAGCAAATTTAGGGTAAATTGTTATGATACTTGCTTACTTGAAGTTAATGCAAAATAAGATAACATAGTTTATTATAAGATTTGAATATGTTTGACATGTTAATAGAGGTTATTGGGTTATGTTCCTATTTTATCAAAGGTGTACAGTACAAGGTATAAAATAACGGGAGAAAACACAGAAATGATACTGAACTAGTGGATTGAGGCTTAAGGATGTTTCAAAAGTGAAAAGAGCTGATACATTTACTGTGTTTTCAGATCATGCTGACTGATAAGAGACTAATTGGATGGAAGCTGTCCCTCCGGCTGATGAGAGGAGATGGCTGAGTGGATGTGATACTTTTGAAGGCCTGCTGTCACTGAATGGGCCAGTTACCTCAGAGTGCCTCCAAAACATCTGTGCAAGGCTCCAGAAGAGACTGGGTGATCTGGATTACAGACTGAGACATGTAAACCTCAGCAACACTTCTGTGGATTTTAAAAGCCCTCATTGGATGGAGAGTGGCTGTTTTGAAAGAAGCTACGGAGTACGATCTATGAGCTCTCTGCGAGAGAGAGGGAACTGTCTGATGGGAGAGACAGTTCTGTACTTAGGCCTTTCAGATAGAGGCTTACAGCAGTCCAGGAGAATCACTGCTGTTATGGACAACAGTAACCTGCCAATGGAATATGTATTTCAACATCATCTTCAAGAGGAGTTATATCTGAACAATGTCTGAGTTTCATCTGAGCTGGAAGGAAGACTTTACTGGAACGATCCGTGTTTTCATCTGAACAGACCTGAGCTGAGGCCACAGAAGCAGTTACTGTGGGAGTTTCATCAAGGACAAAGGACATGAACTGGAAAGCATCAAGAGGAGCATATTCATCATGGACTGAAGGACTCACATCCACTGACTAAATTTAATTGTAGGTTTAGGATATATGGACTGAATATTTTATTTTGTGATGATTTGGGAATTAGATATGAACCAATTTAATAAAGTTTCAAATATTACAGTATGATGTCTTGTAAGTTATAGGTTTTTGAATAGGGTCAAACATTTTCTAATAAGTTTGTGAAATAAAATACTGTGAATGAATAAAATGATTATTAAAATATTTGTTTTGACATATGGACCATATGGGGGAGGAGTTAGGGAACTTGTAACTTAAGTAGGGTTAATTCTAACGGCAACAGAAAATAAAGTTTTGACTATATGAGCTCTTTGCCTAACAGGAAAAATTTTAAAAGGTCACATTTGATTTGGTTAAAATTTGTTTCAATGGTTGAGTGTTATTATTGGGGTAAGGAAAATGACATAATAAACTAAGCATGGGGGGAACTACATTGATAATCAACAGACTAGTAACATTAAGTTTGGGAGGGAAAAATGACTAAGGGGAAGTTTAAGCCTGTTGTTTCTCTTCTTTGTTCTGGGCTAAACTGCAGATGATCCGGGACTTGGAACGGAGATAACTGATAAATAGAGAGGTTTGAAAGGAGAAGGTGGAGTTGGGGAAAAGTTCATGCAACAAGTGGTTGTATTGGCTTGTTATGTAATCGCATATATACTCGTTTGATCATGTATCTCATATAATCTTTTCGACTATGTGTCGCATATATTCTTTGGTTATGTTATCTCACATATTGACAAGTATATTCATGTATTAAACTTGTTTTGTTGTATGGGTCTACACAGTTTATGCAAGTTTTGTGTGCCTTGTAAACATTTATCCAGCTTTTTGTTTTGGATAGTTTGTGTGGAACTCAATAGAGTCCCAACGGGGGAATGTTGTGGGAAAAAGCTGTTTGAATGATGTCAATGTCAATGTCAATGTCAACTTTATTTATATAGCACACTTAAAAACATCCACAACCGCCCAAAGTGCTGTACAACAAACATTATAAAGTACAATTGAAGAGTAAAAACAGTCACAAAATATACAACATGAAACAATAATAATAAAATACATGGGATCTGCTCAGCTTGTGTTGAAGGCCAAAGCAAAAAGATGAGTTTTCAACAACGACTTAAAAACATGAATGGACTGGGCCATTTTGACATTTAGCGGAAGGCTGTTCCAGAGTCTCGGAGCCGCTACGGCAAAAGCCCGGTCTCCTCTGGTTTCACGCTTAGCTATTGGCACCTCCAGAGTCATTTGATTGGAGGATCTCAATGTACGACCTGGATCATGGATCAACAAAAGCTCCGAAAGGTAAGATGGAGCCGACCCATTCAGGCATTTAAAAACCATCAACAGTATCTTGAATTGAATCCTAAAGCTGACTGGAAGCCAGTGCAGAGAGGCCAACACAGGAGTTATGTGCTCACATTTCCTCGTTCCTGTGAGCAAACGCGCCGCTGCGTTTTGAACCAACTGCAGACGACGGATGGACGTTTGATCGAGCCCACAGTACAGAGAGTTACAATAATCTAAGCGACACGTAATAAAAGCATGAATGACACGCTCCAGGTCACCATGAGGCAAATAGGGTTTGATTTTGCTGAGCAAACGCAGCTGAAAAAAGCTATTTTTGACGACTGAACTTATTTGTCTGTCAAATTTAAATGAACTGTCCAAAACAACCCCAAGATTCCTAGCAGACTCGTGACAATAGATATTCAAAGGGCCCAGAGCAGTGGCATCACATGAGTTACCAAATACAACAATTTCAGTTTTGGAGTCATTAAGCTTTAAACAATTTTGAGCCATCCAGTCCTTCACTTCCTGTAAACAATCAAACAAAACTTGAACATTGTTTGTGCCTGCCTTCAAAGGCAGATACATTTGCAGGTCGTCTGCAAAACAATGAAAGTCAATTTTATATGTCTGAAAATTGACCCAATGGGCAGCATATACATTGAAAACAATAGGGGGCCCAAAATGGAGCCCTGCGGCACTCCACTGCTGAGTGGGGAAGCTCCAGAAGCGTAAGGACCCAGGTGGACGGCAAAAGATCGATTTTCAAGGTACGATCTAAACCAACTTAAGGCAGTACCTATAATGCCAACATGATTTTTGAGGCGTGAAAGCAATATTTCATGGTTGACCGTGTCAAATGCTGCAGTTAAATCTAAAAGCACCAAAACAGTGGAGCCGCCTGAATCAACAGTTAAAATAAGGTCATTAAAACTCTTAAGAGTGCAGTCTCAGTGCTGTGACGTAACTTAAAGCCAGATTGAAATTTTTCTAAAATGCCATTTGCATCCAGATAAGTTTGTATTTGAGCAAAAAACAGTTTTTCCAAGATTTTTGATAAGAAAGGCAATTTAGAAATTGGTCTGTAGTTTGCCAGGACTTCAGAGTCAAGGTTTTGCTTCTTAAGCAGAGGCTGAACAACAGCATGTTTAAAGGAACTTGAAACACAGCCTGATGTCAGTGAGGAATTTATAATTGCCAGTATATGAGGCCCAATCGCGCCCAAAGCATCTTTGAGCAGTTTAGGAGGGAGACAATCAAGCGGACAATTGGAAGCTCTTAATTTATGCACAACATCAGAAAGGTCGCTAAGGGACACAGGTTCAAAATGCTCAAAGCCACAGAACACACAGAAGTAACAGAGGGATCAACCACTTTGAAAGAAGAGGTTGAGTCACTAATAGCAGTTATCTTGTCAACAAAAAATGTCAGAAAATGTTCACACAAAGTTTGAGAATGTACAACATAGTCTGAGTCAATAGGATTCACAAGTCTATTTAAAACATTAAACAGAACTTGGGGTCTGTTACGATTTGTTGAAATCAAGTTTGACATGTACTCAGCTTTAGCACACTTCACAGCTTTCTGATAATTTGATAAACAGTCTCGCAAAATGCCCAAAGAAACGTGAAGCTTGTCCTTTTTCCACCTCCTCTCTGCGCGTCTACATGTAACTATTGAAAACTTGTGAACATCGTAATAAGTCTATAATTGGTTCTTTAAGTCTGTGTTACTGTGTAAAAGGTAAATAACTATGCCATTGTAAAAGGTTAAATTCAATGCATAAGTATTCCAAGTTTGTAGGACTAAAATTTAATGGGGATAGAATCTTTCAAATATTGGGCGTAATGAATAAGAATATCCACTGGGGGGTTTGTATGTCTGGATGTATGCGCTCAAGAGGTCAGTGAGTGCACTGGGGTAAAGTTTGGGCCCACGAGGGGAAGGGAAAGACACCATCCAATCGGGACGTCTCATGAGAAATGGTGGGCAGGGATTGGCTCTTTGCTGACCCTGAGAAGCGTGCCGCTTGCTGGAGCATTAACCTTTATAGATGATTATATGGATGGGAAATTAATAATATGGAATTTGAAATGTATATTTTTAGTTTTTAGCAGAAGACATTTTATCTGAGTTAATTAAAGAAAGTTATTGAACAAAATCTTCATGACTGTCCTGAATTCAAGGATTTTGTCCCAGATCCCGAATCTTGCCCAGACTGTCCTGAAAATGATCCCAGTCCTGCATCAGCAGCAGTAACTGCCTCAGTTAAAGACCAGAGAGCACTAGAGCACACGGGGGTGACGGTGACGCTCCACGCCTCACCCCGGTCTGCAGAGGCTACAGACGCAGCAGCACAGGTCATTTCTACAGATAATACATCAGTCTGGGACTGTGACTCAGGGATCACTGTAAACTTTGAGAACAGAGACGAGAAAGAACTCCACATGTGCCAGTTTGGGAACTTTATGTCTTTCTCGCTTATGAAACTGCCTCATTTCCTCACTGTGTTTCTCACTCATCCCCTTAAAGCCTTTAAAAGAGCCGTGATGCGCCTCGCTATACGCTACACAACACACGTGTACCCCGCCCTGTTGATCAAATCACACATTTTTGTGAAGAGATGTCTGCTGTTTTGAAATTGGGTTCTTCAAAATGAATGTTCTTATTCCCATCCCTGCTTTCTTACAAACACACTTTTTACTGAACTCTGTCTTTAGGCAAAGTATAAATAAATAACAGTTACACACATATAACACAGAAGAGAAACTTCCTGAACACGTCCTGAAGGCTTTTTCATAAAACTGTTTCAATAAAGTGAAGCTTTCAACTCGACTTCTCTCTGTCTGAGTGTAAACACAGGAGTCCAGCCAAAAGACCAAGATAAGGAGAGGACACGCCCTCCTTCAGCAACATCCCCTTTAAGACACGACAAAGGCAGAGCCACAAATGCACCGCCTTCATCTGTGTTTGAGGAGCGAGCAGAGGAACGAAACAAGTGACTTTACAACAAACTACTCAAAGCTCACCGTGCACAGGTGTTTAACATCACAAAGCTCAGAGACTCACTCTGACCCAGACGTTAAAATGCTCCATTAAAGTGATGGATGTATAAATCTGATGTTTGTGCTTAACATAAAGAACAAAGTAACAATAGGCCATTTGTAAAATACTTTATATAAATATATCCACTACATATGAACTCATTAATTATCGCCCATCAATAAATCTACTTTACTCCACATTTAAAGCTGAACAAAGACATATTTCTTTCTGAATTAAGTTGCAATGATCTAATAATAAAACATTAGTGTCAGTAGTAAATGTGTTTTTCTTTTTTTCTCGGTTTGTAATAAAAGTGTAAATAAAGAGTTCAGACTAAGTTGGCCGGAGTGAGTCTGGTTTATGAACAAAATAAACCAGACTTTGTCAAATAAGTCGAGTTTACAGAGTTAAACAGTTTTATGAAACAGCCCATGAGTCTATTTTGTCTGATAAAAACATGACAAAATAAATAATAGGTAATAAGTGTTACTTACCGGTCTGTGTCACAGCTCAGTTTGATCTGAAGAGTTACTAAACTTCTGCACCGCCTGGCTGGAACCATGTATTTATAACATTCACATGTTTTTTTTTATTTAGCCACACCTCTTACTGGAAACTGACCAATAACAAGCTTTAAACACCACACCACCAAATACACCCCCCAAAAAGGAGGAGGAAAAAAAAGGGAAATTGAAGGTTATCTGTTGGGTTTCACGGAAACAGAAACCGATTTCAGAGCATTTGTTATTGCCTAAAACTGATAAACACTGGTCATTCAGGGTGAAAGGGCTGAGTAAATGTATAGTACTGTATATGTTTATGCGTAGTAGTTCAGGGTATAGACTTTATATATGACTTTACCGTCTCTGTATCCTTATCGATTTGTTGTGCTGACAAGTGAATGTGTGCTGGTCCAAAACCTAAAACTCCTGATCTGAAAAGAGAAAAACATTCATTACCAAAGGGAAACATCTGCTCCAGAGAAAACAGGAAACTAAAGGAACAGGGCTATAGTGCTATTGTGTAGCTTAGGTGGAGTCCATCCAGAGAGTTCAGAAGCAGAAATAGCCCTCTGCCTTTTTATTTAGCGAAAAGTCATTTCCTTTTATGGTTTCAGCTATAAACCTGAATACTTGTAAAATCACAGTATTACTCTCACTATAATAGTGACTCAAAACCTGGATATTGTAATCCCTAAGTGTGCTCATCCAGATGTAATAGTTCAGAACATCCCTCATGATATTTCACAGGTTAAAATGACATATAAAAAGGCTAAATACTGATTAAGTGGAAAGCCTGAACTACAGAACAAGAGGCCCCACGTGAGCCAAAGGTTCCTGCATGTCCGTATCTCCCCAGTTTTCAATTTCACGTCTTCCTTGCAAGTTTGTCATTGCCGATAAATGCTCCGTTACTTCATCAGTTAGAAACATCCTGAAGCTGGACAAAGGGTCACTAACTCACGGGACAGAACGGGCAGTAGATCCAGGACACAACCCTGTTGGGGCGGGTCCACATGCTTCATTTTTTAGATGTGCATCTCAATTCTCTCTCGATCTCCTCCACGCTGCCATCTTCAGAGTCGTCTTTAGATGAGTCCGGCCTTGAATCGGAGCTGAATTTCATTTGGTCATTCTCTAAATCAGTCGAATATTCTTCTCCTCGTCCTCTCTCCCAGAGTTCATGATTGCATCCAAAGCCTCAGGAACAGTGAATCATTTTCCTACTGCTCTTATACAGTGCCCAGAGCTTACAGACGTTTTCTTTTAGATCAGACCAGTGTGTTTCATACCTGACAGTTTCCACTGCTCACTTTCTGCAGAGTTGGTCACATGATGTTATGAGTCGACGAGACACGTCACGGTAACGTGACCAACTCTGCAGAAAGTGAGCAGTGGAAACTGTCAGGTATGAATGAAACACACTGGTCTGAACTAAAAGAAAACTTTTGCAAGTTAACACAAGAAAACCAAATTAACTTTTTTGCACCTGTGAAAACACTGTGGGGAAACCATAACATAGAACACGTTTGTTTACATTTTCTTACTGCTTTTATTGCTGTTGTTTCTTCAAAGAGGAAAGGCTTTTGATGCCACATGTCCCTAAACCCCCCTCACTACACCACACCCTCCAAACCCTCCAAAATTTCCATAAGAAATACCGTTTCTGTTTGCTAGAAGCCACATGGAGGCCACGTGGTGGCTTCTAGCAAACAGAAAACGGGACTTCTTATGGTTTTCTTTCAAAAATGCCACTCTGCCATAAGGCCAGATTTGTGCAGTGTACGACTAATAGTTGTCCTGTGTACAGTTTCCCCACCTGAGCTGTAGCTCTCTGCAGTTCATCCAGGGTCATCATAGGCTTCTTGGTAACAGCTCTGGTGTCTCATTTACAAAACTGTCCGTGAGAATCTGCCTATAAGAGTCTGTACGAGCAAAACCCAAACTTCACGTACGGAGAAAAAAATTGTGATTTATGAAACCCTCCGTACGTACAGCACCACGTAAACTCCCCTTCACTGATTCCACCTGGAGCAGAAATATGTGCACATGACCCCTCCTCACGTCACGCCCCTGCACGCCTCCATGTCACCATATAAGGACATGCAAAGTAACTTATGAATGAGATTTACCTAAACATGAAGCGATAATGAGAGGGTTTTACCGAGACCCCGGGAGCAGAGAGGGAGGGGCCACACGCCGCAGCAGAGAGGGAGGGGCCACACGCCGCAGCAGAGAGGGAGGGGCCACACGCCACAGCAGTGACAGCAGAGGCCGGGTGGATCGTTACTGACATGTTACCGCTGTTTCTCTGATCACAAGTAACCTACTGGCAGAGTGCAGAGTCTCATCAATAAAACCTTGGAAATACACTTTAGAACGTAAAGAAGAGCCTTTTAGACGCTGATTGTGATATTTCCCAGTGCTGTTCACGGAGCTCAAATTTCCGGAAACTACAGAATAAGCTCGGTGGGCTTTGAATCACTCAGATAGTCTATTGTTGTTTGAGCTCGCTGTACGTGCAGTGGGGATGAGGCACTGGTTCGCTTTGGGCATGAATGAGGAGCAGAGTCCGGTTGGTGTGAGAGAGAGAGAGGTTATGTAATTACGTAGCGTCTCTGAATGGACTTGTGCCTGACCAGCCCTCAGCCCGGCCTCAACAGGAGTTGGTCAGACTTTGGTTAAAAGCACAGAGCGGCTCGGATCCTTCCTGCTTCTCGCTCTCAGCCGGCGGCAGTGCTCTCCGGTGTCCGTGCATGAGCGTACATGAGCGTGCACGTCTTTGAGCGTCACACATTACTACAATATATTTATTAAGTATTTAAACGAAAGATTGAAACACTACACCAAGCCGACGGTTGATTTCCTAGATTTATTTTTAATGATCTTAATCATTTCTGTAGAATATAAAGAAATGAGCAGTTTCAAAATGTGCACCAGACTTCATTTCCTCAACCCGACCTCCCCTTGCTGCTTTCCCTCGCCTCTCCTTGTGTGTGTGCAGCGTTTCTGAAAAAGTCTCGGACCTGGTGTGTTATTGGACTTCATGATGCTGTCTGCTCCCCATAGTCTCTGAACAGACCTCTGAGACCATCACAGAGCAGCTGTATTTGAACTGACACTAGATTACACACAGGTAGACTCTATTTAGACATTGGGTCAACATGTGATCATTCAGAAATCATCAGGCAACTTCTGAAGGCAATTGGTTGCACTAAAAGGAAAGGGGGGCCGGTACTTATGCACATCCCACTTTTCAGTTTTTTATTTATAAAAATATTCAAATCATGTATCAATTTCATTTCACGTCACGATTGTGTGTATTGAATGAAGTCAGAGCAGAAAGGAAGAAAAATGCACCTGTCAGATTTATGATTCAGATGTTATTTGGTTAAGATAGAGCCCAGATAGCGAGGTTTAGCGCGTTGACCGGTTAAACACGAGTGCTGCCGGTGCAGTCCAGTTTTCCAAAACTCACACACCATCAGCTTCATCGTCCGCTTTACAAACATCCACAACTGAACTGGTGTTACTTACCTTAAAGTCGCTGGTTAAGCCCTTTGCACCAGTGAAGGCAGGAACACACGCTGCCTCTGCCTCTGCTTCTGCATGGGATAATCTGAGCAAAAAACACGATTCATACTTGTGCTTCGGTTTGATAAAATCTGTCAGTCCGTCCCACGATAAGCCTCCTGTTTTCTCAGTTTAGCGTCTTACACCGTTTAACAGAGCCACAAAGTGGCGCA
This sequence comes from Neogobius melanostomus, assembly GCA_007210695.1. Classification (NCBI taxonomy): domain Eukaryota; kingdom Metazoa; phylum Chordata; class Actinopteri; order Gobiiformes; family Gobiidae; genus Neogobius; species Neogobius melanostomus. The sequence goes on from VHKM01000857.1 coordinate 130,872, forward strand.
AACGGATAATGCCGGAAAAAATCTATTTTTATTGAAAATGAAGTCAGATTTTATAGTTTGGCCCCCGGAACCTATATTGAGTAGGCCCGACCTAGTATTTTTATTGCATTGATTTATCTCACAGGAAGAATTTTGTGAAAATGACAAAGTTGCAATCATTATTTTGCCATGCGAAGGTGGGGGAACGCCGTTCCCGACCGTTCCCGCCCACTTTAACCCCTGATTATTGCTATGAGGCTGATTTACACTTTTCATTGGCTTTCAAACAAAATCTAAAATATGAGAGTAGATTATTATAAAGGTCATGATAAAGATGGTTTTGTTTAAGTCAGCGAGAAGTGTTATAACATTAGAAAACTCAAATGGATGCCTTTTCCTTATTTATGACAGCCTGTATTATACCTCTGGCCAGGGGCGCCGTAAAGGGGTGGAAGGTTAGGACGATTCTAAGGGCCCAGGCTGATGAAGGGCCCAGAAGAGCAGACCCTCTTTTTCTTTTCTTATTTCTTTTCTCTTTTTATACATACGTTAAATGTGCTAGGGCCCCTCATACACTTAATGTGTATTTTGTCTGTTTTGACCATAGATTTAATATTTAACAACATCCATCCATCCATCCATTTTCTTCCGCTTTATCCGGGGCCGGGTCGCGGAGGCAGCAGTCTCAGCAGAGATGCCCAGACTTCCCGATCCACGCACACCTCCTCCAGCTGTTCTGGGGGACCCCGAGGCGACACCAGGCCAGCTCGGAGACATAGTCCCACCAGCGTGTCCTGGGCCTTCCACGAGGCCTCCTCCCAATAGGACATGCCTGGAGCACCTCCCGAGGGAGGCGACCAGGAGGCATCCGGAACAGATGCCCTAGCCACCTCAGCTGGCTCCTTTCGACGTGAAGGAGTAGCGACTCTACCCCGAGCTCCTCCCGGGTAACTGAGCTCCTCACCCGATCTCGGAGGGTGCGCCCAGCCACCCTGCGAAGGAAACTCATTTCGGCCGCTTGTATCCGCGATCTTGTCCTTTCGGTCACTACCCAGATCTCATGACCATAGGTGAGGGTGGGAACGTAGATCGATCGGTAAATTGAGAGCTTTGCCCCCTGACTCAGCTCCCTCTTCACCACAACAGTCCGATACAGCGACCGCATCACTGCTGACGCTGCACCGATCCGTCTATCGATCTCACGCTCCATCCGTCCCTCACTCGTGAACAAGACCCCGAGATACTTGAACTCCTCCACTTGAGGTAAGGACTCCCCACCGACCTGAAGTGGGGAAGCCACCTTTTTCCGGTGGAGAACCATGGCCTCAGATTTGGAGGTGCTGATCCTCATCCCGGCCGCTTCACACTCGGCTGCAAACCGCCCCAGTGCGCGCTGGAGGTCCTGATTTGATGAAGCCAACAGAACAACATCATCTGCAAACAGCAGAGATGAGATCCTGAGGTTCCCAAACCGGACACCCTCCGGCCCCTGGCTGCGCCTAGAAATTCTGTCCATAAAGGTAATGAACAGAACCGGTGACATAGGGCAGCCCTGGCGGAGACCAACACGCACCGGGAACAGGTCTGACTTACTGCCGGCAATGCGAACCAAGCTCCTGCTGCGGTCATACAGGGAACGGACAGCCCTTAGCAGAGGGCCCCGGACCCCATACTCCCGGAGAACCCCCCACAGGGCACCACGAGGGACACGGTCGAACGCTTTCTCCAAATCCACAAAGCACATGTGGACTGGTGGGCGAACTCCCACGAACCCTCGAGCACCCGATGAAGGGTATAGAGCTGGTCCAGTGTGCCACGACCGGGACGAAAACCGCATTGTTCCTCCTGAATCTGAGGTTCGACTATCGGCCGGATCCTCCTCTCCAGCACCCTGGAGTAGACCTTACCGGGGAGGCTGAGAAGTGTGATCCCTCTGTAATTGGAGCACACCCTCCGATCCCCCTTCTTAAAGAGAGGGACCACCACCCGGTCTGCCAATCCAGAGGCACTGTCCCCGACTGCCACGCCATGTTGCAGAGACGTGTCAACCAAGACAGCCCTACAACATCCAGAGACTTAAGGTACTCGGGACGAATCTCATCCACCCCCGGGGCCTTGCCACCGAGGAGCTTTCTAACCACCTCGGTGACTTCAGCGTGGGTGATGGACGAACCCCCCTCCGAGTCCCCAGCCTCTGCTTCCTCATCGGAAGACGTGACAGTGGGATTGAGGAGATCCTCGAAGTACTCCTTCCACCGCCCGACCACATCCCCAGTCAAGGTCAACAGCTCCCCGCCCGCACTGTAAACAGTGTTGGTGAAGCACTGCTTCCCCCTCCTGAGGCGCCGGATGGTTTGCCAGAATCTCTTCGAGGCCGACCGATAGTCCTCTTCCATGGCTTCTCCGAACTCCTCCCAGACCCGAGTTTTTGCCTCTGTGACTGCACGAGCTGCAGCACGCTTGGCCTGCCGGTACCTCTCAGCTGCCTCCGGAGTCCCACAAGCCAACAAGGCCAGGTAGGACTCCTTCTTCAGCTTGACGGCATCCCTTACTTCCGGGCGCCACCACCGGGTTCGGGGATTGCCGCCGCGACAGGCACCAGAGACCTTACGGCCACAACTGCGAGCAGCCGCATCAACAATGGAGGAGGAGAACATGGTCCACTCGGACTCCATGTCTCCAACCTCCCTCGGAATCTGGGTGAAGCTCTTCCGGAGGTGGGAGTTGAAGACCCTACTGACAGAGGGATCCACCAAACGTTCCCAACAGACCCTCACAACACGTTTGGGCCTGCCAGGTCTGACCGGCTTCCTCCCCCCCTGCCAGCGGATCCAGCTCACCACCAGGTGGTGATCGGTTGACAGCTCAGCCCCTCTCTTCACCCGAGTGTCCGAAACACGCGGCCGGAGATCAGATGACACAACTACAAAGTCGATCATCGACCTCCTGCCTAGGGTGTCCTGGTGCCACGTGCACTTATGGACACCCTTGTGCTCGAACATGGTGTTCGTTATGGACAAACTGTAACTAGCACAGAAGTCCAATAACAGAACACCACTCGGGTTCAGATCGGGGAGGCCGTTCTTCCCCATCACCCCCGTCCAGGTCTCACTGTCGTTACCCACGTGGGCGTTGAAGTCTCCCAGTAGAACAATGGAGTCCCCAGTCGGAGCACTATCTAGTACCCCTCCCAGGGACTCCAAGAAGGCCGGGTACTCTGCACCGATGTTGGCCCGTAAGCCGAGACAATGGTGAGAGACCTGTCCCCAACCCGAAGGCGTAGGGATGCGACCCTCTCGTTCACCGGGGTGAACTCCAACACGTGGCGGCTGAGCTGGGGGCTATGAGCAAACCACCCCAGCCCGCCGTCTCTCCCCGCGGGCAACTCCAGAAAAATGGAGAGTCCAGCCTCTCTCCAGGAGTTGGGATCCGGAACCCAGGCTGTGCGTGGAGGTGAGCCCGACTATATCTAGCCGGTATCTCTCAACCTCCCGCACAAGCTCAGGCTCCTTCCCCCCCAGCGAAGTGACGTTCCATGTCCCGAACGCCAGAAGCTGCGCACGCGGACCAGGTCGTCGAGGCACCCGCCTTTGACTGCCACCTAGTCCTCTCTGCACCCGACCCCTACGGATCCCTCTGCGGGTGGTGAGTCCACAGGAGGGCGGGCCCACGTCATCCCTACAAACAATGTATTTACTGTTTAAGTCACACCCCTCCCCCTCACAATGGTTCATTCCACCTGCGCTGTCCGAGCTACGCTCGCTAGCGTAGCGTCTCTTGCTTATTGCATTTGTTATGATGCAGTGCAGAAAGTGACACACGCAGGCATGTCACATCAAAAGTCAGGGCATCAAAAACGGAAAGAAAAGAAGGAAAGAGAAGACGAGAACGCCGAAGTCAACAGTATGTCACACAGTTTTTCAAAAAGAAAGGTAGCTTGCCCTATTCCTGTATTCCAAAACTTTCAGACTTACTTATTTTTGTTGCTACATGACCTGCTTTTATCTAGCTAGCTCAGTAAAATAATTACTGAATTATGATTTACATCCAACAATAATAACATCTCTGCTGTCTCCGGGTTATCATGTCTCGTAGACACAGATTCAGCGGCCGCTGCACACCCACGTCCTCCTTCCCCCGCGGACCCCGTCCCCGTCTCAGCCAAACAAGGTGAGCCTGAGCGCAAAACTTCACGAAGATTGAAGGCTCTAAGCACGTCTTATCTACTGTGTTCTCCACATGATGATAACTTTACTAAACAAAAAGTAATCTACACGCTTCAAAAATTACAAAATCAGTTTGCCGTGTGTTCTGTGAAGTGACAGTGCTGCTGCTACGATCGATGCTGTCAACTTGACGTTCTTAATATGAATAAAATAATATAAAGTGGAATAAAAATGTGTCTGTGGTAACCATTGGCTATAATTAGTTTACAAAATAGATATTTTAATATTTATATTAAGAAAACTAAACAGGCCAATACAAATTGTGTGTGTGCGTGTGCATGTGCGTGTGCGTGTGCGTGTGCGCCTTATACAGATGTAGAGTCAGCTTTATTGTCCGCACCTCGTCCTCCTACTAATGACCCAGTCCTCTCAGTGTCAGGTGATGTGAACATGGTCAGCTACCAAGGCAGTAAAAACTAATAGAGTTTTGGATTGTCTAATTTTTTTCTTGTGTTGTATAGTTATCTATTTCATACAATATTATTCAACAATGCAGTTAAGAAATATGAATTCTAAGCTGTAACTTGTTGACTGGGGGAAAAATGATTTTGCTATCCTTACCCCACAGAAACAAGAGAGAGACAGAGAGTTTTGCCAGGAAAGAGTGTGGAAGTTGAGGAAGCGGTGAGAATAGTGGAATGTGAGAGCACAGAGGGAGCCCTAAGTGTAAAGGAAGATAACAGAAGAGGGGAAGATAAGAGAACAGAGGAAGTCATGAGAGCAGACTCAGAGGAAGATAAGAGAACAGAGGAAGCCATAAGAGCAGACTCAGAGGAAGATAAGAGAACAGAGGAAGCCATGAGAGCAGACTCAGAGGAAGATAAGAGAACAGAGGAAGCCATGAGAGCAGACTCAGAGGAAGATGAAGAAGAGACTGCATGTTGTGTCAAATGATCCTGGTTTGTGGCCAGCAAAATTAGCAATGCAGACAGAGAAAAGATTGTGGAAAATATAGCCTCTTCTAAAGATAAAGAACAAGAAATGCCACATGATTCAAAAGGTAAAGCCTTCCCCGTATACCTCAAGTACACAAAGTCAGGAAATTGCAGGGAAAAGATAAGAGAGACTGGGTCATTTACAGCCAAAGCACAAATGCACTATTTTGTATTCCTTGTGTATTATTTGGTCATGAGCTAAAGAAACCTTGTATGAGCGCACTAAGCAGTCAACATGGTTATAAAATCAAAGACATAACATAGCGTCGAATGTATGATAAATTCCCTAACCACGAAAGTAGCAAAGCACACAGGGAGTGTACTTAAAATGGAAAACCTTACAACAGTCTGTAATGGCAGCTGTCCCTGGGGAATAGACAGCAAGCTGAAGAAGCTCATACAAACAGAAATAGACAAAAATCGAGCTATTTTTTTTCTTTTTTCTTTTGAGCAGAAAAGTATTTATATAAACATTTTTTACATTTGAAACAGAAAAAAAAACAAGACTTTTGCTCAAAAGGAGTAGGAAGAAGTTCAAAGAACTTATACTAAACCTACCCCTTATTTCTCATCCAAGTACATCACATACACTCATGCAAGAAACTAAGACATGAGTCTGTGCTCATGCATTAGCTTATGCATTATTCTTAAATATAAATCGTTTATGATCGTACAAGTGTCATTTATCATTTACAATATCAGAGGATTTTCAATTACAGTCAAACAAAAATAAAGGATTTATCATTTACGGTCGTACAAAATAAATACACCATATGGTACTTAAGACTTATACCAGGGCACAGCTCCCTTTCATTGTGATCATACAAAAATATACACACTTCAATATCGCTCGACCCTACTATACCAATATACCCATAAGTACAAGCTCTGTATAACCATGTAGGCATAGAAACTGTCTGCCTATAGTCATACACTTAAAATGGACAGGAAAAGGAAAAATTTAAGTAAAAATAAAATAAAAATGACATGTATACATCTATACGATGTACATACGTATAATCTATGACAATTAACATTGGAAACGTGTTATTTTTGTCCATAGTCATGAAAAACTTGAGCAAGCTGACCTGACTTTAAGGTCTCACAAAATTAATTCCAAACACACTAAAATTTACTGTAGTCAATGTTCAATGATACAATAGAGTCTTAACTTTCTTTATAATACTTCGATATTCATATCCAGGCAAACCCCACAACAACAAAAAAGCGCGAGTGTGTGTCTGTCTGTGAAAATTATAGTAATTATGATACTTCACTAGCATAATTTTTAAAGATAATGTCTTTACATGTTCTTTTAAAGTGTCCTAGTGTTTTGCTCTGTTTTGTCTCTTTATCTAAGTCATTCCACAATGTTATTCCTGCTTGGGAGATACACATACTTTTAAGGGTGGTGTGAACACAGTGTTTTCTCATCACAAATTCTCCTTTTAAATTATAATTTCCTTCTCTACTGCTGAACAATTTTTGGGTGTTCCTGGGGAGAAGATCACGACTTGCTTTGTACATTACAACAAGAGTTTTAAATGTAATTAAGTCTTCAATTTTCATTATACGAGATGCTAAGAACAATTCATTTGTATGGTCCCTAAAACCAACATTATGGACGATTCTTATGGCTTTTTTCTGAAGTTTATAAGTGGATCTAAATGAGTTTTATAAGTGTTACCCCAAACCTCCGCACAGTAGCTGATATATGGGAGAATTAAAGAACTATATATAATATGTAGGGCTCTATATTTTAGCAAATGTCTAGCTCTGTACATTACCAATATACTCTTTGCCAATTTTTGATTGTATGCTTGTTATATGGGGTTTCCAGCTTACATTATGACTTAAAATCACACCCAGAAATGTACATTCGTAAACTCTCTCGACTTCCATATTATTGATTTTAAGTTTTACTTCAGTATCTTTGATTCGTTTCCCAAAATCATCATTTTTGTTTTCATAATATTCATTGACAATTTGTTATTATCGAACCATTGTTTTAACTTATTTATTTCTGTTGAGATTTCCGTCATAAGAAGCTGTAAATCCTTTCCTGAACACAGAATCGTTGTATCATCAGCAAATAGTATGAATTTCAGTTTAGAAGAGGTATAACAAAGATCATTTATATATAGTAAAAACAGCATAGGACCCAAAATCGATCCTTGTGGCACCCCGCAAGTAATATTCTGCATTTCAGACATGCATTCCTCCAGTTGAACATACTGTTTCCGGTCTGAGAGGTATGATTTGACCCAGTTCAGTGCAACTCCACGAATGCCATGTTTTTCAATTTTTTGCAGTAGTATTTGATGGTTCATTGTGTCAAACGCTTTTTTAAGGTCTATAAATATTCCTACAGAGTATAACTTTTTGTCAATACTGTTGGTTATATCCTCAAATACTTCTGTTAATGCTAGGGCAGTTCCTCTATTTTTCCTAAAACCATACTGGCTTTCATTGAGTAAATTGTATTGTTCTATAAGCCTATCAAGACGATTAGAGAAAAGTTTTTCAAGGATCTTAGAGAACTGAGGTAGAATCGATACAGGTCTGTAATTTGGCACCTCATGACTATCACCATTCTTAAATATGGGCACAACTTTTGCAATTTTCATTTGACTTGGGAATTTCCCAGTCTGGAGAGATAGATTACAGATATGGGTTATGGGCACTACAATTTCATGTATGACCCTTTTGATAAGAGTCATATCAATTTCATTATAGTCCCTAGATTTTTGCTCTTACATTGATTAACTAAATCTATAATTTCTTTTGTATCTGTAGGAGTCACACACAATGAATCTCTGCTTTCCAATACATTTTCTAGAACGTTTACATTGTCCAAATTATTAATTTGATTTGCCATCTCGGGCCCAATATTGACAAAATAGTCATTAAACATATTTACAATGTTGCCCAGTTTGGCTTCTTTTTTTCCATTATGTGTGATATAATCTGGAACAGGGTTTTTCCCGGTGTTCCTTCTTATAACACTATTTAATGTACTCCATAGGCCTCTCATACTATTTTTATTTTTCTCAAGCTGATTTGTGTAGTACTCTTTCTTAGATATTCACATTATATTGGTTAGTTTGTTTTTATACCTTTTATATTTGTTTCAGATTCTGAGGTTCTTTTCCTAAGAAATGTTTTGTACAGAGCATTTTTCTTTTTACATGCGTTCATTAACCCTTTTGTTATCCATGGCCTCTCCTCCTTTTTTGCTTTCATTTTGTATGTTTTTGTTGGACAGTGTAAATCATAGAGAAATTTAAATATTTGCAAAAATTCATTGTATGCATTATCTACCTCATTTTCACCAAGAACTTTATCCCAGCTTTGTCTTGATAAGCTTTGTTGAAAGGCATTCATTGAACTTTCACTCCTGGGTCTATATTTTATCACTTTGTTGGGTTTAGTCTCCCAAAAACAGTCCTGTTTTACCTTGACTAGTGTAAATATCGGTAAGTGATCACTTATGTCATTTATTAAAATCCCACTTTGATGAACACTCTCCAACATGTTGGTAAATATGTTATCAATTAGAGAAGCAGTCGTAGCTGTTATTCTTGTAGGTAGTGTAATCAATGGATAAAGGTATTACTTACTGTACATCGCATTCAAAAAATGTTCTGTTGGTCCATGACTCTTATGTTTCAATAGGTCAATATTAGTGTCACCACAAAAAATGATCTCCTTCGTTTGGTCAACATACATATTTTCCATGCACTCTGTAAATACTTGTAATCTGTTCCAGGAGCTCTGTATACACAAGGTAACAGTATACTTTTTCTTTCTCAAAAACAATCTCCACAGTTATGCACTCCATTACTTGCTCAATTGCTACACTCATGTGCTCCACGACCTGTATTTGAAGTTTTTATCCACATAGAGTGCAACGCCTCCACCATTTTTGTGTTCTCTGTTTTTATGAAACATTTCATAACCCTCAAGTGTTAAATTAAAATTGGAATCACTATTTAACCATGTCTCCGAAATAGCTATAACATTAAAAGTAAAGCTAAGGTTATCAAGATATTCCTTTATATTGTCAAAGTTGGCCTGTAGGCTCCGACTATTAAAGTGTATAATTGACAAAGTATCTTCCACATTTTCCAATAAAGACATTTGTTGATCCTGAAAATACGTACATTTTTAGTCAGATTATTATAAAACTGAATATCTGGATCGATGTCATGCAAACCTGTTAGCGACTCATAGTTTTCATAAGTAAATGTGTCAAATTCTTGTACCAAACTTGTGTCCTCATCTTCATTTTCGGATAAAGAAGTGTCACTGGACATGTTGTTCATGAGTGAAAAAGAGTTACTTTGCATTACCTTACAGTTACTTATAGTTGTCCAGTTCTCCTTCCTCCCTGATCCATATTACCTTGCCTTCTTCGGGAGTTCCTTTGAGTTTGATAAACACTTTACAGTTTGTCGTCCAGGTTGACTGTATCTTTTCTTGTTTCCTCAGTGCACGAGCTTGTCTTGTGATGTCCGCAATTTTAATTTGATCTCTTTCACATTTTTATTACCAGCAAATAACATAAAATTAGATTTTTTTACATTACAAGTGTTGATGCAGTCTTCTATAAACAAGCTTTTCCAAAATTTTTGAAAAACATGGCAATATGGAGATAGGACGATAATTTGAGAAGGATGCATTTTCACCATTTTTATACAAAGGTACAACTTTAGCTATTTTTAATTCAGAAGGTACTATGCCACTTTTCATAGATAATGCAAAAATATAAGTAAGTGGTTCAGAAATCGTAGATATAACATCTTTAATAATATAAGCACTTATTTCATCATGACCAGGAGCAGATGTTTTTAGACCTGCAATGATTTCCTGTACCTCACTGGAATTAGGTGGTTCAAACTCACTAAAAGAAGAATATTTACCTTTAATGTAGTCTAGAGGATTGACATTTGTGGCGAAAATTCTCTTAGCCAGATTAGCACCACATTAAAGAAATAATTATTGAACTCACATGCAATATCAAAAGGATTATTGAAAGTACTACTTCCATTTCTAAAAGTTGAAGGATAGTTTAAAGGAGCTCTCTTTCTTTGAAGAAGTTCATTTATTGTTTTCTACGTACCTTTAATATTGTTCACTGATTTTTGAAAGTGATCACTAAAATATTTTCCTAAGAAGATAAGTGTATTGATTTTTATACAACTTATATGTAGCTAAATTTAAGGGGGAAGGGGAGGAAAGATACTTTTATATAGTTTATTTTTAATGCGTGAAGATTTTAGGAGTCCACTTGTAAACCATTGATTTTGTTTTTTACTTTACCCCCATGAGATTTTATAATTGGAAAGGACCTCTCAAAAACATCATTGATTCTTTGCATAAAAATCTGATAAGCTGAGTTAGGATCATTTTCCGTAAAAACATTTTCAAATGAAACATTTTCCAGTAAATGTTTGAATTTGATTTTGTTAGCAGTATTATATGCTCGGAAACCGGTAACAGGCTCGTCATTCAGCATATAACTGTTGCCTAATGCAACCATTTGGTATATTGGGAGTTAGTCCATTTGGTTAGTGGCCTATGTTTTAGCCTAAGGACAGACTCTTCTTATTTCTTTATCCTTTTTCTTTATCTATGTGTTTGGTTTACTTGTCTTTGGTCACTTCCCTGTGATCTACTGATTATCGCCGTGCTACATAGAACATTTACAAAGCCTGATCTTTTGCTGTGTGGATCGAATTGCGGTTCTGTTCGTAATAACCAAAGCTCACGGTGAAGATTGTGTTTTGTGGGTTACTTATTCAGGTTTTTGATGTCTATTTCCTACGTCGGTTGATACAGTGAATGTTGCAGGGAAATGACCTCGTATGATTAAGAAATAACGTCCATATTTTGAAATTTGCTTTGCCTGTTTTATTCTCGGCTTAATAACACAAAGTTTTAGTAGTTACAGAGGCTCCAGTTCAGTAGCAGTTGGTTACTGTTCATTTGGACATTACATTTGATTTCCCGTCTGTATCAGCCCTGTGAGGCATCTCCTGTTGTGATTAGGACTGTGACAATATATCAATGTTCCGATATATCGCAATATTTTGAGGAACGATACGATATCGATACTTTTGATGACGTCATGCATATTAACACTGTCACACAAATAAATTACGTTTAACGATACATTTTTTAATTATAAAGAAGATTAATTTAGGGTTGATTTATTCCTTTTTAAGTAGAACTGTGGTTTCTTCTGGAGAGAGTTTGCTGCACTGAAAGTAAAGGGGCTGAATAATTTTGCACGCCCAATTTTTCAGTTTTTTATTGGTAAAAAAGTTTGAAATATCCAATAAATTTCGTTCCACTTCATGATTGTGTCCCACTTGTTGATTCTTCACAAAAAATTACAGTTTTATATCTTTATGTTTGATGCCTGAAATGTGGCAAAAGGTCGAAAAGTTCAAGGGGGCCGAATACTTTCGCAAGGCACTGTATGTACATGGCCTTATTTAGTACCATAGACTTTCAACCTCTTTTAATCTTAACATTTCCTTAAATGGCCTGGAAAAAAACAGCCTTTGTGAAAGATATTAAAAAAAACTTACAACGGCAGATACTTTCATTTTATGAAAGTCGACACATGACTTTAACACAGGGGTCTCGAACTCATTTGGACTGGGGGCCACAAATGCAAACCCAGTGTTGGTCGGGGGCCGCAACAGACAAAGCCTTTTTTATTCAGTCAATTATGATTTAGCAACTTTTTATTGTTTGCTGTAATAAACCTTAAAATAGTCTGTACATTAACTATCTGCACATTTTTAAGCTTACAGAGGTTTCCAATCGGCCAAACATTTGCTGAGCTTCTAAATTACAAATTACAGACTTAAACAATTAATGTTTTTGTAATTAATCTCAGGTAAATTGGTTCAGGGCATCAGTGAATGATCTTTCAGGAGTCAGGTCCAGTTTCTGTCTGTTGGCCTATTTAGAAAGAAATGCAAAATGCACTACAAATGTCATTTTAATTTAGTGTAGAAAGGCCCAACCAGGGACTGGAGCTGATAATGAGCACTAGCAATAAGCTTCACCTCAAGTAAATAATGTGGAGTCATTGGCCTCATGCCTTTTTGTGACTTACAGTTAGATGATGGATGGTGCTTATATTTTTACTATCAATGTTGCTGTAATTATTTGCAGTATTTTTTTTATACATTTCCATATTCTCTATTTTTAATGTAACTATGGATCATGTGTTCACACATGTGTCCTTAAGATTAAATTAATTGACATGATAATGTTGCTCCGAGAGAGAGATGGAGAGAAAAGGTTCCTCACTTTACTGTTGTGATAGCCTGGTTTTTACCCTCGTACTCATTTCGTTTCGTACATGTAGGGAAATTATAATTGACCGGAGTTTACAGGTGGCTAAGGCCAGGCTACTGTTGTGACGCTTTTAAACACTAATTGTTTGCTTTGCAAAGTCATAAAGGTAACGATGGTAAAGGTGCTTATTGTCATGCTGCTGTAACTTTTCCAGCACGTTTAGCTGAACAACTAAAGTTTCTCCCTTGCGTTCTGACCGTCTCCCACCTGTTTCAGAAGCTCCTCTCTCAGTCCGCTGCTGTTAGTCCGTTTCTTTGTTAAGAAAAGTTGATAAGTCATCTGCAGAAGCGCTGCATCTCCGTTCCCGTCTGATGTTGTGGTCATTCTGGCGTCTGCAGCGGCATTGGCGCTACCGCGCGGTGCCTCATGGGAAATGTAGTTCTAATGTGTTTAATGCAATTTACCGGCGGGCCGCATGTAATATAAATAAGAAATCATCTCGCGGGCTGCAAAAAATTATCTCGCGGGCCGCATTTGGCCCCCGGGCCGCATGTCTGAGACTCCTGCTTTAACACATTGTGGTTTATACAGACGGGAAGAGATTCTTGTTTTTCAGCTTTTTCACAACGTTTCATTCACTCCATACCGCAGAATACAGGAAATGACTTTGAACCATAGATAAGGTCAAGTCAAGTTCATTTTGTATTAGCTGAAGCTGCTAAATTGGTTTTATTTGTTGAGATAACTCAGGGATGACAGGATTGATACACCTTTCTCACCTATACTGTACCTGCTCATAGTCTTCTGGGTCACCCGCTCATACCTGTGCCTGACAGAGTCAATCACGAGGCAAATGTAATGGGTGGCACGTCGGGGTCACTGGTGCCTCAAATAGTTTTTAATAGGAAGTGGGGTTGTGGCTACGACACACAGGGTAAACATTTTTAAGAGTTTTAATATTAAAATATTATTGAAGTCTGTGTTGAGTGGTTTGGTCATTTTTGTATTGTTTCCTGCTGTTTTTGGTTTGAGTTAGTCCATTCGGTTAGTGGCCTATGTTTTAGCCTAAGGACAGACTCATCTTATTTCTTTATCCTTTTTCTTTATCTATGTGTTTGGTTTACTTGTCTTTGGTCACTTCCCTGTGATCTACTGATTATCGCCGTGCTACATAGAACATTTACAAAGCCTGATCGTTTGTGGGTTTATTTATTCAGGTTTTTGATGTCTATTTCCTACGTCGGTTGATACAGTGAATGTTGCAGGGAAATGACCTTGTATGATTAAGAAATAACGTCCATATTTTGAAATTTGCTTTGCCTGTTTTATTCTCGGCTTAATAACACAAAGTTTAGTCGTTACAGAGGCTCCAGTTCAGTAGCAGTTGGTTACTGTTCATTTGGACATTACATTTGATTTCCCATCTGTATCAGCCCTGTGAGGCATCTCCTGTTGTGATTAGGACTGTGACAATATATCGATGTTCCGATATATCGCAATATTTTGAGGAACGATACGATATGATACTTTTGATGACGTCATGCATATTAATGGAGCAGCAGTGCTTCACTGTTTTCACAGTCAATAGAGGCCAATAATGATCAAGAATTCAGTCAGACCAGCAGGGGGCAGCACTACAGTTTTAAACACTTGGACCAACACTGTCACACAAATAAATTACGTTTAATGATACATTTTTAATTATAAAGAAGATTAATTTAGGGTTGATTTATTCCTTTTTAAATAGGACTGTGGTTTCTTGTTTATTTAAAGAGACTAGATGAAAGTTGGTCATTTTATTCTCACTACTGCCACCTCAGGTCTTACGCGCAACTGCAGTCTCTATATTAAGCTCGTGCATGACGGCACTTCAGACGCAAAGTAACACCTTTCTGAGTGACAGTGCAGGATTTTAGAGGCAGTTGTGGTGAACAGGTCTGGGCTCATTCTACACATTAGGACATGGCTGGAACATGTAGGGGAGGAAAATACTTCTTTTTTAAATGTTTAAACTCTGTATAGTGCCTTTAATTAGTAAGTAATAAGTCACTGACAGATCTATAGGCCCATTTTCAGTGAGTAAGTCAGGGATCATTTATAAAAGTGTTACAAAGCACATGAAAAGAAATGTAAATGATGGATAATATGTAGTATGTTAAAATAAAGATTACAAGTAGCATGTTTTTTTATCGTGATGTATCATAGATTATTTTTGTGCAATACATCGATTATTGGCGTATTGTGAGATAATCGTTATCGTAAGCCATGTATCACGTATCGTATCGAATCGTGAGGTACCCAAAGGTTCCCACCCTTAGTTGTAATTTTGGGCTATAAACAAAAACTATTTGATTTGATTCAGCAGCAGCAGTTGCAATATTTATTTATTATATTTATTTATTCACAAACGTGATCATTTTTATAATCATTTATTTTTGTTTATCACATATCCCCTTCTTTCCACGCCATGCAGTTTGGTTCAGATCCAAACACTCCACTGAAACGGCTACATGTGTTATGATATGACTCAAGACAGGAGGGACCCAACTAAAGGACACCAGAACGAGGAGGTAAAGGTTCAGGAAGCATTTATTGTCCAGGTAGGTGTGGAGCCGGTCCAGGAGGATGAGGCAGATATTCTCAGACGGGTAGTAGTCCAGGAGAACGAACAGCGGCGTGGACTGGGGAACACAGGAGGCAAGTGAGAAAAATTCCAAGAGGTAATAACAAGACACAAAAAATACAATAGTGAGCAGCCAACTAGTCACCGTGTAGCGGAAGTACAATCTGGCAGAGTCTGGCAGGTGAGCTGGGTCTTTAACCTGAAGGTCTGATTGCAGATCAGCTGCAGCTGCTCCAGGAGACTCCGCCCAAACATACACACCCACACACAAAGGAAGGGGAGGGGAGCAGGGAAATGGAGGTGCAGCAGTGTCACACAGAGGGGTGTGACAACATGCCTTTTTATTGAGAAAATAAAATCTTCTCTGACAAGGGTGGAGTAGTAGGGCGGTATTCTTGGATCTCAGGAAAGCTTTCGACACAGTAAACCACTCTGTTCTACTTACTAAGCTCTCACAGTTTAATTTCTCTCGTGACACTGTGAGCTGGTTTGAATCTTGCATGATCGTACACAATCTGTATTAATTAACAACAGCAAGTCTGAGTCTCTTAGGCTAACCACTGGGATTCCTCAGGGCTCAATATTACTTCATTGATTTGGTAGGGACAGTGCAAGTTAATGAACAAGCCACACCGGATTGTAGCCTTGGGCTAATTCCATCCGTCGTCCCCCATGCGCACTCTCAAACACACTCTCATTCATCCTGGCTTATTGTACATGTTTTTAGTGGTAGGGGAAACCGGAGTACCCGGAGGAAACCTACGCAGACACGGGGAGAACATGCAAACTCCACACAGAAAGGCCCCGGCCCTGGTGGGAATCGAACCCGGACCTTCTAGCTGTGAAGCACGAGCGCTAACCGCTGTGCTACAAATATTAGGCCCCCTCTTATTTAGCCTTTATATTAATGATCTACCAACTGTCTGCTCTGAAGTTGAATGTTTTATGTATGCAGATGACACCGTTTTATTTGTTCACGGTCGCTCAAAGGACATTGTTGCTGCTAAACTCACTAAAGCAATGACTCTTGTCACACCCTGGCTGCAGGAGAACTGCCTGCAGCTAAATATTTCAAAAACTGTAGGTATGTTTTTCAGTAAAACCAATAGAGCCTCATTTAATCCCGACATACTAGTTGCTGGGGAAAAAAATTACAAATTGTAAGTCAATACAAATATCTTGGGTTAGTAATCGATTCACACCTCTTCTTTAAAGCCCATATTGACAAATTATGCAAAATTCTCAGCCACTTTAACTACTGCCTAACAAGTTGGTCTCAGGCAAGTCAGAGCGCCAAAAGACCTTTGGAAACATTATACAAACAAGCCATTAAAGTCATGGACAAAAAACCAAGACACTATCGTCACTGTGCAATTCTAAAAAAGTATAGCCTTTAAAACTGGGACAGTCTCCATAGATTTTCAGATCTGAGTCTCATATACAAAGTACCACACGATTTAGCCCCAGCTCCACTGGCAGAGTACAAAGAAACAGCTCTGAGCGCGTCACTCGAGGCTCTGTAAGTTTCGACTGTGTCATCCCTCTGCGCAGGAGTGCTTTCAGTCGCTCGGCCTGGTCAGTGAGGTTAAACAGCTCACCACTTATAAGGCCTTTACGAAAAAATTGAAAAATTGGCTCATTAACATGTACGTCTGCCAACATTAAAAGCTAAGCATGTTATGCTGTATTGTATATTTGAATAACGTATCCTTTTAAACAAGTGTTTTTGTGTGTTTTTATATTGTAATCAGGTACTGTGTGCCTTTAGCTATTTTACAGTGTCATTTATATTGTTGTTATTGATGTGTCAAAGACTTGTAAATGTATTATCATGCTTGTATTTTAATGCTTTTTTACATCTTGGCCAGGGGACTACAGATGAAGAATAGCCTTCTGGCTAATTTGGCTTTTTTAACCATCTTTGTTCATGTGTTATATGAAATTGCACTGTCCCCTTTCAAATAAACCAATCCAATCCAATCAGAGTCCGTTTTGTAAAGGGAATCCCCAGAAGCATAAGTCTTATAACAGTGTGAACTGTAAATTACGGATTGGCACAACAGGCTTTATCTTCAGACTTTATGTATATTTTTTCTCAAATAGTGAGCACAAGCGTCACCTGTTACCTGCAGCAGTGGCGCAAAAAGGGCATACGCAACATATCATAGGGGCGCCAATAGTGATGTGTTCTTTTTAACAGTCTATGTGTGTCGGTCGTGAACGATCCGGCTCTTTTGAACGAGTCTTTACAGTGAACGATATGAACAGGTTCGCGGTGGTGAAGTGTTTCTTTTTATTCCTCTTTGGGGACGGGCGTCACTTTAGTTGTGCTTATTTTGCGAAACAAAAGTCACTGCTGGAGTGGGGCAGAGAGGAGTGCAGAGGGACTGTCATCTCCACCGCTGCTGCTGCAGCCTGCAGCCCCACGAGGAGCTCAAAGTGAGCATAAGGCAACAAGTTTGAGAAATAAAGTCCTAATGAAATAATAAACACGGTTATAGAGGAGATCGCATTGAAGCTTGCGTTGTTTTCTCCCCTCTTGCGCGAGGGAGGGAGAGAGAGGGAGAGGAGGAAAAGTTACGTAAATGAAGCAACAGAAGCTTTTAATCGGGCGTGTGATTGTTTTTTGTGATAACAAACTCCATAGAGGGAAATATCGATGTTATGTTGTGTGAAATAGTGACATTTTCGTTAAAATAAAGTCAATTCAGAGGGTATTTATTTTCTTAAAAAAAAAAAAAAAGAATCAACAATCAAAGAGCCATGTGTGTGGGAGGGGGGGTAGTTGCGTAGTTGCGCCCCTGACCTGCAGCATGGAGGAGAAGTTGATCATCGCCGTTTGCGCTCGGCCTGAGTTGTATGACACGCCTCCTAATTATGACGCTGCAAAACTTCACGCGCCGCAAACAGGCGTTTCTCGCGAGTGTGAATGTTGGCGTCCAACTAGAGGCTGACGGAGCGTGGACGCACGTTCGGTCTGAACGCACCTTAAAGTTGGTGGTGCCGATTCCAAGCAGATCCCAGATTCTAATGTTGGCATCTCAGGATGAAGATACTCTGTTGGCTCCATAGTTGTCTCCACTGCACCAGTTGGAGCTGCTCCCTCTGGTTTATTTCTGATTCCTCTCAGAGCATTGATGGATTTACCAGAGCCAGACTGTCCTGTGATCACGATACTCAGAGAAATATCGTCTAGCCTTTCCAAATACTCATGTGCCTGTTTAGCTGCAGCGAGACTTTGGTCATTGTTCTCCTCCTAAGTTAGAGTTTGAAGTTCTTCTTTACACTGAAGGTAAATAATTCCAAATAATATTGTGGCCGGGAAGGATTAATCTTCTGTGGACTAATATTTGAGTTTTGTTTTCATCAGTTTTTGTAATTTTGTGATAACATTTTAAATTGGGTTGCGTTCAAATCAATGTCAACGATTATTTGTAGCCATAGTGGTTGGTTTCCTCAAATGCATTTTTTATGTTTGATTGTGAGGAAAGTTGGGGCCAATTTTTCACTGTAAAGTAAACAGTAAAATTGTACTATTGCAGATCAACTGTACCTTCAGGCTTTTTAGACCTCATGCAATCACTCAGTACTTACCCTGACCAAAAGCAATTCTCTTCATAGTTTCAATAGAATTTATTTAGTAAAGAAAACTAATTAAATTGAGATTTTTGTTACAACTCTTGCCTCAGTTCATATTTATTGCCAGACTTGCCTGGCTTAAGTGCTTTAAAAGACTTTTATCTCATCATCAGAGCCTGGGATTTTTGCCCACTGATCTCTCTGTGTAAGGGCTTTCAGTTTGTCTGAGAAATACTGCAGACTTTTCTTTAACATTAATCTATATTCCTGGACAAGTGTAAAATAAGGACATAAATACAAACACTGTTGATCTTCATTTGTTAGTTCATTTAAATATTGTTTGTTTAATAAACTCAAAAAATATACGCTTGCTCTTAAGTTCTGGTGTGTTGCTGCAGAGTGTTCAGTGGTGATGATGTTGATCTGGTTTGAGTTCACACATTCATTACAATAACTTTTATCTAAAGGAAACAGACATAACAAGTCTGTTTTAATTTGTGAATAAAAACAAATTCCCTTCTTTGTCTCGACAGGTTTTATTTTCGGTTACATAGACAACACACTGTCATTACTGCGGTTTATACAGACAAGTGATTGATTGTTGATCATTACACTGATTTGTATAAATAATAGAAATAATGAAGTAAAGATGAGGAAATATTTATACAGTTGTGTGAAATAATAATGTAAATAGAAATGGAACACACACCAACACTAAAGTAATTGGATTGTTATGATCAGTGATATTGTAAATAAATCACATATGTATAAATCTCAGACGTATGAAATGGTTCCTCCACAAAATTACAATATTGTATAAAAGTACATTTTATCTAAAACTTCAATTCGAAAAGTGAAAGACTTCAAATTCCGTTCAAAACCAGAACCAAACAAATCCCGGCAAACATTCAGAATCAGTTTATCGAGAAGGAAACACAATACAATTTAAGGCACTTGGATTGTGTCAAAATTAAAAATGTGAAAACAGTAAAAAGTTTTTGTAAACTGTTAGTGGGGTAAAAAAAAAAAAAAAGGAATAAATTGGATCGAAAACAATGTCAAACTATACCTCAGTTTAAAAATAAATGCAAAGAATTGATATTTACTAAATGAGAGTTAAAAATAGAAACTCCATGAGCACTAGTTTTGAATGCAGCTGTTGAAGGGATCGGGTCTTTTGTGCTTTGTCATAATGAATGTACAATGAAGTTTTCAAGGTCTGAATAAAAAGTCAATAGGATAGAAGATGGCTGTGCATTAAAACACTGCATTTAACCGTGTCATTGGAACTTAAGCACAAAGACAGAGAGTTGGACAAATACAGCTTTCCTAAACAGTCAGTAACTTGGACTTTACTGAGTACTCGTGAATACTTTATTACATTGTTTCAGATTACATGTTTGTTTTTTAGTATATTTAGTTGTATTGTGTGTTATTCAACATTTTTGAGCCACTGTTTGTTCAGCATAATTATAATTTGCTATTTTCTTTATTCTGTGTTTAACTATTTGAAGTGCATTTTGGAGAGAAAATGTACTTTAACACAATATTAACATTTTCTGGATGCACCTGAAAATTATTACACCAGGTGTGATCTAGATACTGCTTTCTTAAAGACCCGTGTAGCATCCTCAACCAGAGAGTTTAGTATGTATTTGAGGGAATAGTAGGTGGAGACACTGGAAAGAGCCATTGCAACAGGGATTCCAAAAATTGGGACAACCTGGCTCCTCCCTCTGCTCCCATTGCTGTAATTAAAGCAGCAGACCTGGCCAACACTTTGAGCACAAGCTCAAGAGTAATTGTACCTCCTGTAAGAGGTGACTTTAGTTCAGCCTTGAGATCCTCTAAAGGCACACCACTAAGATCAGACACCTTCTGCAGTAACTCAGGAGTAAGACCCAGAGATTCTTTACATTGTTGTGTAAATTTGGATATCATTTTCAGATCAACACCTTCTGAGATACCAGGAACTGGAACAGCTGCAACTGCTGTTGAAGTGAAAGTGAACCATTTTATTTTGCTCTCCAAAGTCTTCTTCTTCTC
The DNA here is from genome assembly GCA_007210695.1 of Neogobius melanostomus. Classification (NCBI taxonomy): domain Eukaryota; kingdom Metazoa; phylum Chordata; class Actinopteri; order Gobiiformes; family Gobiidae; genus Neogobius; species Neogobius melanostomus. The sequence continues at coordinate 151,577 of VHKM01000857.1, forward strand.
TTCGATGACGTCCAGACTGGTGTTGGGCAGAGCCAGGAGCAGAACATCTCTCTGATGTTCAGGAAGTTCCTCCATCAGAGTTTTCCACAAATCGTTAATTCATACAGATGGAGACTGCAACCAGAAATCAGGAAAACCTTTGGAGACTCAAAGCCCAGCTTCTTCAGTTCTGCATTAAAGTAAAGATCAGTCAATAAAATAAGTTTGAACAAAAAGGCAGTGAGATTCAGAAACACTTTACCTTCAGTGCAGTTTTTCCTGATGGTGTTAAGAACTTTCTCCTCTGTCACATTGGGTCGTCTCTTTCTCATCTCGTACACTGTTGTCGATTTTGGATCGAACAAAGTAGAAACTTTTGTTCATCTTCTGAATTTCTTTTGCCAGTTTTGCATAATTTTCTCTCAAACGGTTACAGGAAACAATGATGAATAGGTCGTACTTCTCAAACCCCACATACTCCAGGTATTTGTCAGCTGTAAAGTTTACGGTGCCGATCCCCGGCAGATCCCAGATTACAATCTTGTCGTTCTGTGGATGGATGTACGCGGTTGGCTCCATGGTGGTCTCCTTCGGTCCAGTTGGAGCAGCTCCATCTGTTTTGTTTTTGATTCCTCTCAGAGCATTGACCAGAGTGGATTACCAGAGCCTCCCTCTCCTGTGATCGCGATGTTCAGACGAACATTGTTTAACTCGTCCAAATACTTCTGCGCGATTTCAGCTGCGCGGGCCATGTCTTTGTTCTGAAGCTCAGATTTAATTTTTTCTTCATATTGTCAGCCATGATGATTCCTATGAAATATAACATATTAAATTTAGAATATAATGAATTTGACAATTCAGGTCAATTCTTTTGTAAATGCTTTCCATCAATTCTTCACTTCTGAAATACGTGCTTGATCAATGTTGAGTCGAGTTGCTCATGCACAAACACAGGAAATTCTCAAGTTGAAGTATTTCCAGCATTTGAAGCCCCTTTAAACTCCACAGCCGCGGCAGCAGATGCAGTATTCTAACTCTGACAGTAACAGACACATGATATTTAAATGTACAGTCGTGCTCAAAAGTTTACATACCCTGGAAGATTTTTTGATTTTGGACTATTTTCAAAGAATATGAAAAATAACACAAAATGTGTTTTTCACTCATAGTTAGTGGTTGTGTGAAGCCATTTATGGTGAAACAACTGAGGTTTTTGTTTATCCTAATGAAAAAAGAAAGTACCAAATTGACCCTGATCAAAAGTTTACACACCCCAATTCTTAATACTGTGTATTTCCCTTTAACATCAATAACAGGTTGGAGTCTTTTGTGGTCATTGTGGAGGAGGTTCTTTATTGTTTCTAATGGTAAAACGGCCCATTCCTCTCAGTATAAAGCCTGCAGTTCCTGTAAGTTCCTGGGCTGTTTTGCATGAACTGCACGAGCTCTCCCCAAAGTGGTTCAATGATACTGAGGTCATGAGACTGAGATGGAACTAACCGGACCTTCACTTTATTCTGCTGGAGACACATCAGAGAAACACCTCCTTATTTCAGAGTATGGTGCCCTTTTCACCATAGGCCTTTCACCTATGCTGATGCCACTGGTAGCAGAGTGAGACAAATACTGAGTTATGCAGGTGACAGAGAACTGCTTTTTCTTCTTTTCAGTCTGAAAGACTGTACAGAAGAAAAGCACTCTGCTACCATACAGGGCACTTTAAAAAATACTGGCACATCTTAACATCCGACCCTGAACTCTCCACTACCTTCAAGGAACCCCCTTTTTTTGTCAATAGGAGGGGGAAAATTAAAAGACTATTTGGTCCGTGCCAATGTCAGCCCCAAAGTCACATCTACCCAGACACTATTGACACCGATCCCTAATGGGAATTACAGATGTGGGAGTTGTGCACAATCTAACAACACTTATAAAATGTCTTTCTTCCAACATCCCCACAGTGGTAAAAAAAATACCCATTTGCATCCACGTATGTCAGTGGTCGGCAACGTCTGGCCCAGGGGACAACTTTGGCCAGTTGCCAATATTTTTTGGCCCGCCAGAGGATATCAAAAAACAAAGAAAGCCTAACAGAGACTTAATTGTTCTTTATCTGCAAATGTTTTGCCCCTGATCTTTGCTTGTGTTTGGCACAACACCATTCCACTGTTGCATTTTAACTCTAAGCAGCCTAACTTCTAGGTTAAATTGTGGTTTGCCCCGATCCTCATACTTTACCTCATCCAGGCGCTACAGCGCTGCTCACACAACTGCGGCGTGCCGGTGTTACGGCGAAAACTGCATGACCGCCGTAAAATGCACCCCGCTGCCAACTCTCACGCTTCACCGTGAGACACACGCATGTGAGTGCTTTCACACACTCTCACGCCACACACACTCCTCATATAATTGTTAAGAGACAGTCCTAGAAACCTTCCTGTCGTTGTTTCATCTGTGCTCGGTAAGAGGGGGTGCATTTTTCGGCGGTCATGCAGTTTTCGGCCTAACAGTGATGTCGCATAAAGTGTTGGATGTATAAGTCTGATTTTGTGCTTAACATAAAGAACAAAGTAACAATAGACCATTTGTAAAATAAATCTATGTAAATATATCCACTAAATATGAATCATTAATTATTACCCATCAATAAATCTACTTTACTCCACATTTAAAGCTGAACAAATTGCAATGATTTAATAATAAAACATTAGTGTCAGTAATGTGTTTGTGGTAAAAGTGAAGTGTAAATAAAGAGTTCAGACTTAATAATTCATGATGAAATTTGGTGGAAAGTTCATATAGAACATATTGGGAATAAAATATCAAGAAACATTTCTATAATGCAGAAGTCAAAGTACCTTTTAGATCATAAATCACTTCATATTTGTATTGTTCACTGGTATTACCTTATCTAAGTTATTGTGCTGAAATTTGGGGAAATAATTACAAAAGTTCACTGATTTCATTAACTCATCTTCAGAAAAGAGCCATGAGAATTATCAACAAATCCGGTTATCTAGATCATACCAACATACTGTTCTTGGAATCAAAAGTCATTAAATTTGCTGACCTTGCAGATGATCAAACAGCCCAAATAATGTTTAGAGTACAGCAGAATACCTTACCAAACAATATACAAAAACATTTTCTCACACAACAAAATGTGTACAGCCTCAGGAGCGCTGATGACCATAAATTTACAATGCACCAATTCAAATCAACTATGAAAAGTTTTTGTGTTTCCATTACCGGTGCCAAATTATGGAATGATTTAAGCTCAGATCTAAAACAATGCTCAAGTATGAATCGGTTCAAGAAGAAATATAGAGAAAACATTTTTTGAAATATGAGACAGAACAGAATTTAAAGATTCTAAGTGATTCGTCTCATGTGTGTGTCTTCTTTTTCATTTAAAAAAAAAGTTTATCTTGTTATTATTACTATTTATTTATTCTCTTTTGAGTTTTGAGAAACTCTATATAGGAACAGGAAATGTATGTTATTAACTGTGCTTGGAATAGGGGTGGGGTTAAATAAGTTTAACTTCTCCTCACTCCTTTTTGGAAATGTGCATTTGTTTATTTTGGCATTTTTTCAAGAGAACTGACAAGTTTGCTTTTGTCTTTTGATTTGTAACAGCCTTTATGTCTAAAATCGTGTAAAGGTGTGTTGTGTTGCTCACATGTTCAAAATAAAGAAGAAGAAAGAAAGAAAGAAAGAAAGAAAGAACAAATACATCTTCTTTCAAACACAAGTATTTCAGTGGAGTTGCTTTGGAACCACTGTAATATACAGCATTTTATTAATAAAGTCACACAAAGTATTTTATTTCTAGTTGAAAATCAAAGCAAAATAATAAAAGGCCTCAAAAACAAAACTCTTTTGGCTAAACTTTCTTTTGGACTTCTCTCTTTGGACAAATGCATTAAACAAATAGAAAGACAAGAGAAAATGAGTGTTACCTTCAGTCAGTGCCACAGCTCAGTCTGATGTGAAGAGTGTCTGATCTGTATCTGATTTGAATGTTTTATTTAACCACACCCACTGCCTTATCTGTTTTTGGGAAACTGTTGCACCCTCTACCACATAAACAAAATATATAATCAGGTTAGAAATGGACTGGGATGTAAATCCAATCTGAAAGTTAGTCATGTTTCTTTCCTGTGGCAATAAGCGATCTGACACTCGCCTGGGCCGATTGCGTTCAGACTGGAGCAGCAGTAACAGTTTAGTCCAATCAAAGCGCTTTGGAATAGCACAAAGTAACTGTCATGCTGTCCCTGCACGATATTTAGCAGGACGATCCTGTAACGATACTTTTATGATGTCATATTAACTCTTAAACCTGAGTTTGTGTTGTAGAGTAAATGTATTTTTGCCACAACAGAGTATGTTTTAAACACAGCGAAACACACAACTTGTCGCATTGTCTTCAAGTTATATTGAGCCATAGAAGATAGAAGTAGAATCTAAATTAGTGCCATTTGTTTTTGGGGCAATCCCCTGCTTCACTTTGTCCCCGCTCAAAGCTGCACATGGGCGTGAAACGTACGTATCATTAAATTGTTTGAACAATTCAGATACATAGGAGGGCTTGTGAGGGCTAGAAACAAGGTTGGGCCAAAAAAATTTCACTGTTTGAACAGGAAAAATCAGGTACTCCAGCTTTAACCCCCGCCTTAAAGGCCCTATACCTGATTTGTTTTTAATGTCAAACAATGAAACAGGAAACCACTAAATTGAAATGTTGGTTGAGGTACAAACTCATCTCCAAACTTCCTGACATATTTGTAGCATCCCAGTTCTTCACAGGGATATGTTTATAGGCACTTTTCACAATTTGCAGGGTCACTTTTCAGTGTCACTTACACAAAATGCAAGAAAACAATCCTGCAAGTTCATGAAATTGATACAAATGCTTTATAATTAGATGTACATGGTTTTTCCCCACAAATGTCTGAGTTTACAATTTACTAAAGGAAAACAAAACAAATTTAATTCCATAACTAGAAAAAACAATCAGGTATAGCTCCTTTAACCGAATGCGTTTTCTCCAAATCAGCTTTACCCAAATCTAAAAGCCCATTGTAACACCTCTTTGAAAAGACCTACAAATGTCATCTCAACAAATCTTTTTCTCGCTTTGTTGCTCTATTATCGTCACTTTTTTCATCGATTTTTGTTGTCACATTTTGTCACTTTATTGTCACTCTTTGTTGTGTTTTTTTGTCATTAAAGCCAAACTGGAGAAAATGTGCTCGGTTCAGGCAGGCGTTAAGAGGTTAATGAGTTTCACAGTCAGTAAATGCAGTCAGACCAGTAGAGGGCAGCACTTGGACCAAACACTGTCACGACCGTCATTACTTTTAATGATAGTTTTTATAATTATAAATAAGATTAATTTAGGGTTGATTCATACCTTTTGAAACAGGAGTCAGGACTGTGGTTTCTTTACACGTAAATTAAGTCAATGACAGATCAATCAAGTACTTCGACGATATTACTGCGCGGACGTCGAAATACTCCAGGTGTTATTACGCACAACATAGTGCCCTTTTTATCCACGTAGAACATCAGCATGTTTAATTTTGTGTTACTAGACTTGGATGGGGTAACTACTCATGTATTTAACCTCTTAACCCCAGCCTTAACCAAGAGCATTTTTCTCCAGTTCGGCTTTACCCATATTCTTATGCCTCACGTGAAAACTAAGACCTCCAAAACTGCTCTAAATGAATCATTTTCCTTGCATTGTTGCCACGTTGTCATCACTTTTTCATTGCCTTTTGTTTTGTCTTAAAGCTTCAAGAAGCTTTTAGACTTGGGTGAAGCCAAACTGAAGGAAACGTGCTCTGTTCAGGTGAGGGTCCATCCATCCATCCATTTTCTTCCACTTGTCCGGGTCGTGGGGCAGTTGGAGCTGCCCAGGTCACATAGCACCAGCCCCCATGGCTCCTCCTGCAGGTGGTGGGTCCACGGAGGACGGCCTCACGGTTCAAACCGGGCCTGTTGGTCTCTCCTAGGGGGCTACCAGTGTACGCAGACACTGGAGGCAATGTGGGTGAAGTGTCTTGCCCAAGGACACAATGACAATGTGCACCTTCAGGAGGCGGGATTCGAACCCCTGACCTTCCGATCATGAGACGACACGCTCTACCATCTGCGCCACTGTCGCCCCACCAGGTGAGGGTTAAGAGGTTAAATAGGGGAAACGTGAAACAGCTTGGTCACTTCTAACTTCACCCCAGGTTGGAGCTATACTTGCTGGGAACATTTGCGTGACTGAGCGCACGCACACAGACCAGACAGGTGCGTAACAACTCGTCTAAGCTCAGGTAAGAACATATCTCAGTATGGAATAACGCTGGCCTGTTCCTTTAAATAGGTGGTTTACTTTGTTTTCTTTCACATTGACTGGCTTTGGTTCTAAATCAGATCAAGAGAAACTCATCAGGTCACAGGCTGGATCTGAGTAAAATGGTTTCAAGCCAAAACACTAATCTAGAAATCAAATTAAAGCCACACCGCCTAAGATTTTACTCAATAATTACAATTGAAATACAACCATTTATTTTATGACTGATATTTTTATCATTGAAAAATACCTCATACATGTGTAAAAAAAAACATGTGCCTTTGCTGTGTGCGGCTCACCTATCCTCAGACATGAATGTAACTTTACCAGGAGTGGGTACGTCTCCAGCTCGTCTCCATGGAGACGTGACTAAAGGCAGCATTTGAATTTTAAATCCATTCTTTGATTACACATTGCAAAAAGCAGCATTTTCTGTGTCCAGCTGTTCATGTGTGTATGTATGGAAACAGTATAGGCCAAAATGTTACGCAGTGTGGCTTTAAGTCATAAAACACCACAGGCAAATCTTTCTTTCTTTCTTTCTTTCTTCTCTGCCTCTATTTTTTGCCTTTTTCTGCAAACTTAATTTGTAGTTTCTGCGCTTTAGTGAAAATGAATGTGACACTGGATTTTTTATTAATAAAGGTCACCGTACAACAACAAAATGGTAACATTACAGAAGTTTATTGAAACATTTATTGTTGCAATCCAAGGCAAAGGCATTCCAATACAGCATGTGACCTTTGTTTTGATCAGAATATATCATCAATCATGGTTTAAACAGCAAGGTAGTTATTAATTATTGTGACGGCCCCTAGCTTGGTGCCGTCTGGTTTTGTATTAATATGTTTTGTCTTATTCTGAGGTGACCCACACCGGCTGTGCCAGGGCCCGGTGCATCCGGTAGGCCGCCCATAAAAGACCGCCCCTTTCCCACTCCGGGCTGCTCCTCTGGCCCTCTCCACCACGGCTTCGCTTGCACATTAGGCTACGTTGTTTTGTATGTAAATAAATGCTCTATGTCAGAGCTTAACTCTTTTGCTGCGTCCTGCTCCTCTCTTTTTGCTGCGACCCTTGAGCCAGGGTCGTAACATGGGGGCTCGTCCTAACGACTACAGCTTGTTGCGCTACTTGTGTTGTATTCATCCTCTAGACGTCTCTTTGCAGAGGTTTTGCGTAATGCGTTTGTGTGGTTACGGTTTGTTTTTCGCTCTCCCGTTTGCGGTTAAACCGCATTTTGGTTTGACCTGCTTTTGGAGCGAGGCGGGCGGCGGCGTTCCCAGCTGTTTGGTGTTACAATCAGTGGTGGAGTTGGGAACGCGCGCGCTGCTGGACGCAGTTTAGTGGTGTCTTTTGGATAGTTTTTGGTCCGCGTCAGTAATACAGGTGAGTGGAGTGTCTCATGCCTGGCGTGCATGGATTATGGGTTTCTGTTTTGCGACCGTGTCTCCTGTCAGGTAAGAGGTGTTGCTGCTTCATGCTTCGCCTGTTTGTTGTTTTGTAGTGTCGTGGGGTTTGCGGTTAGTGTTCAATGCGCGAGCATTGATCTCGGGGGAATCCGTGGCCAAGTCCTGGCCGCTGGTTTTGTCCTTAATTCACCCACCGCCGAACCACGTGAAGATTTAGGTAAGTTATGCAGATAAGATTGTGTTAGGTAGGGAAAGCGTAGAGGGGATACTGGTTGTTTGGACCCGTCATGGTTGTGCACTGGCATCGTTTTATCACTTCACCTCGCAGTGTATTGTTCCGTGTATTTGTACATTTGTAGCTTTTAGTACATGAAAGCACGCGTTTTTGGTCATGGTGGTTGGAGCCAGGAGGAGCCTGTGTTGGCGTGCGCGCGACAGTTACGTGCGTGGCGCAATTTTTTCAGTCAGTGCGTTGTGTGCTGCAACGTGGTTTTGCGTGTTACTGGGCGTTTGTGTTTTTGTGTCCTGTATGTATGTTTCAGCCCTGCGCACCTATCCAGGCAGCGTAACCATTTATCAGCTGTACGTGGATCTCAGCTGCATGGTGCGAGTGCTGTTTGTCGGCGGGGCACCAGTGTAGGCGCAGTGTGAGTGACTTTTAGTAAAGTGCTAGGAACTGATTTGCTAATCTGGGATGATTAGTGTTTGGGGCTGCTTCAGTGTGTCTGCAGCACACTTGTTGCCCGTTTGTTTGTTAGACGTGGGTTTGTGCTATGCTGTTCCTTCTCTTCGTGGTCTCTCGTTGCTCTTCTTAAACATGCTTCGTAGGCCCGGGACCTACCTGTTGCTGGAGATGCAAGGAGGGGATTAGAGGTGGAGCTGTCAGCATGGATGTTTGGTACAACCACGGTTTGTTGCCCAAATTTGTCAGGTAAAAGTATAAATTAGGTGGCTGGGGAAAGCATAATTCCTAGTGTACCCAATATGTCGGCACTTTAGAGTTAAGTCACTCGTTAGTGCAGCGCAGTATTTATGTGGCTACTGAATGATATGTAGGTAGGCTACTGTTTGGTCTTGAGCATGGGATGTGGCCCATCGACTCTACGGTTTGTGTGTGCTCAGTTTGCATTTGGTTTTGGATTTGAGGTCAGGTGGCGGTTCGTCCGGTGTAATTTTTGTACCCTGGTCCGAGTGGCAGGCATCCGTTCGTTTTGTGTAATTTCGGGATCCTGGACCGTCAGTCTATTGTGTTTTAAGTATAATGAAAGAAATGCTTAAAAAATAGGAAATGTTTAGAAGATGAAAAGTAGTAATTTACTGATGTGGCTTGAGTGTAATTGTAGTTTTTGCTCAGGTTCTAGGGGAGAACCTGCGCTTTAAGGGAGGGGGTGTGACGGCCCCTAGCTTGGTGCCGTCTGGTTTTGTATTAATATGTTTTGTCTTATTCTGAGGTGACCCACACCGGCTGTGCCAGGGCCCGGTGCATCCGGTAGGCCGCCCATAAAAGGACCGCCCTTTCCCACTCCGGGGCTGCTCCTCTGGCCCTCTCCACCACGGCTTCGCTTGCACATTAGGCTACGTTGTTTTGTATGTAAATAAATGCTCTATGTCAGAGCTTAACTCTTTTGCTGCGTCCTGCTCCTCTCTTTTTGCTGCGACCCTTGAGCCAGGGTCGTAACAATTATGCACAATATTATTAACTGAGTTGACTAATAATGAGTAAATGTAATGTAAGTTAAGATCAAGCTAGATTCATGTTGCAAGAGAGGAAAGTCGAGGAATAATGAGATTTCACATGAATAAACAACAATAACTGAATAATCATCAACAGTAATGTGCTCGACACACGGGAGGCGATGTCGCTCCTCTTTAATTAATTTACAATGGCGCGAGTGCGACAGGGCGAAATCCGCCTCCCTCCTCTCGCCACGCGACAGGTGACATTTGTACATGTGAAATTTCACACCCGTCTACGTAGATGCGCACACGCGTGCTTTCCACGCAATACACTTTTGTCGCTGTCGCCTGGTACTACAATCATTCAGCGAGGGTTTCATTGACTAAATAACGTTCTAAGAGGGTCAGATTTTTATACATTCCCCTACATTAGTAGTAGTCAGTGTGTTAGAAAAAACTTATCATCCAGCCAAATGGTTTTAAAATTCAATGTTTTCCCCGTTTAAAACAACCATCAATAGGGATGTAACGATTAATTGAAAATGGATTTAGACTACTTAAGATGTGAATCGAAAACATGTGTAGGCATCAAAGAAGCAGCAGCAACAGTTAGTCAGTTAGTACAGTCAGAGTTTTCACGTTAGCGGCTAACGCAGAGTTTAGCATAAGGACAGAAGTTTACCAAAGATCGTAACCTGACAAACATCTGACCGACCTGCTCTGATTCTGCTGAATCCTCATCAAATGTCCGCTTGTCCAATAATCCAATACCTACAGGAGCTGTCAGGTCTTTTTCTCCTTATGTTTACAAAGGCTGCACCGGGAGGCTGTGAGGCGTTCAAGGGTTGTGGGGCAAAAAACTGCACTGTAAATTAGTTCTAAATGGTAATATTATGTTCAAACTGCAAAAAATGTCTTGTCATGTCTTGAAAGTTCTCTTACTGAGACCGTATTTATTTCTATAAAAAAGGGGGGGAAAAAATCGAAATTGGGAACTTAGAATTGGAAATCGAATTGAATCGGGGCTTGAGTGAATCGTTACATCCTTAATCATCATGATATGTATAGGGTTCCTTCATCTCCACACCATGGCTCAACAAATCTGTAAACTTGTGATCTGCACTTGCACTTTAGACACGTTAAAACAACTTTAATGCCCGGTGCCTAATTTTTTGGAACTGTCTACAGCTCGATATTCCTCCTGTGATTACGCTGGGTTAGACACAATCAGAGGCACCGGGCTGGTTATCGTAGGAAACATTTAGAAATCTCCTACTTAATGAGGGTCTGACTGTTAGCATTGGAACTGCGCGAGCTACACGTCACGCAAGGGTGGAGTCTACAGTGGGGATCCCGCCCTTATGCCCTTATTAGGAACATGCTTCGTCAGAGCTGGGGAGGTGGAGCCTGTAAATCCACCATGATTTCCCCTCGAACGTGGTCATTGTGGTAACGGGGAGGAGTGAGTATTGACAGTCTATTAATAATATGTCTATGGTTTGTTTTCACCTTGGAGGTGAGTGAGGGTGTGAGGGAGGGAGTGAGTGAGGATGTGAGGAGTGAGGTGAGTGAGTGAGTGAGTGAGTGAGGGAGTGGAGGGGTGAGTGAGTGAGTGAGTGAGTGAGGGTGTGAATGAGTGAGTGAGGGTGTGAATGAGTGAGTGAGTGAGGGGTGAGTGAGTGGTGAGTGAGGGGTGAGTGAGTGAGTGAGTGAGTGAGGGCTGTGAGTGAGGTGAGTGAGTGATGAGGGTTGAGTGAGGATGAGTGAGTGGTGAAGTGGTGTGGAATGAGTGAGTGGAGTGAGTGAGTTGAGTGAGGTGTTGAGTGGACAGTAGTAGTGAGGTTGTGAATGAGTGGTGAGAGTGAGTGAGGGTGTGAGTGAGTGAGTGAAGTGAGGTGGGTTGGAGGAGGGAGTGAGTGAAGGGTGTGAGTGAGTGAGTGAGTGAGTGAGGGTGTGAATGAGTGAGTGAGTGAGTGAGTGAGGGTGTGTGTGAAGTGAGTGAGTGAGTGAGGGTTGTGGAGTGAGTTGAGTGAGTGAGTGTAGTGAGTGAGTGAGAGTGAGTGGTGAGTGAGGTGTGGAGTGTGAGTGAGGGTGGTGAATGGTGATGAGTGAGGTGTTTGTGGTGTGTGATGGTGATGGTGTGTGGTGAGTGAGTGAGGTGAATGAGTAGTGAAGTGAGTTGAGTAGGTTGAATGTGAAGTGAGTGAGTGAGTGAAGTTGAGTTTGAGGTTGAGTTGTGTAGTGAGTGAGTGAGGGTGTGAGTTGAGTGAGTGAGTGTGAATGAGTGATGAGTGAGTGAGTGAGTGAGGGGTGTAAATGAGTGAGTGAGTGAGTGAGTGAGGGTGTGATGAGTGAGTGAGTGAGTGAGTGAGTGAGTGAGTGAGTGCAGGGTTGAATGAAGTGAGTGAGGGAATTCTGTGAGGTGTGAGTGTGTGAATTGAGTGAGTGAGGTGAGTGTTGTAGTAAGTGAGGGTGTGAATTTGAGTGATGAGTGAGTTGAGTGAGTGAGTTAATTGTGAGGGTTGAGTGGTGAAGTGGTGAGTAGAGTGAGTTTGAGTGAGTGAGGTTATGTGAATGAGTGGAGTGAAGTGAGGATTGAGTGTTGGAGTGAGTGAGGAGTGAGGTGTTAATGAGTGAGTGAGTTGTGATGAGTGAAGTCTGGAGTTGTGAAGTGATGTGAGGGTGAGGGTGTTGAGTGTGTTTGAGTAGTTGTGAGTGAGTGTTGTGAGTGAGTGAGTGAGTGTGTTGAATGAGTTAGTGAGTGAGTGAGTGTGGTGAGTGAGTGAGTGAGTGAGTGTGGTGAGTGAGTGAGTTGAAGGGTGTGAATAGTTATGAGTGAGGTAGTGAGTGAGTTGAGTGAGGGTTGTGAGTTGATGGCTGGAGTGGTGTGTGAGGAGGTTGAGTGAGTGAGTGAGTTAAATGTGAATGGTGAGTGAGTGAGTAGGTGGAAAGTGAGTGAGTTGAGTGAGGTGGAGTGATGGAGGGTGTGAATGATTAGTGAGTGGAGGTTGTGAGGGGTGTGAGTTTGATGAGTTGAGTTGGGTGTATGAGTTGAGTGTGTGAGTGATGAGTCGAGGTGTGAATGAGTAGTAGTATGAGGTGTGAGGTGGAGTGTGTGAATGAGTGAGGTGACCGTGAGTGAGTGAGGGGTGTTGAGTTGAGTGAGTGAGTGAGGGTTTGAATGAAGTGAGTGAGTGTTGTGAGTTGAGTGAGGGGTGAGGAGGGGTTGAATTGAGTGAGTGGTTGAGGGTTTTGAGGTGAAGTGTGTGAGTGAAGATGAGGGTGTGAGTGAGTGAGGGGTGAGATGAAATGAGTGACGTGAGTGAGTGAGTGAGGGTGGAATTGAGTGAGTTGATGAGTGGATGTGGGAGTGTGTGGTGAGTGAAGTGAGTAGGTCTGTTGAATGAGTGAGTGAGTATGGTGTGTGAGTGGTGAAGTGAGGGTGTGAATGAGTGAGTGGGTGAGGGTTGAGGGTGGAGTGTGTTTAGTGAAGGTGTGAGTGAGTGAGGGTGTGAATGAGTTAGTGAGTGAGTGAGTGGAGTTGTGTGATAGTGATAGGTGTTGAAGATTTAATAGTGAGTGAGTGAGGGTTGGGGGTGAAGTGGAGTGAGTGAAGGTGTGATTGAGTGAGGGGTGTGAATGAGGAGTGAGTGAGTGAGGGAGTGAGTCGTGTGTGTGATGATGAGTGAGTGTGAATGAGTGTGAGTGAGTGAGTGGTTGAAAGTTGAGTGGGTGTGAAATGATGAGTGAGTAGTGAGGGGTGAGGTGTGACTAAGAGTGTGTTTGAGTGAGTGTGTGGATGTGATGAGGTGTGAATGAGTTAGTGGAGTGATGAGTGAGTTGTGTGAAGTTGATGAGTGAGGGTTGTTGAATGAGTGAGAGTGAGGGTCAGGTGAGGTGTGCAGTGTGTGGGTGATAGGGTGTGAGTGGTGGTGTGGGTGAGTGAGTGGAGTGTGAGGGTTGAGGTGTGAGTGAGATTGTGAGTGAGTTGAGGGGGAGTGAGTGAGTGAATTGAGTTGAGTAGAGGTTGGAATGAGTGAGTGAGTGAGTGAGTGAGTATGAGGATTAGTGAGTGAGTGTGTGAGTTGAGGTGAGTGGATGAGGGGTTGCGGAGGTGGAGTGAGTGGAAGTGAGGATGTCGAGGATAATTGAGGGTGAAGTGGGTGGAGTAGGTGTTGAGTAGGGTGTGAATGAGTGAAGTGAGTGGAGTGATGAGTGAGGGTGTGGAGTGGAGGGTGTGATGAGTGAGTGAGTGAGGGTTGAGGGTTGAGTGTTGGTGAGTGATGTGGGGTTGTGAGTGATTGAGGTGTGGGTGGGACGTGAATGAGTGAGTGAGTGAGGGGATGTGAGTGGTGAGTGAGTGAAGTGAGGGGTGAATGAGTGATGTGAAGGTGAGTGAAGTGAGCGGTGTGAGTGAGTGTGAATGAGGAGTGTGAGTGTGTGATGGAGTGTGAATGAGTGAGGTGTGGGTGTGTGAATGAGTGAGTGAGTGGGGTGTTGAGTGAGTTGAGTGAGTGAGGTGTGGAATGTAGTGAGTGAGTGAGTGAGGTGAGGGCACACGGAAGGTGTGAGTTGAGGTGTGAATGGGAGTGAGGGGTGGTTGTGTGAGTGAGTGAGTGTGAATTGATGAGGAGTGGGTGTGGAGTGGTGAGGGTGTTGAATGAAGTTGAAGTGAGTAGAAGGTGAGTGAGTGTGTTGAGTGAGTTGAGTGAGGGTGTGATGAGTGAGGGTGTGAGTGAGTGATGAATGGAGGAGTGAGGGTGTGAATGATGAGGAGTTGAGCGTTGTGAAGTGAGTGATGAGTAGTGAGTTTGAAGTGGAGGGTGGAATGAGTGAAGTGAGGTGTGAGTGAGTGAAGGATGATGAGTGAATGAGAGGTGTGAATGAGTGAGTGAGTGAGTGAGTGAGTGAGGTGTGAGTGAGTTGAGAGTTGTTGTGAGTGAGTGAGGTGTGAATGGAAGTGAATGAGTGTAGTGAGTGAGTGTGTAAGTTGGTTGAGTGAGGTGTAGAGTGAGTTGAGGGTTAGTGAGTGAGTTGAAATGAGTGAGTGAAGAGGGTGTGAATGACTGACGTGGTTTGAAGTGAGTGTGTGAGTGAGTTGAGTTGAGTGAGGTTGTGAGAGTTGATGAGTGGATAGAGGGTGGTGGTGAGTGAGGGTAGTGAGTGATGAGTGATGAGTGAGTGGGTGTAGAATGAGGAGTTGAGTGAGGGTGTGTGGAGTTTGAGTGGGAATGGTAGTGAGTGAGTGATGTGAAGTGAGTGAGGAGGTGGTGGTGAGTAAGTGGTGAGGGGTGAGGGTGTGAGGAGTGAGTAAGTTGAGTGAGGGTTGAGTGAGGTGGAATGAGAGTGAGTTGAGTTGAGTGAGTTGAGGTGTGACGTGACGTGTGAGTGAAATTTGAGGTGTGAGTGTTGAGTGAGTTGAGTGTAGGGTGTGAGTGGTGAAGTGATGAGTGGGGTTGTGGAGTGGTGGAGGGTGTGAATGATGAATGAGTGAATGAGTGAGTGTGTGAGTGAGTGGTGTGAGTGGTGAGTGAGTGAGTGAGTGAGTCGATGTGTGAGTGAGGTGAGTGATGAGTTGAGTGAGGTGTTGAATGAGTGAGGATGAGTGTGAGTGGTGTGAAGTGTGTGAGGTATGAAGTGAGTGATAGTGTGTGAGATGAGTGATTGAGTGAGGTTGTGAAGTTGTGGAGTTGTGAGGGTGGTGAGTGTGTGAGTTTGAGTGATGTGAGGTGTGAGGGTGTGAGTGCATTTTTGTGAGTGAGTGAGAGGGTGTGAATGAGTATGAGTGAGTGAGTTGTTGAGTGAGTGAGTTAAGGTGTGGAGGTGTGTGTAGTGAGTGAGTGAGGGTTTTTGGGGTGTGAGTGATGTGAGTGAGTGAGTGAGGGTGTGAGGGGGTTTGTGTTGAGTTGAAAGTGAGTGACGTGAGGGTGTGAGTTGAGTGAGTTTGAGAAGGGTGTTACATGATGTGAAGTGAGTTGAGTCGTGGAAGTGAGTGGGAGTGAGGGTGTCTGAATGGTGAATGATGTGAGGTTGTGTGTGAGTGTGTGAGTGGTGAGTGAGTTGAGGTGGAGTGAGTGTTGAGTGTGTGAATGAGGTGAGTGAGTGAGTGTTGTGAGTGAGTGATGAGTGAGTGAGGGTGTGAGGGTTGAGTAGGTGTGAGGTGGAGTTGTGTGATGAGTTGAGGGTGTGAGGATGTGAGTGTGTGAGTGAGTGGAGTGAGGTTAGGTATATTGTGAGTGAGGTGTAGGGTGTGAGTGGAGGTGTGAGGGTGTGAGTGTGTGTGGAGTGAGTGGGTTGTGAGGTGTGAGTGTTTGAGTGAATGGTGAGTGTATGAGTTAAGGGTGTGAGGGTGTGTGAGGCGTGTGAGGGTGTGAGTGGTGAAGTGAGGAGTGAGGGTTGTGGGTGTGGTGATGGAGTGAGTGAGTGAGGGTGTTGAGTGGTGTGAGGGTGTGATGAGTGAGGGTGTGAGGTGAGGTGTGAGATATAGAGTGAGGTGTTGAGGGTGGTGGAGTGTGTGAGTGGTGAAGTGAGTTTATGAGTGAGTCGAGGGGGTGAGTGATTGACTGGAGGTGAGTGAGGGTTGTATGAGTTGAGTGAAGTGGGAGTTTGAGTGAGGCAAAATGTGAATAGTGATGAGGAGTGAGTGAGTGTGAGTGGTGAGTGATAGTTGAGGGTGTGAGTGTAGTGAGTGAGTGAGTGAGGGTTGTGATGAGTGGTGAGTGAGTGAGTACGGTGTGTGTAGAGTAGTGAGTGAGTGGAGTTGTGAGTGAGTGAGTGAGGTGTGTGAGTTGAAAGTTGGAGTGAGTGATGAGGTTGTACGGAGTGAAGTGGAGGTGTGAAATTGAGTGAGTGAAGTGAGGGTGTGAGTGTGTGAGTTGGAGTGAGTGAGTGTGTGAGTGGAGTGAGGGTGGTAAATGGTGAGTGAAGTGAGTGAGGAATTAAGTGGTGATAAGGATGATGAGGGTAGGAAGTGAGTGGTGGTGATGAGGTGTGAATGAGTGGTGAGTTGAGTGAGTGGTGAGGGTTGAGTTGTGTGGAGTGAGTGGATTGCAGTGAGTTGTAGTGAGTCTGAAGAAGAGGAGTGGAGTTGAGGGTGTTGAATGATTGAGTGAGTGGAGTGAGTGAGGGTGTGAAGTGAGTGAGGAGTGAGTGAGGAAGTGAGTGAGTGGGGTGTGAGGGGTGTGAGTGTGTTAGTTGAGTGGTGAGTGAAGTGAGTGAGGTGAGTGAGTGAGTGATGAGTGGTGAGTTGAGGGTGTGAAGTGTCGTGAGTGGTTGAGTGAGGGTGTAGTGAAGTGGTGAGTGAGTGAGTGAGGGTGTGAATGATGATGAGTGAGTGAGTTTGAGTGAGTTTTGAGGGGTGTGAGTGGTGTGAGTGGTATGAGTATGAGGTGTGAGTGAGTGAGTGAGTGTGAGTGAGGGTGTGAATTGTGAAGTGGTTGATTGAGTGAGTGGGGTGTGAGTGAGGTGAGTGAGTGATGAGTGAGTGAAGTTAGGGTGTTGAGGGTTTGAGTGTCGTGAAGTGAGTGAGTGAGTAGAGGTGGAGTAGTGATGAAGTGGTGAGTGGAGTGTGCTCGAGTGATGAGAGTAGTGAGTGAATGAGTTGAGGGTGATGGGTGTGTGAGTGAGTGGTGTGAGTTGAAGTGAGTGAAGTGAGTGTGTGATATGAGTGGAGTGATGTGTGAGTGATGAAAGTAGTGAGTTGGAGTGAGTGAGTGTGTGTGTGAGTGAGTGAAGTGAGGGTGTTGAGTTGAGTTGAGTGAGTGTGATGAGTGAGTGAGTGAGTGAGGTGTGAGTGAGTGAGTCGAGGTGTGAAGTGAGTGAGTGTGGTGAGGTGTAGAATGTAAGTGAATGAGTGAGTGAGTGAGGTGTGTTGAGTGGTGGTAGTAAGGGTGTGAGTGAGGTGATGATGTGTGAGTGGTGAGGGTGTGAGTGAGGTAGTGAATGAGTATTGAGTGAGGGTGGAGTGTGTGAGTGAGTGAGTTAAATGAGTGGGTGGGGGTGTGATGAGTGAGTTAATGAGTAGTGAGGTGTATGAATTGATGATGAGTGAGGGTGTTGAGTCGATTGGATGAGTGGATAGGGTGGAAATGAGTTGATTGAGTGAGTAGAAGTTGGGTTGAGTGAGGGTGTGGAATGAGTGAGTGATGAGGGTTGTGAGGGATGTGAGTGTGTGAGTGAATGAGGGTGTGAGTTGTGTGTGGAGTTTGAGTGATTGAGGTGTGGAGGGTGAGTGAGTGATGGTGTGTGGAAATTGAGGTGAGTGGTGAGGTGTTGAGTGTAGTGAGGTGTGGAGGTGTGTGTGTGAGTGAGTGAGTTGAGGGGTGGTTAAATGGTAGGTGTGGATGAGTGAGTTGAGGGTTGTGAAATGAGAGTGAGTGAGTGTGTTGAAGTGATGAGGGTGTGAGGTGTGAGTGAGGGTGTGGAATGTGGGTGTGAAGTGTGTAGTGAGTGAGTGAGGAGGAGTTCTTATGTGAGTGATGTGATGAGTTGAGTGAGGTGTGAGGAGTGTGTGAGTAGTGGAGTCGGGGGTGTGGAGTGAGTTGAGTGAGGGTGTGAATTGAGTGATGAGTGAGGGTGTGAGGTTGAGTGAGTTGAGTGGGTGAGGGGAGTTGAGGTTGTGAGGTTGGAGGTGTTGAGTGAGTGTTGAGGTTTGATGAGTGAAGTGCTGAAAGTGTTGATTGAGTGAGTGAGTTAGTAGTGTGTGAGTGGGAGTTGAGTGATGGTGTTGAGTGTTGTTGAGTGTGTGAGTGGGTGCAAGTGAGGGTGTGATGAGGAGTGAGTTGGGTGTGTGAGTGGAGTGAGTAAGGGTGTGAAGGGTTTGAAGTGTGAGTGAAGGTGAGTCTATGAGTGATGAGTGAAGTGGGATGTGAGTGTGTGAGTGGTGAGTGAGGTGTGAGTAATGTGAACGTGAGTGAGTGAGGGTGTTGAACTCGAGGTGAGTGAGTGAGTGATGAGTGAGGTGTGAGGTGAGTGAGTGAGTTGAGTGATGTGAGGTGTGTGAGGGGTGAGGTGTGTGAACGTGAGTGAGTGAGTTGAAGTTAGTGAGTGAGTGAGTGAGTGAGTGTGTGAGTGAGTCTGGTGAGAGTTGTGATGTGATGAGTTATGAAATGAGTGAGGAGTGAGTGAGGGTGTATGTGATAGTTGATTGAGTGAAGTGATGTGTGTGTTGAGTAGTGAGGTGAGGGTTTGTGATGTGAAGTGGTGAGTTGAGTGTGTTGAGGTTGTGTGTTGAGATGTGAGTGAGTGAGTTGAGTGAGGGTTGCGAGGGTGTGATGGTGAAGTAGTGAGTGAGTGGAAGTGAGTGAGGGTGTGAGTGTGTGAGTTGAGTGAGTGAGTGATGTGAAGGTTGTGAATGTGAGATGAGTGAGTGATACGTGAGGGGTGAGTGAAGTTGAGTGAGTGAGAAGTTGAGGTTGAGGTGGAGTGTTGTGAGTAGTGAGTAGGGGTGAGTTAGTGAGTGGTGAGTGAGTGAGTGTGTGGAGTGAGTGTGTTGAGTGGTGGTGTCGAGTGACGTCGAGTGATGAGTGAATTGAGTGGTGAGTGAGTAGGTGTGTGTGTGAATGAGTAGTGAAGTGAGTGATGTGTGGTGAGTGGAGTGGTGAGGGTGTGAATGAAGTGATCTTCATGAGTGAGTGAGTGAGTGAGATTGGTGGTGAGTGATGAGGGTGTGAATGAGTGGAGTGAGTGAGGTGTGAGGTGTGAGTGTGAGTGGAGTGAGTGTGTGATGAAGATATGAGCCGGGTGTGAATGAGTATTGAGTGAGTGGTTGAAGGTGTGAGTGAGTGAGTGAGGGTGGATGAGTGAGTGAGTTGAGGGTGTAGGTGTGGAGTTGTGTGGAAGTGGTGAGGTGTGAGTGAGTGAGGATGTGAGTGAGTGAGGAGGAATGAGTGAGGAGGGTGTGAATGATGGTGAGTGAGGTGTGGTGAGTGTGTGAGTGAGTGAAGGGTGTGAGTGAGGGTGTGAATTGGTGAGTTGAGTGAGGGGTGTGAGGGAGTGTGAGGTGTGAGGAGTGAGGTTGTGATAGTGAGGGTGTGGTGAGTGAGTGAATAGTTTGGAGTTGAGGGTGTGAATGAGTGAGTGGAGTGAGTGAGGAGGGTGTGAAGTAGGTGTGAGTGTTGTTGCGTGAGTGAGGTGTCTGTTGTAGTGAGTGAGGTGTAGTTGTTGGAGTGAGGGTGAGGGGCTGTCAAGTTGTGTTGAGGGTTGAGTGAAGTGAGTGAGTGTGAATGAGTGGGTGAGTGAGGTGATGAGGTATGTTGAGTGTTGTGGTGAGTGAGGTGAGTGAGTGGAGGGTGTGAGGGTGAGTAATGAGTGATGAGGGTGTGGAAAGAGTGGTGAG
>VHKM01000858.1:0-105293 GCA_007210695.1 Neogobius melanostomus
GACGCACACAGCACTTTCACATTCTACAAATATTTTTGCGGAAACAATTTGGGTCGATTCGCGGACGAGAGCCTGTTTCAGGACGGACGTCATGGTCACCAATTAGTTGGCTACTAATCCACCTCTGGCGGTGTTTGATCAAATCTGTCTTTGACATCAAAATTGCCTCAGAAAAACTATCCAATCACACTGCTCTGCTAGAAGTTCTGGCCAATCAGATTGCAAAACATGAACATTCCCTTCTTCCTGTTATTATTATCATTCCTTTTTCTATAGTATTTATTTATTACTTTTTAGGCAATGTCTTTTTGAACAATAATATACTGGAATTATAATATCTATTATAATTCAGTTAGCCGATTTATACTAGCTTGATATATATATATATATAATATATAAATAATATATACAGTATATATATATACACTCACCTAAAAGATTATTAGGAACGCCTGTTCAATTTCAACATTAAGCAATTAAATCTAAACAACCCAATCACATGGCAGTTGCTTCAATGCATTTAGGGTGTGGTCTGGTCAAGACAATCTCCTGAACTCCAAACTGAATGTCAGAATGGGAAAGAAAGGTGATTTAAGCAATTTTGAGCGTGGCTGGTTGTTTGTGGCCAAACGGGCCGGTCTGAGTATTTCACAATCTGCTCAGTTACTGGGATTTTCACGCACAACCATTTCTAGGGTTTACAAAGAATGGTGTGAAAAGGAAAAACATCCAGTATGCAGCAGTCCTGTGGGCGAAAATGCCTTGTTGAGCTAGAGTCAGAGGAGAATGGGCCGACTGATTCAAGCTGATAGAAGAGCAACTTTGACTGAAATAACCACTCGTTACAACCGAGGTATGGAGCAAAGCATTGTGAAGCCACAACACGCACAACCTTGAGGCGGATGGGCTACAACAGCAGAAGACCCCACCAGGTACCACTCATCTCCACTACAAATAGGAAAAAGAGGTTTCAATTTGCACGAGCTCACCAAAATTGGACAGTTGAAGACTGGAAAAATGTTGCTGGTCTGATGAGTCTCGATTTCTGTTGGACATTCAGATGGTGGAGTCAGAATTTGGCGTAAACAGAATGAGAACATGGATCCATCATGCCTTGTTACCACTGTGCAGGCGGTGGTGGTGGTGTAATGTATGGGGATGTTTTCTTGGCACACTTTAGGCCCCTTAGTGCCAATTGGGCATCATTTAAATGCCACGGACTACCTGGCATTGTTTCTGACCATGTCCATCCCTTTATGACCGCCATGTACCCATCCTCTGATGGCTACTTCCAGCAGGATAATGCACCATGTCACAAAGCTCGAATCATTTCAATTGGTTTCTTGAACATGACAATGATTCACTGTACTACAATGGCCCCCACAGTCACCAGATCTCAACCCAATAGAGCATCTTTGGATGTGGTGGAACGAGGCTTCGTGCCCTGGATGTGCATCCCACAAATCTCCAACTGCAAGATGCTATCTATCAATGATGGGCCAACATTTGTAAAGAATGCTTTCAGCACCTTGTGAATCAATGCCACGTTAGAATTAAGCAGTTCTGAAGGCAAAGGGGTCAAACACAGTATTAGTATATGATGTTCCTAATAATCCTTTAGGTGAGTGTATATATAAACTTCTTCTCACCCTCCGGGGCGTCTCTGTTTCCTCCAAGCTCGGGTCCTCTACCAGAGGCCTGGGACCTTGAGGGTTCTGCGCAGTATCTTTGCTGTTCCTAGAACTGGCACTTTTCTGGACCGAGATGTCTGATGTATTTCCTGGGATCTGTTGGAGCCACTCCTCCAGTTTGGGGTCACTGCCCCGATGCCCCAACGACCACGGGCACCACTGATGCCTTCACTCTCCAGGCCTTCTCTAGCTCTTCTCTGAGCCCCTGGTATTTCTCTAGTTTCTCGTGTTCCTTTTTCCTGATGTTGAGTCGCTTGGTATTGCTATGTCGACCACCACGGCTTTCCTCTGCTCTTTGTCCACCACTACAATGTCCGGTTGGTTCGCCATTACCATTCTGTCTGTCTGTATCTGGAAGTCCCACAGGATCTTGGCTCGGTATTCTCTACCACCTTTGGAGGTGTTTCCCACTTTGACCTTGGGGTTTCCAGCCATACTCTGCACAGATGTTCCTGTACACTATGCCAGCCACTTGGTTATGGCGCTCCATGTAAGCTTTCCCTGCCAGCATCTTGCACCCTGCAGTTATGTGCTGGATTGTCTCATTGGCCTCTTTGCACAGTCTACACCTGGGGTCTTGTCTGGTGTGACAGACCTGGGCCTCTATTGCTCTGGTACTCAAGGCCTGCTCTGTGCAGCCATGATGAGCGCCTCTGTGCTGTCCTTCAGGCCAGCTCTGTCCAGCCATTGGTAGGATTTCTTGATATCTGCCACTTCAGTTATGTTTCGGTGGTACATGCCGTGTAGGGGCTTGTCCTCCATGACGGGACCTCCAGCACCTCATCTTCTGTTCCCATTGTCTGAGACATTCACTGAGCACGTCATCTGTTGGAGCCTTGTCCTTGATGTACTTGTGGATCTTGGATGTTTCATCCTGGATAGTGGCTCTCACGCTCACTAGTCCTCTGCCTCCTTCCTTACGGCTAGTGTACAGTCTCAGGGTGCTGGATTTGGGGTGGAATCCTCCATGCATGGTTAGGAGCTTCCGTGTCTTAACATCTGTGGTCTGTATCTCATCCTTTGGCCAGCTTATTATTCCTGCAGGGTATCTGATTACTGGCAGGGCGTAGCTGTTTATTGCCCGGACTTGTTCTTGCCATTGAGCTGGCTTCTTAGGACCTGCCTTACTCGTTGGAGGTATTTGGCCGTAGCCGCTTTCCTTGTCACCTCTTCGAGGTTGCCATTTGCTTGTGGGATTCCGAGTACTTGTAACCGTCCTCAATGTCTGCTATTGTTCCTTCTGGAGTGAGACCCCTTCTGTGTGGACAACCTTCCCTCTCTTAGTCACCATCCGGCCACACTTCTCTAGTCCGAATGACATCCAATGTCTGCACTGTATATCCGGGTGGTATGGATCAGTGAGTCGATGTCTCGCTCATTCTTAGCATACAGCTTGATGTCATCCATGTAGAGGAGGTGACTGATGGTGGCCCGTTCCTGAGTCGGTATCCATAGCCAGTCTTGTTGATTATTTGGCTGAGGGGGTTTCAGACCTATGCAGAACAGCAGTGGGGACAGGGCGTCTCCTTGGTATATGCCACATTTGATGGAGACTTGTGCAAGTGGCTTGCCATTGGCCTCAAGGGTGGTTTCCACAACCTCATCGAGTTTGCAATGAAGGCTCTTAGAGTCCTGTTGATGTTGTATAGTGCCAAGCATTCAATGATCCAAGTATGTGGCATTGAGTCGTAGGCTTTCTTGTAATCAATCCAGGCAGTGCTCAGGTTAGTGTGTCGGGTTCTGCAGTCTCGAGTGACTGTTCTGTCTACCAGGAGCTGGTGTTTGGCACCTCTGTATCTTTACCGATTCCCTTCTGAGCTGTGCTCATGTATTGATTCATATGCCCGCTTATCTTAGCCGCTATGGTGCGGACATGAGCTTCCACTTGTGGAGAGGCAGGTTATTGGCCGATAGTTGGATGGGACTGTACCCTTTGAGGGATCCTTCAGGATCAGGATTGTGCGCCCTTCGGTTAACCATTCAGGGTGAATTCCCATCTCTCAGCATCTGGTTCATTTGTGCTGCCAAGCGCTCATGGAGTGCCGTGAGTTTCTTTAGCCAGTAGGCGTGTATCATGTCAGGGCCTGGTGCTGTCCAGTTTTTCATACCTGAGACTCTTTCTTGGATGTCTGTTACGTGATGGTAACTGGATTCTGTTCAGGGAGGTTGCTATGGTCCTCTCTCAGAGCACCAGCCACTGTGCATCACTGTTGTGTGCTGCCTCCTCTCCCATATGCCTTTCCAGTACTGTTCAGTTCCAGCCTCGGTGGGTCTGCTCTGCTAGTGTGACCCTGCCATTGAGCGTACACTTCGCCGGTTGAGTTGCGAACAGCCGGTTTACTCGTCTGGCTTCGTTGTCTCTCGTGTACCTCTTTAGGCGGCTGGCCAAGGCTTGGAGCCTTTGTTTGCAGTTCCAAGGCTTCAGTATGGGCATCTGGCTGTACGTTTGGGTACTTGCTTTTCATAGCACCATTCAAGGCCTCTGTCAATTGACTCACTTCTCTCCGCGCTGCCTTGAAGGGTCTTGCTAAGGACCCACACTGGCAGCTCATTTTTTCCCCCAACGGGATTCGAACCGGGGTCTCCTGTGTGCAAGTCGGGTGACTTACCACTTGAGCTAGCGGCTTGAGCTAGCCAGCCGCTAGTTGAGCTAGTTGATATATATATATATTGATTTTTTTACTGAAAGTTCACACACAAGTAACAGACAACTGTGAAGTGAAAGCAAAATGATACATGATTTTGTTATTTTTTCAAAAAATAGAAAAGTGAAAAGTGGGGCGTGCATAAGTATTCATACAGCATTTTCTGAGTGCATTATATTACCTTTATAACATTCCTAATGACTGCAGATGCTCACACCTTCCCTAACCATTAAATAGCAACTAAACACCAAATCAAGTTTTTTTTTTTACTAATAAACTGTCTCAATGGGTTTCTCATAGTATGTCTACTGGTCCCTGATATTATTCTGACATTATAGCGCAGTGGTCGGCAACGTCCGGCCCGGGGACAATTTTGGCCCGTTGCCAATATTTTTGGCCCGCCAGAAGATTAAAAAAAAAAAAAAAAAAAAAGCCTAACAGACTTAATTGCTCTTTATCCGCAAATGTTTTGCGCCTGATCTTTGCTCATGTTTGGCACAACACCATTCCACTTTGCATTTCCATTGTAAGTAGCCTAACTTCTAGGTTAAATTGTGGTTTGTCTGATCCGTATATATCCGTGCAAAAATACTTTTTATTTATTTACTTATTTACATACAAACTCAAATTCACTTATTTCTGGACTTCTTTTTGCAGACAGTATATTTATGCTCCTTCACACATGAGCTGTAATTGAACAAAGCCATAACCTCCTTTTACAAGATTTTACTAACAAATCATGAGTAACTGTTCTTTTTCCAATCCTCGAGGTCAGTATTTGCCTTTGATCTGATCGGCCAATGGGACAAGTTTTCTCCATTTAAATTAAGATTCTTGTACATTTTTGTTGCATTTTCATCGTTTTTACGTCTCGTTTTCGTCTCTATTTTGACGCTCTTTTCAAGAAGCTTTTAGATTTGGGTAATGCCTGGACACCTGGATAACAACTGGAGAAAATGTGCTCGGTTAAGGCGGGGTTAAGAGGTTAAACTTATAATATATCACGTGTGCCAGAATTAAGGCAGTATCAATATCAATACAAAGCATTAGATTGGACTCAGACTAACATCAACTACATTTCTTGTGAAATAATGACATTGCACAAAAACACTCATTCAGCTGCGGTTTTAGCTGAAATTGTATAAAATATTTTGCTAAAAAGTTTCCTGTTGTGGCCAATTTTCCCCCTGATTTTTCTGTTTACAAATCCTTTTTTTACAAGGCTATAAAAATATGGTATTTGGGTAATAAATGTAAAGCTTTGACTTGCTGCTGCCCGTTTAACCCCTGTATTAACTCTGTATAAAGAAGCCACTGGCACAGAATGGCAGCCACAGCTCTGCCGTTCTGCCCCAGGGCCACTCTGATAAAATATGAAAGCTGACCTTAGAGACGGGCTCCAGTGCAGCGCCATGTCGTCCTGCAGAAGCTGAAACTCTCCTCACACCGTCGTCGTGTCTTTATAAACCGCCTCGCTCCTCACAGACTCCGCCTTCTTGTCCCTGCATGGCCTCCGTAGCTGTCGGCCCGACTCCTCTCGGTGCATTAACCTGATGAGGGAAAATCCACGTCTTTGTGCAGATCCTCCGAGCGGAAAAACTGATTTTCTTCACGATTTAGGCCCAGACTTTGACTTGTTCAAACTCGATGCTTTTCGAACGACGGGATTTAAAGGTTTTGTGCGAGCGGAGCCAAGGAAACGTCTGGTGATGTGATCGGAAGACAGAATGTTCTCTGTGTTTTGAGTTGAGGCTTGTTGCTTTGGGCCGTCGGCGGGTGGAGTCTGGTGATGAAAAGGAAAGACATGTTTTTGCTGTGATTTCATCCACTTTGACTCCATTCAATCAATGAAATCATTTAGCTCCTGGTCTCATCTGCCTTCTACTTATTTATATTAGGAAAGAAATATAAACTCAACACGCGCTGAACTCAATCACATGTCGCCAATTTGGCGCCATAGCCAAGATTTAACTTGAAAGTGAAAAACAATATATCATCATAATATTATGTATTTATGTTTCTGTGTGTTTCTCGAGCGCACAAAGCCTTTTTCTGAATTTTCTTGACCTAAATAGATTTATAGTTTTTTTTTCTATCCCAGTCATTTTGGAGACACTTTGAAATGGAAAAGTAAGTTCTTTATTAATTGTACAACCCTACCATGAAATAGTGTTCAGGTGTTAGTCCTGAGCTGCTGCGACTGAGCCGCGCCGCCACTGCAGGTCGACCTGAGCCGCATGTTTTTGGAGGTCGAGGAAACCTGGCTGCCTTCAGTCTCCTCTGAAACGGTGCAGCGTCTCCTGGCTTTATCCCTGTTTCAGAGCGTGGTGTCCTGCACTGGTCAGCCCTTGCACCTTGCTCTTCCTCCTGCCCAGCTCCCTCCGCTCCACAACAGTCTTTCACCTGTACATTTATTATGATTAACATTGTTATATGATTACATAAAAAACATCCTTAATGAGTAACTAAACACCAAATCAAGTTTGTTTTACTGATAAACTGTCTCAATGGGTGTCTCATAGTGTTGTCTACTGGTCCCTGACATTATTCTGACATTATAGCACAAACATGTGTTAAATCCTAACTTTGGCCTGAAAACGAATGGGTTGCGCCCCCTTCAGGGTAAACTCTGCTACTGAATTAGATTTCCTGATCGACTGGAGACGTGTCCACGGCCTCCACAGAACGTCATAAGCCTCACCAGCTCCACACATCGTCATCAGGTGTTTCCCATTGTCCTGCCCTGTACCTGTGGTTTATAACCAAGTCCCTCCCACGTAATCAGTCTGCTGTGATTGTGCCAATGCAAAGGCCCACACACTCACCCCCGCATGTCACCCCAAACTTCAGAGACCACCTCTTTCACAGCACGTTTTGACTTTTGTTTGTGGGTGGGGAAAGGCTTTGGCACGTCCGTTTAGGTACTCTTTAACTAATGAAGGCTGTAGCCGGGGTTTGGCGTCAGTATTGGTGGGGAGACTTCACTTGTTCCAAACACCTCAGATCCGTCGGTCCCAGGACAGTCCTGAGGGAGTCGACTACAGAGGAAGGATCCTGGCAAATGAGAAACATCAGTATCTGGTGTGACGATCATTGACTCACAGTCTCCCTTTATTGTTCTTTCCTCTTGGCAATTTTGGAGCCTAAAGCAGAAATAGGTGGATTTATATGTGAGTAAGGTGATCAACCTTCAGTGAAAGAGTGATCTAAAACTTGTTCTTGTTTCAGGTCTTAGTTGTTTATCCAATCAGAAAGCAGAATAAGAACCACATTTTGGGTTGCCAGATCCAGTGTTAATTTCATCAACTAAAATATTTCATCATAATTCTAGTTAAAGTAACATTTTCAACATGAGACTAAAACTAAAGACAAATTATATCAATTATATATCATTTGAATCCACTGCCAAAGGAACAGCTCTGAGCTTTATTCATGTGGAGAAAAAACATGAAGCAAAGAGCCTTGATTAAATATGATTATGGTAAATATTGTGATGCAAAGTTGACTAAATTAATCTTAAATTTAGTCGACTAAAACTAGACTAAAATTGGAAGACAATTATTAAACTAAATCTTGGCCAAAACTACATGAGATCTTAATCAAAGACTAAAACTAAATTAACATTATGTCAGAATGAACACCCAGAGCCCTTTCCTCTCTCATTTGGATTATTGAGTGAGTGATGCTGCGCTGCCCCTGCTGCTGAACACCGGTCAAACACAGGACAGAGCCACATTTGTACAAACTGTATTTAATGCTGAAGGAACAAACACACAGATTAATGGATAAAGTGCAGCTAAAAAAAAACAATTACAAATGTTTACGCTGGAGGATAAATCTGATACTTCATACAAACCAGAGAGTGAACAAAGTACTGCATTTATTTCACTTCTACGTTCTGGATCAACTCGGTACAAAAATCGGAAGCACGACCGTTTATTAACCGTCAAACATCCACAAAGGCGAAGATTATGACGACGAGACAAAGACGAGACGTTTAAATGTTACAAAACTGTTCAAAATGTCGTTATTACAAACGCGTTGGTACGAATAAAGCGTCTCCGAAGAGTCACGTCAACACTGACCGAAAACCAGAGGACAAAACGAGGACAAAAAGAAGAGCAGAAACATGAATGAAGGCGACACGCTGCAGGAGAATAATGGAATAAATGTAGAGATATAAATATGAAACGTCTAATGTAGATTATTGATATGAGGGGAACAATTTCTGATATCCCTTACCAAAAAGTATACGTTAAGTACATAAAGTATACTTTATGTACAGTATATTTTCCCAAGTGTACTTATAGTTTACTTTCAAGTATACTCCTTGGGACTAAATTGGCCCACTTGTAGTATACTTCATAGTACTCATAAGTATACTTTTAAGTAGTGTTCTAAGTTTACTTTTAGTACACTTTGAGTATACTCTATCTTGAAAGTATACTTTAAAGTAACCTTCTTTATATTAGTTTACTAGCAGTATACTTTTAGTCTCATTTTTAGTTTATAAAAATTTACTTGCATTGCATTATAAAAACTGGTAGCTGGCAAAGAGTAAGGTGTGGAGTATGGCAAAAGAGACGAGACAAAGGACTAATTAATGATTTACTGTGTAGTAACATAGTGACTTTTATTTTGCAACTGGATTAACATGTTTTTTTTTATGTGACAGGGAAATTATACATGAATGAACATCTGCATTGAAACAACAACAGGCCTTAACATGCTGGATCATAGCCACAAGGCTGATTAACTTATACATTTGGGCTTTTTTGTGTCCACACGTTATTAGGATTAAAATAGAGTACATGCCACAAAGCAGATTGTAAAAAGTCAGATTCATACATTAAACATTTTAAATATAATTATACATGAGACATCACAAGTTTACCAGATTCGACACCACATTATTCATGAAATCACACATTTACACTGTGACCAAATATAAAATATTCATACATTTAAATTTTAGAATTAAAAATTAAAAGA
The DNA here is from genome assembly GCA_007210695.1 of Neogobius melanostomus. Classification (NCBI taxonomy): domain Eukaryota; kingdom Metazoa; phylum Chordata; class Actinopteri; order Gobiiformes; family Gobiidae; genus Neogobius; species Neogobius melanostomus. Next base: position 9,329 of record VHKM01000858.1, read on the forward strand.
TAGTTTTATGCAAATGCATTTATTCAGTTTGGGGTTTCATTAGACATAAAAACATATTAGACACAAAAGAAAATATTTTCCCACTATTTGTACCCCATGTGAGGACTAACCCTGAGTGTCCATTTTATAAACAATGTAAGCTAGCTAACAAATGCTTTAGCATGTTAGCTCTAAACATGTTTACAGCTCTAACAAAAGGAAAACTCTGACTAGTAAAATAACCCAGACATTAAAGTTTGGCAAAAGGCATAAAAACAATCTCATCATTTCTTCTGTCCAAATGAAAAAAAAAAAAATTATTGGAAGAAAAGAATGCACATATTATATATCAGTACCCGCATACAGTGCCCTCTAGTGCGGCTATAAAAATGTAAATAAAGATAAAGATTTTTATTGGCAATTCATCAATGAATACAAATTTAACCTGTTACTTGCCATCCTCTCTGATCAGGGGCTAGGGTTAAGTTTAGGGTCAGGGGTTAGGGTTATGATTAGTGTTAAGAACGGCAAATGTCATGTAAGTTGTGTTTCACTCACACAGATCTTATCGTAGAAACTAGAAGGTCTTGGTTTACAAATGATTTATCACACCGGCATATAGGCTGTAATCTCTGCTGTAATAATTGCTAACCCTAAACCTAACCCTAAGTTGGCAGATAACAGGTCAAGTGGAAGCACAGGGAAGGAGGGAGTTCAGCTTCCAGATAGTCTTGATAAAACTGTTCTTCAGTAAACTGATCCTGGCCCGTGGATTTCACAGCCTCCTCCTTGAAGGCATTACCTTGATGAGACTGTGTGATGGGTGCGTAGGGTCTCCCAGGTGGGAGAGACGGGTGGAGTACATGTCCTTAATGAAGGGGAGAGGGTTTGTGCTTATCTTCTCAACTGCATTGGAGGCTACTGAGGAAGTGGGATCAGGAATTGTACTGGCCACCTGCGCCTCATCCTGCTGTTTTTCAACCAACCTATCTTGAAAGACTTAGTAAAGCTTTGGTTAAGTCAAAATAACCCAAGCCAATATAGTAATGTTTGAAATATGGAGTCGTCCTCTTCCTCTAACATTTTCTGTATGAGTTCACTGAGCTCTTTCTCTTGATCTTTCAGCAGTGCTTCTTTTTTCTCCTCATCTGTCTCTTTGCTCATTTGTTCCTCATTTTCCTTTATTTTCTCATTAATACGGTTCACATTGCGTTTTTTTCTACAGATACACTTCACCAAATCGGTTATGTGTTTCCTGTGCTCCTCGATCTTTTCTTTCTGTTTCCTTTGAAATTCTTCTTCAGCTTTGGCTCTGGCCTCTTTTTCAGACGCCTTTTTACTGTCTTCTATTTCCTTCTCATGCTTTTCTTTAACTCCTTCATGTTTTCCTCCTCTTGTTGTTTCCTGATTCTGTCTTCTTCTCGTCGCTGCTCTTGATCCTTCAGTCTTTGTTTGTCATATTCTTCACGGAGGTTTTTAAGGTATTGTTGTTTCTCTTCATCTTCCTGTTTTCTTTTTTGCCACCACTCTTCCCTTTCGTTTTCCCACTTCTGTTTCTCCTGATCCATCTTCTCCTGCTCTCCTGTAGTTTTTGTTCAATTGCTTCTTTTGACTCTGATTCAGATTTGATTTTTCCTCCAGCTCTTTTTGTTTGTTCCCATTCCTGACGCTGACGTTCCTCTCGTGCCTTACTCTGTTTTTCCTTTTCTTCGTTTTCCTCTTTTCGTTGTTGCCACCACTTTTCCCTGTCGTTTTCCCACTTCTCTCTCTGCTCTTCCATTTTCATCCTGCTCTCCTGTAGTTTTTGTTCAGTTGCTTCTTTTGACTCTGATTCAGATTTGATTTTTTCCTCCAGATCTTTTTGTTTTTGTTCCCATTCCTGACGCTGATGTTCCTCCTGTTCTCTTCTCGTTTTCTCTTCTTCTTCCCTCTTTTCTGTTCTTTCTTTCGCTGCTCCTCTTCTTTTTAATCTTTTCCTCCTTTTTTCTAAGTTCCTGTTCCCTCTCTTTTATTTCTGTCTCTGTTTGTTCTTTTTGTTTATCCATTTCCTGTTTTATTTCTTCCATTTCCTGTTGATATTTTCTCTCCGTTTCCTCCCTCTCTCTCGACATCTTTTCCTCCTTCTCCTTCATGATTCTCTCCATCTCCTCCTTTCGCTGCTCCTCTTCCATCTGAATCTTTTCCTCCTTTTCTCTGAGCTCCTGTTCTCTCTGTTCTCTGTATTTCTCTGTTTGTTCTTTCTGTTTTTCCATCTGCAGTTTAACGTCTTCCATTTCCTGTTGATATTTTCTCTCCATTTCCTCCTCTCTCTCGTCATCTCCTCTTCCTTCTCCTTCATGATTCTCTCCATCTCTTTCTTGATGGTCACCTCAGCGTGTTGAAACATGTCGTTGGTGAAGCAGCCTCCGCCGTTCTCTTCCACCATGGCTTCAATCTTTTTCAGCAGCTCTTTCACCTGAGAGACGTTTGTTTTGTCTCTGTTATTAAACAAATGGAAGCGGTTTCCGCAGTCGGAGAGTAACTTTTTCAGAGAACTGTCACTATGTCTAATGTATTCTTCAATAGAACTCTCACCCTCCAACTTATCTCCATGTGTAAAAAGAATCATTGTGTATTTTTGTGACTCTTTTCCAAATGATTTTTTAATGAGATGGATGGTCTTATTCTCTACTTTTGTAAATCGTCCGATCTCGAGCACCAGCAGAAACACGTGAGGCCCTGGAGCCAAGAGACTGATACATTTAGTCATTTCATCAATGGTGTTATCATTGGACGACATTCTGGTGTCAAACAAACCCGGAGTGTCCACCACAGTGATGCGCCGCCCATGGACTTCAGCCTCAGCTTTTTCACAGCTCTGAGTTACAGATACTGAACTTGCCATAGCACGAAACTGCGTTCTTCCAGGATTGTGTTTCCTGAGGAGCTCTTTCCATGGCCAGTTCTTCCCATGAGTGTAATCCTCAGACAGTCAGCAGAGGCTTCAGAACCTGCAAAATATGGATATCATTTAAAGGATAAAGGTGAACTCATGAATCCGCTCAGGTTTTGTTTAAAATATGCAACTCGATGAAAATACATCACACGACAAAGTGACAAAGCACTGAGAATACAAATTTAAAAAATGGGCGAAGTGTTCAAGACAATACTGCATTATTTTTGCCGAACACGATAAAAGTGGGACATTGCCCCTGGATTTGCAGACCGGGGTGGTGGTCCCTCTCTTTAAAGAGTTACTAACCTCCCCTTCCAGAGTCTCAGCCTCAGATTTTAAAATATTAACAGTAAAGGGGCGTTGCCTGGAGGACTAAGGGGCGCGCGGGAGGGGTGGGCGGGGTCTGGGTCTGTGATTGACAGGCCTGAGTCATCTGACTTCGACGCGGCACCTACAGCGCTACTCGTAAACAAAGTCTGAGCATGTTCCAGCGAGTTCCAGCGAACTAACTTGTTTAACAACCTGTATCACAGGGACAACTTTACAGCTCTCTCTACACAGGAGAAGCATCGTGACAGACAGAGGCCTTGTACCTGAGACTGCTCTGAGGCGCTTGGTTATTTTATTAGAGTGATTCCTCTGTAATTTACAAAGCTAGCGGCTTAGCATTGAGCTCGATCGATGTTAGCATCGCAGCTAAGGGACCGAACTGTCCTTTCAGAATTTACATTTATTTTAGATGTAGACTTTTTGCTGTAGTCTACGTAAGCATGGGAGATCTATCTCAGTGTCCTCAGCAGATGTGTGAGGTATAGAGACGTGACTATATGTGACCCGCCATGGATTCCAAAGACACAAGTCAGCAGCCAGTGTCTCGAGAAAAACGCAAACAAAGTTTTTTTGGGGAATTTGGTGATTTTCACTTTTGTGCAGAATCGTTCAGTTGAAGTCACGAAGTAGCCTCTCCATGTTTAAGCTAGCAGTATTAGTATATTTAAAAGCGTAAACTTTTAGGTTCAAATGACTAGTTTGAGGTGGGTTTCGGAGCGTGACTTTGTCTGTTTGTATTTACATGCTGGGTAAGCAGCACGGAGGAGGAGAAGCAGAGCTGCTTTCAGTTGTGTTGTTGACACATGCTTTAGCAAACAAATGCCATGCAAAAAAGGCTGTTTTATACATAAGCCTATTGTCGATCAGTTTACAGGTTGAAAAAGTCTTGTTTTGTCAGAGAAATAACGCACGCCGTGGGGGCGTGTTATTGTCATGTTTACAACCATAAACATAAAGATTTTATTTTGAATTTTTTACTGAAAATTCACACACAAGTAACAGACAACTGTGAAGTGAAAGCAAAATGATACATGCTTTTGTTATTTTTGAAAAGTGGGGAGTGCACAAGTATTCATACAGCATGACTTAATACTTTGTGGAACCCCCTTTTGCTGCAATAACAGCAGAAAATCTTTTGGAGTATGACTACAAGGTTTGCTCATCTAGAGACTGATTTTTTGGGGGGATGATGTGTAGAAACAGTCTACTGTGTGAGGTTTCATGAATCAGAGCACCGCAATAACATTAAAATACCCAAAAATCTCTTCTCTTGTTTTATATTGTAAACTTATCTTATCATTCTGGTATGTATTCTTTTTATTTTCCATAGTTTATTGCTTATTATTTATCATTAGCAAAAAAACGACAATGGCAATAAAATCTATTCGGATTCATACTCATACTGTATATAATATATGACAGTTTTTGATTGAACATTAACATTATTTTTAACATAAAGTTACAGATGTTACACAACACATTCTCAAGCCGGTGACTGTGTATCAATTGATATTAAAAAATTACAAAGAACAACAACAACCTTCTGCTGTGAGGTGAGATCAATACATGAAACCAAAAATAAGACTGATACACATAATGAAACTGGTAAACAATGGTTTGTTGTGGAAGGGTTTTGCTCCCTCCCTGTGCTTTACTGCATTGAGGGTGTAATGTAATGTCACTATTTTATTGTGAAAGTTGACATGCGCGGGAATGCGCCGGATGTTGTTCACTAATGCCTAGCTGCAAGAGCACACGTCATGAGCCTTGTAAAACGAATCGGTGTTATGTTTAACATTAAAAGACACCTTGACGATACCGGTGTGATTCCTGACTTTGCATAACACTACATGGTGTCAGAAGACGTCCGAAGATGGCGAAATTCCCACCTCCAGAAGCTTTTGATTTTTCACGGCCGGAGCATTGGCCAGAGTGGCGGCAGCGATTTCAGCGCTACCGTGTAGCCACAAAGCTCAACTCGAGGACGGAGAAGTCCAGGTCTGTACACTGCTGTATTCGCTCGGAAAAGAAGCAGAACAAGTGTATAAGACGTTCGTATTTGAAGAGGGGGAAGAAGATGATGATTACGAGATTGTCTTGGACAAGCTGGATAATTATTTTGTCCCAAAAGTGAACACAATACACGAAAGAGCCCGTTTTCATCAGCGCACTCAAAGATCTGGAGAAACCGCGGAGGAATACATCAGAACACTCCACGAGTTGGCAGACACCTGTGACTTTGGCCGTGTTAAAGAAGAAAATATTCGTGACAGGCTAGTCATAGGAATACTAGACAAAGAAATGTCAGAAAATTGCAAATGATGCCTGACTTAACCCTCAGTAAAGCCATGGAGCTCGTGAGACAGTCAGAGCAAGTGAAACAGCATGTTAGCGAGCAAGGAGCTAATGCTAGTGCAAACCTAAGCGAAGTGGCTTCTAAACGCCAGCCACACAGAGACAAACAGAGATACAGTGAAAGATATGTGAACAATGCACATGATGTAGGGGCAAAGGTGAAACAGTACCAAAACAAAGGCAATAAATGCACAAGATGTGGACGTGTACATCCAAAGAATGACAAATGTCCAGCTAGGAATGCCGAGTGCCGTACCTGTAAGAAGCTGGCCATTTTGCTGTCGTATGTCGCTCCCGTGTGGTCAACGAGGTTATTGCACCCAATCAAGAAAGCAACAGCAGTGCGACCTACTTTCTGGGAGGAATTACAGACGTGGAAGATTCAACAAAGGCATGGACAGTGAAATTACCAATACAAGGTACACAAATCACATTTAAGATTGATTCAGGGGCTGACACAAGTGTTATTCCAGATGAAACATTTGAAAAGTTTGCCTACAAACCTAAGCTGAGAAGACCAGCAAATAAGCTAGACAGCCCAGGAGGTAAACTGAACTGTGTAGGTTATTTTATAGCCACCACAATGAGGAAAGAGAAAAGATTCAGATTCAAGTCAACGTGATTAAAGGCTCACAAAGCAGTCACCTCCTAAGCCGCGATGTTGCAGTCGCCATGGGCCTGATAAAACGCATTGAAGAAATAAAAGCTTCAGAGCAGATCATTGACTCTTGCCCTAATGAAGTAGGGGAGTTGAAAGTCAAGCCCATCAAAATCACTCTCAAGGAGAATGCAGTTCCCTACAGTGTGACAACTGCAAGGAGAGTGTCAGTGCCCATGTTACCAAAAGTGAAAAAAGAGCTGGAGCGCATGGTGGATTGCGGTGTTATTCAGCCAATCTCTGAGCCAACGGAGTGGTGTGCTCCGATGGTCCCAGTGCCGAAAAAGAACAAACAACAACCCAGAATCTGTGTCGATCTAAAAGTGCTTAATAAAGCAGTCAAAAGAGAAAAGTACGTTTTGCCAACTGTAGATGACATTTTGCCCAAATTTGCAGGTGCCAAAGTGTTTTCTCTATTAGATGCAGCAAGTGGTTTCTGGCAAATACCACTTGATCCGGAGAGTGCAAAGTTAACTACTTTTATAACTCCATTTGGCAGGTAGTTTTTCAACAGGCTACCGTTTGGGATCACCAGCGCCCCGAAATCTTTCAGCGTGAGATGTCGGAGCTTCTGAAAGGACATGAAGGTGTAGCAGTCTACATGGATGATATACTGATATATTCAAACACTCCAGAGAACATGAGGTGAAACTACAAAAGACATTGAACACGCTCAAAGAGGCGGGGTTAAAGCTAAATCATGAGAAATGCCTTCTGCGTCGGCGACAACTTAACTATCTTGGACATTGCATTGATGAGCACGGCATAAGGCCAGACAAAGCAAAAGTAAAAGCGGTCACAGAACTTGAAGCACCAAAGAATGTTTCAGACCTGAGGCGGATCCTAGGGATGATCCACTACTTAGGCAGATACCTACGAATCTGTCTGAGGTCACTAAACCTCTCAATGACCTACTCAAAAGTGATGTGACATGGACTTGGGACACTGCTCAGGAAGTAGCGTTCAGTAAAGTGAAAGAACTTGTCACAAAGTCACCTGTACTCACATTCTACGATGTAACTAAACCAACTATTGTCAGCGCAGATGCTAGTGGTTACGGTTTAGGCGGAGTCCTACTCCAAGAGCACGGTGGACAATTGAAACCTGTGAGTTTTTGTTCCAGAACACTCACAGAGGCCGAGCAACGATACGCTCAAATAGAGAAGGAGTGTCTCGCAGCGGTATGGGCGTGCGAAAAGTTTAGCAGATACCTCTATGGACTAGACTCCTTTACCTTGCAAAGTGACCACAAACCGTTAATACCTCTCATAAACACCAAAGATCTTCACTCAGTGCCACTGAGGTGCCAAAGACTTTTGTTGAGAATGATGCGGTACAACCCCACAGCTGTATATGTGCCTGGGAAAGAACTTGTTGTCGCAGATACTCTTTCACGCTACCACAAGCAGCCGTGACTCAGGAAATAGCAGAACTGTTGGAGGAAATAGAGGCACACGAAGACGCAACACAAAACTCGTGGCCCATTTCTACTACCAAGTTGATTTGATTAAACAACAAACAAAACAGGACGTGGATCTTCAGATGGTTCAAACCTTTGTGCAGGCAGGTTGGCCAAAATATGCAACTAAGATGCCAGACAAGGTAAAACCCTACTACACAAACAAACATTCCCTCACAGTGTCAAACGGTCTGGTATTGTACAACGACAGAATAGTAGTGCCACAGCAATTAAGGCCTGAGATTATGCAGCGCATTCATGATGGCCCCCAAGGAATTGTAAAGTGCAGAGAAAGAGCCAAATGTAGTGTATGGTGGCCGGGACTAAGCAGATAGATCAAACAAATGGTCAATGGTTGCATACACTGTCAAGAATCCAAACCCACTCAGAAAGAGAACCTTTGCTCACCCCTGCACTCCCTAGTCGTCCTTGGGAAAGAGTTGCAGCAGATATTTGTGAACTGAACAAGCAGAACTACCTGGTGGTGTAGACTACTTTTCTCGTTACATTGAGTTGGCTCACCTCAAAAACATGTCAAGTGAGACCACAGTAGCTAACCTGAAGAACATGTGTGCAAGATGGGGCTGCCCAAATGAACTGGTTAGAGACAATGGTCCCCAATTCTCAGGGATAATCTTCAAGCAGTTCGTGAAAGACTATGACATTAAACACATCACCACAAGTCCTCACTATCCACAGGCTAATGGTGAAGCTGAGAGAGCTGTGCAGACAGCCAAAAGGATTTTGAACAGACTGACCCTTTCTTAGCTCTCATGATTTACAGGTCAACTCCCATTCAAGCCACTGGTGTGAGCCCAGCCCAACTCATGCTGGGAAGACAAATTCGAACCACTATACCGACTTTGGAAACAAAACTGCAGCCTGCGTGGCCGGATCTTCAGCTCGTCAGAGAGGCTGATGAGAAAACGAAAGAGAACTACAAACGCATCTACGACAACAGGTACAGTGCCAAACCACTTCCGGAACTCCAATCAGGACTCAGCGTTGCAGTAAAACTGGACAGTCAAAGGGCTGGACAAAACCAGCTACCGTCCTGCAAAAGTGTGACTCGCCAAGATCATACCTCGTTCAAACAGAAGGAGGAGTACTAAGGAGGAACTGCCGACACTTGAGACAAATCCTCAGTCCCCCGGTCACTCCCGAAAAAGATGGACTGTCACAGGTTCCGTGCGAGGGACAGCCACACTCATCTCCTTCACCTGTGGATCCTGGACCCGATCCACCTGATTCCGTTAACATTAGATTACCTGTAACTCCAGTTTGCACAACCTCTAGTGGTAGAGTTGTTAAACTCCTAGTAAATATGCTGACTATGCCAAGTAAGAATAATAAGCTGTCATGCTATTTTGTTCAAGTGTTTACAGTTACGTATATTAGGAGACCTATGTAAGTGCATTTAAGCAAAGCTATAGAAAAAAAAAAAAAAGACTGTTAGTTACTACATGTCTTTAAAAGACTCAAAGAAAGGGTGATGTAATGTAATGTCATATTTTATTGTGAAAGTTGACATGCGCGGGAATGCGCCGGATGTTGTTCACTAATGCCTAGCTGCAAGAGCACACGTCATGAGCCTTGTAAAACGAATCGGTGTTATGTTTAACATTAAAAGACACCTTGACGATACCGGTGTGATTCCTGACTTTGCATAACACTACAGAGGGGGAGTTTGACAGGGGGTATGGCTTATCCCAATGAGATGTAAATGAGCCTTATTGTCACTCCCAACAGCAGAGAGGTGAGAATGGCCCAAACTTTGGAGAGGTTTTTCAGCCCTTTGGGCTTTTTGGAGTTGCTAACTTCAAATCACCTCCAAATATTATCAGATTTCCATGTGTTACACACAAAATCAAATGCAGTACAGACAGTTCACTGTAGATGGCGCCTCACTGGCAGTTTCAGGCAGAAAGTTGATCTTTCAACTAATTTGCACTAAATAGCTAAAATAATGGTAATGACCGATAGAGGTTCGTTCGGGCCCAAAAAAATCAAGCCCGACCCGACCCGAGCCCGCGGGCCTAAAGCCCGACCGAGCCCGAGCAATTAACTTGAATTGTCGGCCCGAGCCCGAAACAAACCCAACGTAAATTATTTATTTAAGGCTCGGATAGGAGCATCTGCGCAGTGCTTTCAGCAGCAGCAGCAGCATGTGTGAGAGGTACGCGGCTACGCGCACGGCACACGTGCACGCAGCAGTAGCGCACATACCTGGGTCCTGGACAGGCCGAGAGATGTGCGCGGCCCGAGCCGCAGCTCAATGTCTCTGTCTCTGTCTCCTCTTTTCCGTCTCTCTCTCCTCTTCCGCCTCGTTGTTCATAAACAACGCGCTGCATTTACAAAAGCTACTTTTTACGCAGTAACAGGAACCAAACTACTTATTTATCCACTGTAAATGAAACGCTGTCCTGAGAGATAGAGTGATAGAGTGAATAGCGATGTTCACTGTGGCGCCGGTATCAAAGCCTGATCATGCTGCTTAAACGTGACAACCATAGACTGTTAAAAGAATAGACTCCGCCTCCTCACTCCTCCCCGTTTACCATAATGACCACTTTCGAGGGGGAAATCATGGCTGATTTACAGACTCCTCCTCCCCAGCTCTGACGAAGCATGTTCCTAATAAGGCATAAGGCGGGATCTTCACTGTAGACTCGGCCCTTGCGTGACGTGTAGCTCGCGCAGCTCCAATGCCAACAGTCCGACCTCCGTAAGTAGGAGATTAAAAAAATATATTTCGAAAACCAGCCTGGTTTCTATTTTTTTTGACTAACCCAGCGTTATCTCAGGAGGAATATGTAGCCATATTAAGTGTTGAAAAAATTGAAACCAGGCATTAAAGTTGTTTTTAACGTGTCTAAAGTCCAATGCTTTTCAATGGGGCCTAGCGCCCAAATGGAGGTACTACAGCAATGGAGGAGCAATGGCGCCTCCCAGTGTATGCGGTCACAAAGCAGAGCAGCCAGCGCCCATTGGTGACAACACAGCCAAGCACGTGCTCCCGCCCCCGCACCACCTCCCTGAGTATAACCACATTTGTATCTAATAGACTAAGCCTACAATATAGATTTTTATTAGATATTATAATGACATTAATAATAATAATTAATATATATATATATAGGCTATATTAAAAAAAAAAAAAACTCGAAGCCCGACCCGACCCAAACCGACTGTCATGTGTGAAATCTCGGCCCGGCCCAGCCGGAATGTCGGGTCGGGCTCGGGCCTAAAAGCTAACCTCTAATGACCGAAAGGACAAGCGGCAACAGCCAGCTCCCTGCCCAGACTGATATCCCCGTGTATAAAATATACAGAGGGGTACATTTTGGATGCCAGGCTAGTATTCTGTTACAGTTACTCTTTAATCAGAAGGTATTTAGAATACAGTTACTTTGCTAATACCAAGGGAATACATAAGTTTAAATTTCATCATCCAATCCTACTGCACGTCATTAAGAAGAAAGAGAAAATGTAAATTAATCTAAATACAGTGCAGGCGCAGCCTGGCACGCACGACTTGATACGAGGGTGCACAAAACCACACACACATACACAAGGAGCAGCCCAGAGGAGGAGGGGAGAAACACACAAGGTAGAAGCAAGTGCAGACTCTGTACTTGTGAACTCCTGGTAAGGACTTGTGGGTGCAGACTCGAAGCACGGACTTGAGGAGTTCACGAGTGTGGACTCGGCTTTTTCAGCGTTTGGAACGAGTGAACTCGATGACATCACAGGAAGTAGCTCATGAACATAGGGTTGTGAGCATTTATAACTAGATAACCTCATATGAAATTAAAAGGGTGAGACACTGTAGGCTCACATTAAATATTATCTACTAAAATATCAAGAAGCATTTCAGTAATTGCGAAAGTAAAGCATATTTAAACATCAAAGCTCTACATACCTTATACTGTTCTCTGATTTTGCCCTATTTACATTATTGCAATGTGGTTTGGGTTGTACATACAAAAGCACCGTAAAACCAACAGTGATGCTACAAAAAAGAGCTATCCGAGTAATTCATAAAGTTGGGTTTTTGGACCACACAAACTAATTATTTTTAAAATCAAAGATCATGAAGTTTTGTGACATTGTTGAGTTCCAAATTGTACAGATGTTATACAAGGCAACGTACAAACTGTTACCAAGCCAAATACAAAGAAGTTCCAAGAACGTACTGGTTGTAATGAATTACGTGATTAATTAAACTTCAGGCCTCAGAAACAACTTTGAAAAGTTTTAGTCCGACAGTTAATGGTGTCCAATTGACCTTTCGCAAAACCACGCCCCAAAACGGTAATTGTCCATTCAGACATCCTAGCAACCGTTACTATGAAGCTAAGTCCGTCATGCCGCAGATCTCCAATGCAAAACAATGGACATACCAGCAATGAGCACTGAGCAGATGCACTTTTTTTACTGCTAACCACCAAAAACCCACCAGACAAAGAAGAAGAAGCAAAATGGTGAAGCGATCTGCCTATGGAGGATGTAAATCTGACACTAGGGACCACAAGAGTGTGTCAGGGAGAGTCCAGTTATTTCCCTTGCCAAACCGAAAACACAACCTGAGCACTGCCTACAATGGATCAAACAATGTGGACGGCCTACGCCAGCTAAATGTCTCCAAAATAAACAAGCATACGTCTGCTGTAAGGTAAGGCCGCCAGGCTAAAACCATAGCATGCTAACATCGAGCTACTGACAGTCACACATAACGATACACAAACTGGAGCTGTAACTTTAACTGCGGCGGTGAACTTTTACAAGCCTAGAGTCTCACATGTTTTTGTCTCCCTTTATGATAAAAGTACTGTGTATTTTGTCACAGTCCTGATAACTTGCTGTAGCTGATTGTCATTGTGGCACCTGTAGGTTTAGCTAGCGTTAGCTGACTTTAGCGCACGGGAGAAATGCACGGAGAAATGTTCCTATTTTTAGAAATACAAAACAAAACAAAATGAGGTGCTTACCGGGCAGTGCAAGGCTGTGCTGTTGCATTTAAGGAAGAGATCAGAAGGTTTCGCTGATATTTCTTTAGACTTGTCTGTAGCTTTAGTGCCAATAGCCCTTTATCCTTCGTTGGATGGTTAATATCTTGAATATTTCCCTCCACTGCATACTGTGACCCCTTTTGCCTCGATCTGGAGGATATCACGGTGGTATTGCTTCAAAAAAGGTCACTGACGTGCATGGCAATCTGTTGCGCTACCCGTGTTTTATCATTGTTTGTCGGGCGTAGTAACAGTAACTAAGGGGGCGGAGCTTGGCGAAAGGTCAATTGTGGAATAAATTGGAGATGGAGATGAAACGAGGTTCAAGCATCAGCCTGTTCAAATATAAATACAAACAAAAGACTTTTGCAAAGTATAGAGAAGAAGAAATGAGTTGCCACTAGGGGGCGCAATAGGATCCTTAATTTTTATTAATTAAGATAAGATAAGATAAACTTTATTGTCCCATAGGGAAATTTGTCTTGGACTTGCCATGCTGTGGTACATACAATAGCAATGTATAAAAGATGCATTAAATATATTCAAAGTACAAAAAGGACAACAGTCAGCTCGTTCGGCATAATTTCAACAGTGGAATATGGCTGCGCCATAACAATCACAATACAACAATCAGAATACAACAGAATGTGTTACACATTAAGGCCACAATGTTGCCCAGTGTAACATCAGGCAATAAGAGAACATAAAAGGCCTAACAAAGTGTTAACTGCACTTGTTAAGAAGAGCAACCGACACAGGAATAAAAAAATTAAGGAAGAATGTTGTTGCTCTCAACGGGTGTCATTCTATTGCTCAAAATTACAAATAGAGAATTAGGGTAGGCGAGCTATGGATCTGTTGAGAGGGATCCTCCCAACGGGCTCGTAATCCTCGTCTTTTAACACACCACACAGCATAGGAACATCATCTACAAAATCAGCTAGTTAGGGCAGCTGCGTATGAGTTTGTTGATGAGGAGCTACTGCCCTCTACAACTGGCCCGCTCTACACCTGGCTTTGTAACGCACTTCACTGTGTAGGGCTTACATAATAAATGTACATAATAATATTCACGGAGTATAATATGTATATTAATCTGTCTTTTTAACCTAAAACTAGTGATTTTTGGTAATTCTAACAATGTTAGAATTCTAACAATGTTAGAATTACCATGGTAACCATCTGAAAGAAATGTAATGATCGCCTTTTGTTACTTGCTTTGTACTAGACTCCGTACATGAAACTAGACCGTTGTTGTAATTGTGCTTCTTTTTTGTTGATGTACAAACACTTCAAACAGTGTTTTGTAAGTTATAGTTCTTTGTAAATAGTTTGTAAGTATGTAGCATTATCATAGTTGTTTTGTAATTAGTTGTTACGTAATCAATATTGCTCCGTTTTGGGGTATGGTCGGATGCTGCGGGTGTGTAGGGTCTGTTTTGTTTTATTTTGTTTTGCTGTTGTTTCCTTGTTGCCATTTTGTTCCTTTGTTGTTCCACTATGTTCTTGTGAAATAATGATTTTAATTGTATTGATTTTGGGGGCGGAGCTTATAAGCTCTTGCTTCGGCCCACTCCTTTTGAGCAGAGTGTTTGCTGCTCAGATAAACAAACTAAACTAAAAAGTGGAAAGATGTTTTAAAGACATCAATTACTAACTTTTGCAGAAAACAAAGATAAAACACATTTTAAAATAGTAAATTTTACATTATTTATACATGTATACATAAATAAGGCATTATGTGTAAAGTAATTAAAAATATATATCTTACGTGCAAACTGAAATAATAAAAAATTAGGTCAAATATTATTTTTTTAACTTGTTTAGGGGTTACAAATTCTGGTGAAAAAACAAACAATTTGAATTTAAAAATATGAAACTGTTTCTGAAGTTCCCATATAAAGATTTGTCTGCAGTGCCCCCCTGAATAAAACAATGTAAAAATAAAATGTATCTGTCCTCAATAACCTGTTTGTGACGATATGACTTTAAATAACAGCAATAACTTCCTGTCTTCTTACCATACTAAAATCCATACCATACACTGTTCACTTGCATCCACTTCCTCCGCTTCTCCTCCCTCTGAACATGAACTCGCTCCACTCACACTCCATTGCCTTCCCTCCTTCTCTCCTCTGTCTCCCTCCGACACCACCAAACTTCTCACAACCATGAAATTCTCCAACTGCCAGCTTGACCCTATCCCATCTTCCCTCCTTAAAACCTGCATACCTACTCTAATCCCTCTCATCATCAGCATCATCAACACTTCCCTTACCTCTGGATCTGTCCCATCCCCGCTCAAACTTGCCTCCATCACTCCCCTCCTGAAAAACCCGGCCTCAACCCTGACAACCTGGACAACTTCAGACCCATCTCCAATCTCCCGTTACTTTCAAAAATTCTGGAACGCGCCGTCATAACTCAACTCCACCAACATCTCCACTCCTCCCATCTCTTCGAAAAATTTCAATCCGGATTCCGTTCACACCACAGCACAGAAACAGCACTTCTTAAGTTACAAATGATCTCCTCCTCGCGCTGACTCTGGTTCCATATCCATCCTCCTCCTCCTCGACCTCTCCGCAGCTTTTGACACAATAAACCATACCATCCTCCTCCACCGTCTACAATCAATCGGCATCTCCGGCACAGCACTCCTCTGGTTCACCTCTTACCTCTCCGACCGTCACCACTTTGTCTCTGTCAACAACTGCAACTCCCACACTTCCGCTGTCACCCACGGTGTCCCCCAAGGTTCCGTGCTCGGCCCCCTCCTACTTACCATCTACATGCTTCCCCTCGATCAGATCATCCGCCACCATGGACTCAACTTTCACTGCTATGCCGACGATACCCAACTCTACATCTCCACCAAATCCATCACCCCGGTTATCCTCTCCACCATCACTGACTGCATCTCCGACATCAAAACCTGATGGACAATGACTTTCTCAAACTCAACAGCAATAAAACTGAACTCCTCATCACCGGCCCCAAATCTCTCCTCTCCTCTGTCCAGAACTTTACCCTCCTCATCGACGGTCACAATGTCACCCCCTCCCCCTCTGTACGCAACCTCGGCATCATAATGGACTCCACCCTCTCATACCAAACACAAATTAACCACATCGCTAAAACATCCTTCTTCCACCTCCGCAACATTGCCCGCCTCCGCCCCTCCTTACCCAGTCAACAGCAGAAATCCTCATCCATGCATTCATCACTTCCAGACTCGACTACTGCAATAGCCTCCTCTATGGACTTCCCACCACTCATCTCCAAAAACTGCAATACATCCAGAACTCTGCTGCCCGCCTCCTCACCCATACCCGGTCCAGAGAACACATCACCCCGGTCCTCCAACAGCTTCACTGGCTCCCCGTTCAATATCGGATTCAGTACAAGCTCCTCCTCCTCACCTACAAGTCCTCCATAACCTGGCCCCGCCCTACCTCTCTGAGCTCCTGCAACAACACCAGCCCACCCGCCACCTCCGCTCAGCCGGCACCAACCGCCTCACCCCTATCATCCGCACTAACCGCCGGACCCTGGGGGACCGAGCCTTCGCCATCGCCGCCCCCACCCTTTGGAACTCACTCCCACAGCTCATTAGAAACTCTGACCCACTACCTACCTTCAAATCAGTACTCAAAACCCACCTGTTCAAACTAGCTTTTCCGTAAACCCTATTTTGTTTTTGATTTGTTTTCCCCATGTAAAGCGTCTTTGAGTGTCCAAAAAGGCGCTATACAAGTTCGATGTATTATTATTATTATTATTATTATTATTATTATTATTATTATTATTAAATTAATCGATTGCTGATCGTTGTGAGAAAATGTAAGTATGACCAAAGTTGTTTGAACACAATTGCTCAGAAACCCAGTAAACTGTCTTGAGCAGGAAACACTTCTATGGGGATGAAACAGGTCACATTGACGCATAGGCGCCGATCCCGTGGGTGCTGCGGGGCTTGAGCACCCACTCGAATCTTTGGGCATCCAGGCGAGTTTGCCCTGTTTATGATTCAATAAATAACGCCTAACCTGTAAAGCCGCTACTCAGTTTTCTCCAAATACACGAGCACGGTTCATAAAATTAATATACGTGCGTTGGCGACCGTTCACTCCGCTCGTTTAGCTCCATAGGTAGAGCGCCAAGCTCATATGGCCGGGGTCCCAACCAAGACACTGCTAGTTCGATCCTCGATAAAACGGGCAGAGCAAGTTCTCATCCAGGGATTTACAGCGAACTTTGAATTGGAACAGGACTTGGGCCGCGCGAGTACACAGATTGAGAAGCGGCCTCCGTCTTACCTTTTTGCTGTTTTCAATCATTTAGAGCAATAGCTGATTGTTGTTAGCAGTAGCAGTAAGCTAAGTTACTGGGTTAGTCGCTACAGGCTGCGGTTTTCTCACTTTCTGTAATAAGATTTGTAAATATGTGAATAAAATTATAATAAAATCATAATTATGTGAATGATGCAACAGCCAAGTATTTGAATTTATCTTCAAGGTTAGCATATGTTTCACAATGTTCCAGTAGTATCTAAGAAGATACTGTTCGGTATCAAAAGTACGTAAGAGAGCAGCCTGGTATCAGGTTGACCATGTGTAGTAAGACAACAGAGTGAACTGGACGAACGTAAATCAAGGTTGGCCCCCGGACTGTGCAGGTCAGACTGGGTATCATTGACATCAGGTGTCCTTGTACAGGCCGGGCCTTCCGATTGGATAAGTATAGTGTGATTCATGTTTTAAGATATGGTGTGATACATGTGTTTGAGAGGTGACGAGCAATATCTGTAACTCCACCTCTGTATGTGTAATATACTGTGGAAAAAACAAATAAAAGGCTGTACCAAAAACAACTCTTTGAGAATGGGTGCACCACTCCGCGTGGCTGTGGTGTAGTGCGATTCTCCCTTGCAAGCCAACCAAAGTATTGATCTCTGTGTCGTTTTCTTCTAGTTGAAGCGTTCTCCAGAATTGGAAAACAAAGGTATTAACCCTAATTTTCTGACATACAGATGGTCCTTCGAGCCGCTTGACAGCTGATCTTCGTGGAGGGTGAACTGCGATTGGCGAAGTCTGTACAGCAACGAGAGAAAGCCCACTTTCCCGTGGCCGTCCATCTCACCTCATTCTCCGCGGAGACGGTTCGTCATCCGAGCCAGAGGGGAACGAGCGACAACAAACAGAGGTCAGATAACTTTGTGTGACAGAGTGAGACATATAGCGCTTATATGCATTTTTGGTTTAGTACGAGCGTTCAGGCTCAAGACAGAGTAGTCAAGACGGACGAACTGAACGAAACGTACGACCAGGCTCAAGACAGAGCAGTCAAGACAGACAAACAGAATGAAAGGTATGATTGAAATGAATGTGAATTAACGACGTGCTGTTTTAAAGTGTGTGAGCACCGTTAATTCTATTAGGGTCAAAAGGCGTTAATCTGAGGAATCTAAAATCTGTCAACGGGTGTGAATCTTGAACACCTAGCCAATGTCCGGTGGTAACCAACAGGGGAACCACTAGAAGCTTGACATTGGGTCCGTTGGCAGAGCACTTAGCATTTTCCCAGACGACCAGACCACATAATGGCTAACCATGAGGTGGCCCCTAAATCAGTAAAATCAAGTGATGACGACTTGACAGACGCAAAATGGATGAGAAAATATTTCCCTCACAGTGTGGAGTACCTATCAAAATGGACAAAGAAATATGGATTCACAGGGACTCTACACATAGAAAATGTAAACCGGTTAGTGGAAGCACTTAAAGCACGTGACCAGTTGAAGGGACGCCCCAGAGAAAAGCCCGGAAAACAAATGATAGCAGCATTAGTTTGGTTAAAAGAAGCAAAGACAAGAGGCCGAAAGAAGACAGAACAGGATACAAAGAGAAAAATAGATTCAGAGGTATTTGCAATAATAAAACCAGGTGATAACAGTGGAGAAAATTGGACAGGTAGTCGGCAACACAATGTCCAAGGAGCAGGGAGAGGAGAAGAGGCAGGTAGGCGAGCAGCAGTGGAGGAGAGACAGAGTAGGGAAAGGGAACAAAGGGAAGAACAACAAAAAAAAGAGAGAGAGAGAGAGAGAGAGAGAGAGAGAAAAAGAGAATTTAAAAAAAAAAGAGAGGAGGTGAGACAGAGAGAGAAGGAAGATAGGCAGAGGAGGGAGGCCGCAGAGGCAGCAACAGAAACATACAGTATGTCATAGTTTCCTCAGAAGCCCTGTCTCAGAGAAGTTACGACAAAAAAGGAAAGCACACTGTGAGGTGTGGAGTGTGTTTCGGCTCGGGGGCTCGTTCCGGGGGGCTGCCGGGAGGTTTTGTGTGTGACCGGTGACCGTTTTGCGGTCTGGTCGATTTGGAATTTGGGGTTCGCCTCTTTCGTTCGGTTGTGTTCTTGGGTTGGCATGGCTGTTTCCGGTTGTCTGAAGTGAAAGACTTAGGTTGACACAACTTATTTAATTTGTGCCTGACGTTTTTCGCTTCGGACAGCTGGGGGCAGTTGTGTCGGCCTGGGAGTGCGGTTGGGCGGGGGAGGTGGGTCTCGGGTTTCGGGTCGGCTGGATTGTGGGATGGTTGTTGGTTCCGCGTGGAGTTTCTTGGCGGCCCTTGGAGTGGGTTTTTTGAGTTGGGGCAGATTTTACATTTTACAGTGCACAAAGGGAAAGGTAGAAATGAAAAAAAAAAGGAAAGGAAGGAAAGGAAGTGACGAGGAAGATCCACAGAAAACTGAGGACTGGAAAGAGGGAAAATGTTTTGTTTGCCACAAGAAGGGACATCTAGCCAGGAACTGCTATAAGCGCAAGGCTAAAGTAGACAGCGAAGATGAAGAAGACAGTGAGGGACAGGCATGACAAGGAAAATGTGAAGAAAATTGCTGTAAGAACTGCAAAAGCAAAAAGGGACAGTATGCATCAGCAGTAGATGTTATCACAGATGAAAAGAAGAAGCAGACACAGGGACAGAAATGTTTTTGAATCTAGAGTTAGTTAATAACAAACAAAGGCCAGAGGTAACCCTTCTAGTAAATGGCGTCCCACTCATATTCCTAGTAGACTCAGGAGCAGAAAGAACAGTTTTACGAGATGTCACAGTGACATCAAAAAGCTCAAATCTTATCAGAATGATTCAAGATTGCGTGCAGTAAACGAGGCTGTCCAACAGAGGTCACCAAATGTCCCAAATCCACATACGTTGCTCAACAGTATCAGACCAACAGCGAAATACTTCACTGTGATAGATTTGGTCAATGCCTTCTATTCAATCCCATTGTCAAAAGAGGCACAAACATGGTTCGGATTCACATTTGAAGGAGAAAAACTCTCTTTTTCGCGCCTAACGCAAGGTTTTGCGAATCCCCAACGATATTCGCACAACAAATGTCAAATTGTCTTGCGCAACACCAACCGTCTGTACATTCACAGATCCTGTCCTGTGTCGATGATTTATTGGTGGCCAGTGATACAAAGAAGCATGTATTGCGGACACATGGCTCTACTAAATCATCTGCACAAAACAGGGAACAAAGTAAGCAAAGACAAACTCCAACTTTGGAAACCCCAAGTGAAATATCTAGGCCACACCCTTAGTGCAGATGGCCGGACGGTTGATGATGCTCGAAAAGAAGCAATCAAAGCGGCTCCAAAGCCACAACTAAAAAGCAAATGATGTCCTTTCTGGGCTTGAGCAATTATTGTCGCATGTGGATTCTGGGATATGCAGAGATCGTAAAACCCCTCCAGAACATGATGTTCAAACAAAGTTAGCCATGACCGATAAGTTAACATGGAGTGCAGAGGCGGATGTAGCATTCGACAGAATTAAAACACAACTATGTGATGCAGGGGCATTGGCCATACCAAACTATGAAAAACAATTTGTGCAAACGGTAGACTGCAGAAATGGGTTTATGACGTCAGTAGTATTGCAAAATACGGTTCTAAGATGTGTCCAGTGGCGTATTACTCCATACAATTAGACCCAGTAGCTAGAGCCACAGTCCCGTGTGTGCAGGCTGTGTTAGCAGCAGCAGCAGCAGCAGCAGTAGTACAGGCCTCTGCAGAAGTGGTGCTGTTCCGTCCACTGATTCTTAAAGTGTCACACGCTGTTGCAGCACTACTTCTGCAAACCAACATGACTTTCTTATCACCAGCTAGGCACCTCATGTGCACAGCAGTGTTGCTCTCCCAACCACATTTGACACTAGAACGATGCACAGGGTTCAATCCAGCAACACTACTGCCGCTTCCCGGGATGGTGACCCCCATAATTGTGTAGAATTAGCACAAACAGAATACAAAACTAGGGCAGACCTTCAAGATACCCCACTGCCAACTGGGGATGTCATTTTTGTAGATGGCTCAGCCAGTAAAGACCAAAACGGCACAAATTACGTAGGTTATGCAATTACAACAAAGACACAGTTATAAAAGCATTGAAACTACCTAACAATCTATCAGCGCAAGCAGCTGAGTTGGCCGCCCTAGCAGAGGCATGTCGCTTATATGCAAACAAAGATGTGACAATTTGGACGGACAGTCAATATGCATACGGCTCTGCTCAAACATTTTGTAAACAATGGAGTTTAAGAGGTTTCAAAACTACTACAGGGAAGCCCGTAACCCATAGGGGATTACTTAAGAAACTATTAGAGAATGTACATTTACCGTCAAAATTAGCCATTTGTAAATGTGAAGCACACAAGAAAGGAACAGATCCCATAACAACGGGAAACAATTTAGCTGACGACATAGCTAAAAAAGCAGCAACTGGAATAATTGTCATGTACATAGAAAACAAGAAGACACTGACCCATTAGACATTTTGAAACAACACCAAAATGACGCACCACGATCAGAAAAAACAGTGTGGATCACAAAAGGCGCACTTTTAAAAGACAATGTATATAGAGCCCCCGATGGTAAACCCTGGTTACCAAAATCACTTTTCAAATGGGCTGCTGAATTGAGCCATGGGGCATGCCATGTCTCAACAGGAGGATGGTGGTGTTAGTCCAAAAGATAACTCCACTTTTAGTTAAGGCAAGTTTATTGCACAACCGCCATGTTCAACTGCCCGTCACAACAACTGATCACAATGGGTGCACCATTCCCTCACAACATGTGCTACGCAAGCAACAGTGCCCCCTAGCTGAATGGCATGTAACGTACATAAGACATTAGAGTTAACAATCTCACTGTCTCTTAAAAAAAACTTAGAACAAATGTATAACATCGGTGGTAGTGAGTAAAGGGAGAACTCATTTAACAGTCCAGCGTCCTTCATAGAGAGCCCTCAGAAGCGAGGTCGAAGACGCTCCCTTTTTTGTAAGACAATCTGCAAGTTGATCCTTTGTTTCATACCATAACACTTGATGAACCCTTTTAGTTTGGATGAGTTCTTTTATCGAACTAATTTCCAAACGCAGTCTTTTCTCAGCAACAAACTTAGTTGATTTAAGAGCATCAACAAGAGAGAAATTATCGGTGACACAGACTATTGGTACAGGGTAAGCAGTACAACCAGCATTGAGTTCAGAAAACAGGGTTGACAGAAAAATGGCATTATCAATCCCGTCAGACATAGCGAGTGTTTCACCTGCAAGTGTGCTTCTGACAACTCTCTTAATTCTCTTTGACTGCCACGAAATGGGAGAGAATTGCCCATTTTCACCCATCAATACAATGAGGTTCCCACCTTGAGTACCTCCATCTGAAAGATTTGCAAATGATGCATCAGTAAATGTAACCATCTTTAAGTCACTGTCTTTTCCAAGCTGTTGAAAATTCAACTGAACTGACTTGGCCTTGAGTTTACAAACTACCCTGTTTGCTTCATTAATGGTCTGTACTGTAGCTTGTTTAAGACTAGATGCTAAATTACTTGCATCAAACATGACATCAGGCCTGCTCTGTCTCGCAACCCACAGAAGTTGGCCTATCTTTGACCTGAGCTGCTCTCTCTCCTCTTCTGTGAGGGGTGAAGCAGACTCTGCAGCTCGTGAAGGCGTGATGTGTATGGGCTGCAGATGTTGAATGTACGTCTTTTGGTGTATTTGTACCCTTTTGCCTAAAGTTACAAAATCCACCCCCACAAAGGAAAAGTTAGTGTGAGCTTCACGACCAACATTGAACTTTGACCTGAGGTAAGGTATGACTTTCTCTGAAAACATGTGTGAACCTCCCCACATGAAATCATCAACATGACAAGCGAGCACACCAGTTACATTCTTGTCCTTATCAAGCCAGTAGAAAACTGCAGGGTCAACCTTAGACACAATACCTCCTGCTTCAATCATAATGCTCTTCACTCTGTTATACCAATACAATGAGGCATCAGCTAAACCATACACACATTTTCTCAGTTTCCAAAGAGTCCCTGTGCGATTGACTTCCGGCGGTGGTTTAATGAAAATGTCTCTGGACAGCTCCATGCCTTGTAAGAAGGCAGATTTTATGTCCATTGAGTGAAGTTCCCATTGTCTTTGACATAACACTGCCACTAGGAGTCTTAGTGACTCTGAGGCACAGGTTGGTGAGTCCTTTTGCAGCTCGGAAACTTGTAGCTCCTCAAATCCTCGTGCAACAAGTCTTGCTTTAGGTACTAATCCATTTTCAGTCTCTTCAGAGTGCACACCCAACGAGTGGAGATGCACTTTTGTCCTTTGTCCTCAACTTCTTCAAACACCTCGTTCTGTCTCCAATTTAGTATTTCCTTTTCTTTTGCTTCATCAAATGACACATCCTTAGTCACAAAAACATCCTCGTGTGTATCCGTATTGGGAACCTCTTCCTGGACACGAAGATCCTCAACTGCGACAGATCTGCTGATTCACTGTTACCTGCCATCTCCGCAGGCTCAAGTAGCTCCAAGTTATACCAGTTCTTATACTTTCCAGTGGCTTTGCCAGCACGTCCTAACACCTTTGCTGTTTGTGAGACACCACTTGCTTGGTTTCTGAACATCACTATTTGTCCAGGCTTTACGTTGATGTTTCCAGTGTCCGGTCCCTCAGCTTCTGCATTTTCAAGAGCAGGTAAAGGATCATACTCTGTGTCTTCCACATTTGTCTCTTCTTCACTAGTGTCCACTGTATGTTGTCCCTGATTATTCTCCTCACAGGCAATCTGAGGCTCTTCATGCTCAAGATTAACTTTTCTTAACCTAAGTTGGTGCACTCTGACACAGGTGCCTCCGTGTCTGACAAAAACAACTGCACCATCCTGTCCAATGACCACTCCAGGCCTTTCCATTCTGGACAGTCCACTCGTTTGTAATAGACCTTATCTCCAGGTTCGTATCGCTCGTCAGTGGGCCGTAGCTGTTTCTTTAAAGCTCTGCGTATCCTCTCTGAACACTCAGCTTCAGTAAAAGCCTTTCTTGCAGCATGCAGGGCTGAAATGTGCTTAGCAACCCATTCACTCTTGGTAGACCCCTCTAGAGCCGGTGCTTTGTCAATTAACACAGAGGGCAGATTAGGATTCTGCCCGAACACCAGCTGATGTGGGCTGTAACCATGGACACTTTGCATACAGTTCTTTGCCATCAGGGCCCAGTCCATTGCAGTGCTCCAGTCACATCCAGTACTAGCTTTCACTTCATTATGATCTCAGTTAGGGTTTGATTATGGCGCTCTAACAGTCCATTGCTCCAGGGCTGTAGGCAGGTGTTGTCTTAACTTCAATATTAAAGTTCTCGGCCATGTCTCTCACTTCCTCATTATTAAACTCACCACCATTGTCACTGAATAGCTTTCGCGGTGGGCCATGTACACTGATCCAATCATGGATAAACGCTTGACTATTTCAGAAGACCTCTTGGTGGTCAGCACACTACCAGCACTAAAACGAGTAAACTGGTCAATAATGTGTAGGTACCAAACCCCTGCCTGAAGCTCGTGCAGATCTACAGCAACTGTTTCATTGTACGTAGTTGCCAGCGGTAAGCCAACAGCAGGTTTTGGTTTAGTTTTACAGTATTTCTGACACACTTTACACTGGTTTACAATCTTCAGCAGCAGGCTGGTGCATTCTGTGTCCTTGTTGCCAGAATTATTCAAAAGTCTTTGTAGTTTGTCTGCAGAGGCATGCCCGAACTGTTTATGAAGCTTCTCCAAAACTTTCATCTTCTCGCTTGTGTTCATCTTGTCTGTGATTGTCAATATTTCGTCTTCAGTCGTTAATATCTGATCAGAGTGAGCAGGACTTTTATTGTCATTGTCCACAATGTTCACACAATAATGTCCAGAGCTTGTAAAGTCTAGTTTGACCGGCTGGTTGAACATCACTGCGCTGTCATTTTCCATGTCCAGAACGGTCCCTGCCCTTTTAATGACGTCTTACTCAAAAGCAGGGGAATGTTTACAGGCACCACTTCCGTTTCAATATTACACTTCGTGTTGCCAATCTTTGCAGGAATCTTTACTCTTTTCCCTGAGTAGACTACTTTTCCATCTCCAACTTGAAAGCCTGTGACTTTGTGCTTCTGTTTCTTTCATCATCTTTACACTTTTCTTCTGTAGCATAGTACTGTAGTTGTCAAGCACTCTTGTCCACAGACTGTCCTAGTACAAGCAGTGTCTATTATTGCTGAGCCAAAACATTCAGTCATGAATATTTCTGCATCTGTCGGTGATTCTTTGGTGTACAGAGTAATATTACACTCTTCCATGTCTCTTTTATCTTCTGTAATCTTAACACTCTCACCTTTATGTGGACAATCTTTGGCCCAGTGATATGTACTTTGGCACACTGCACATTTTGATCGTCGTCCGTACCTATCTAGCGGGTTGGTACCGGGCTGTGGAGTTTTCTGCTGAGCGCTTTTCTGCCAGGACTTGCCTTTTTGCTGTCGCTGCTCCGTCGCAAACACGGACTCCTGGCTACTTTGTGCTGCCGCGTTAGTTTTTCCGCCAAATATTCTCTTCAAAGCGGACTTCATCGAGGCAAATGTTAAGTCTGTGCATGCAGTTAGAGCCAACTGCCTATCCGTCATATCCAAACACGCAGTGTCCAACAGCTTAAAAGCTAAAACTGCGTCTGGTAGCTCCATATTGTACTTTTTCATTCGAGAATAACGCTGTTCGAAATCAATAATATAGTCCGCCATGGACATGTTCGCTTCTTTCATAATCCGGTCAAAATCTGAGTAAGCATCATAGACCCTGTCCTTTTCCTCTTTTAGGAACAAATCATCCAATTTAGCGAACAAAGTGGTCATTCCAGTGTCTTTATTTAGATCATCTACCGGAATTTCCATCGCCGTATCCCGCGCTCTTCCTGATAGCGCCAGGGCGACGGCGAGAGCTTGTTTTTTTTCTTCCAAATCTGTAACTCTGGTCCAAATGTTGACTTCATTCTTCCAGCTTTCGTAGGGTTTTCCCTCTTCAAACTTTGGCGGAACCCGGTAGTTACTAACCATCCTCTGCTACCAATGTTAGTCCAAAAGATAACTCCACTTTTAGTTAAGGCAAGTTTATTGCACAACCGCCATGTTCAACTGCCCCGTCACAACAACTGATCACAATGGGTGCACCATTCCCTCACAACATGTGCTACGCAAGCAACAGTGCCCCCTAGCTGAATGGCATGTAACGTACATAAGACATTAGAGTTAACAGTGGCACTAGTAGAACAATATTACCACACCTATGGTGTGGTAGTATTGTCAATACGTATACAAAAAAAATTTTTTGTGATCTCAGCGATGGCCAGGAACCTCGAGATCACCATTTGAGATTATCCATGACAGACCAATCAGACTCCCTGGACTAGCTGACATACAAGAAAAAGACAAATACCAAAGGACTTATCATGGCATATGAAACAGACAATGTTAACAAGAGAACTGTACAAAACACATGAACTGCCGAAAGACTCTACTGTGTCCACACAGCCAGTGCATGTCGGAGACCTGGTGTTCATCAAAGCTGTGAAAAGGCCCAAGTGGAACAGTCCGAGGTGGGAGGGGCCATATCGAGTACTGCTGGCCACACCAACAGCTGTAAAAGTGGAGGGACGAACCACGTGGGTGCACCTATCTCACTGCAAGCTGCGGGAACTGCCAGACCTGAACGTCACCGAACCCTCTACACCGAGTGAGTAGACCCGCAGAGACTCAGGACTTCCAGACCTCCCAGACGCAGGACTTCTCTTGTAAGCAGAGACAACAACAGAGTACAACGGTGCACAAAGTACCATTACTCTGCGACAACAGAGTACAACGGTGCGCAAAGCACCATTACTCTGCGACACTGAGTGGCAACTCCAGACCGATCATCATGACTACCAACATGATTGCCATCTACCTGGTGATCATCGTGGCATGGACCCAAGGAGCAGACGGCACGAGCGAGAAGGAACAGGTCGTATGGTCAGATCCATGTTCTAAACAAAGTACACATATATCACTGTTTCAATTTTGCATACCAGTGAACAAGACTTACACCTTCCAGGTGCCCTACAACCAGTTAGTGCGTAGGGGAGTCAAGATATCATATCAAGCAGATGTTAAAAACGATATAGTGTATGTTATGCCGGGGCAAATAGATAACTCATGGGGAATGAGGTGGTAAACTCAGGAAAGCAGTGGGTACCCAAGGCTACGACAGAGCAGGCCAAGGAGTGGGCGGGCAGGTTAATCCTCATACAGACACCAACACACTTATCAGTGACAGTAAACATGAAAAACAAGCCGAACCTTACAAAGTGCACTCTATTTAGACTCTATTGGTACACCACCGGTGCAGACCAATATTGTGACATAATTCTCTGCTCTGTGGCAGTAACACACGAACAAACAGTTGTCAGCGCATTAGGAGCAAGAGCTAAACAACAAAGCCTGACTGTAATAGACACGGACAAAATGGACCCATCTGACTTTATGTATATAGCAACAGGAGTGAATGCAACTACCAATGCATGGGTACGACAGGCAGTGGGAGTAGCTGCAACAGTAGAGCGTGACTGTGTGGTATGTATGACAGCAAGGCCACAACTATTATTGGTAAATGCATTACCTGTAAATGAGTCTTGTGCACACATCTTAGCGAATAAAACAGGTAACAGGAGATTGTGCACTTCGTACCAAGCCGCTTTTCCAAAATTGCCCACCAAAACACAGCCACCTGTCTTCACAGTGCCAACAGACACCACCTTTACCTGCTACCACATCACCACATGCCAACCTAATAATAAATGCACAGACGTCGGAAGGGTGCCTAGTACCCTGTGTAACAAAACTATAGAATTAAAAGGGAATGGCATGCTCACTACACAGCGACAAGATGTATGGTGGTGGTGTGGAGGTAACATGTTACGAGGTCACATGGAAGCCAGCGGTACGGGGAGCTGTGCCTACGTTTCCCTAATATGGCCTGCCACGGTTGTTATGGCCCCACCGACACGGGGCGCCAGGGGGAGGCGTGAAATAGCGTCTTCACCTTTAGTCCTGTTGCCGGTGGCGCCTGACACCCCATACCTGGATGCTATTGGCGTCCCAAGGGGGGTCCCTGATGAGTATAAATTGGTAGATCAAATAGCCACAGGGTTCGAAAACCTCCCACTGATATCAGCAGTATTCCCTGTAACTCCAAACAAAAATGTTGATAGAATAAATTATCTGCATTTCCAGATGCAGCGTCTGACCAGTCTTACCCATAACTTAGGACAAAGTTTAGGGAGTCAACTACACCACACGTCCTTAATGGCGTGGCAAACTAGAATGGCAGTGGACATGTTGTTGGCGGAAAGAGGGGGTGTCTGTTCAATATTTGGGGACCAGTGTTGCACTTTCATCCCCAACAACACAGCAGCAGATGGGGCCATAACGCACACATTGACACAACTGAAAACAATGGCAAACACACTGAAGGAACACTCAGGGGTACACAGCATGATACAAGACTGGTTCAACCGTCTCTTTGGAAGATGGAGTAGCTTGGTAGTACCTTTTCTAACCACTCTGATAGTAGTGATAGCCTGTTTTGTATTCTGTGGTTGTTGTTGTATACCACTGTGTAGAACTACCATTGAACGTACGGTTGAGAAAGCAGTCTCGAGTAAGTTTACCACCACATACGCCCTAATACCAGCAGAAAATGAGGACACTGAAACTGGCAATTACTATAGCGCCTAAATATTACCACTCTGGGTGTAAAAAGCATTAGTTTAAAATTATGAAGGGTATGCTGAAATCTGTGAGGAATGGTATATCTGGATGTGAGAAAATTTGCTAATGTTTTGATAAACAGGAGAGAAATGTAATAAGATTTGTAAATATGTGAATAAAATTATAATAAATCATAATTATGTGAATGATGCAACAGCCAAGTATTTGAATTTATCTTCAAGGTTAGCATATTTTTCACAATGTTCCAGTAGTATCTAAGAAGATACTGTTTGGTATCAAAAGTACGTAAGAAAGCAGCCTGGTATCAGGTTGACCATGTGTAGTAAGACAACAGAGTGAACTGGACGAATGTAAATCAAGGTTGGCCCCCGGACTGTGCAGGTCAGACTGGGTATCATTGACATCAGGTGTCCTTGTACAGGCCGGGCCTTCCGATTGGATAAGTATAGTGTGATTCATGTTTTAAGATATGGTGTGATACATGTGTTTGAGAGGTGACGAGCAATATCTGTAACTCCACCTCTGTATGTGTAATATACTGTGGAAAAAACAAATAAAAGGCTGTACCAAAAACAACTCTTTGAGAATGGGTGCACCACTCCGCGTGGCTGTGGTGTAGTGCGATTCTCCCTTGCAAGCCAACCAAAGTATTGATCTCTGTGTCGTTTTCTTCTAGTTGAAGCGTTCTCCAGAATTGGAAAACAAAGGTATTAACCCTAATTTTCTGACACTTTCCCAAACTCCTCTGTCGAGTGGGATGCAAAGTAATGCAGCGATTTCCCAATGGTTCATAAAACGATTGTCCTACCAACATAAAATTTAGATTAAAACGTATCCATGAAGCATTCAGACATGCTCCCCGCGTGTGCTATGGTTTGCCAGTGTTATGATCTGCAGACTGGAGCGGCTGCACATTTGCGGCAGCCAGTGGCGGTTTTTGAAAAGGGCTACATGGACGGTCGCCTAGGACGGCATTGTCCGAGGGGCGGCATTTCTTCCAGCAGAATCACCGTGCGCCGCTGCAGCCTCTTTAAACCACAGCAATTATAAAGCTGCAGAGTGGAGCGGCAGATCCACAACAGCGGATACATGCCTCTCTTTACAAAGGCTCCATGTTTGCAAAGTTACGGCCGTGCAGCATACAGTATGTGGTGAGTTAGCTACACGTGGGCCGATACGCATGGCGCCAACTAACCATGACAACGCTCACATGCTGCTACACATGCTTCTGTTCACGCCAATGTGGATATCAGCGCAGAAACTATACAGTAGGAGCAGCTGAGGGGCTCCCTCATAACAGCCTTCTCTGAAATAAACACTTGAGCAGAAAATTCTATTGAGTCAAACAGCGTTTTTGCAATGAAATTTGGTCAGAATTTAGTTTACACTATATCAAAACTATGGCAAAAATATTTAAAGAGACTAGATGCAAGTTGGTCATTTTATCCTCACTACTGCCACCTCAGGTCTAACACGTAACTGCAGTCTCTATATTAAGCTCGTGCATGACGGCACTTCAGACCCAAAGTAACACCTTTCTGAGTGACAGTGCAGGATTTTAGAGGCAGTTGTGGTGAACAGGTAGGGGGAGGAAAATACTTAGTTTTAACATTTTTAAACTCCGTATAGTCCCTTTAAATGTTTAAAGTACATGGCTATAGTATGAGGCCAGAGATTTGACCTTTTAAAGGCCCTATACCTTTTTTTTTAACAACAAAGAGGAATCTACACAATGTAAATGTTTGTTGTGTCCAAACTCTTTCCTAACTTTCCTGAACGTTAGCATCGCAATTTTTCACAGGGATGAGTTTATCGGCCATTTTACAAAAGGGTCACTTTTAGGGATGGGAATTGATAAGGTTTTATTGATATCAATGCCATCAATAATTGTATATACTGATATATACTATACAAATATACTGTAGCTCCTGCTGGCACTCAGCCTGCCTGGCATCCTCTAAAGTATAATGGTAACATTTGTACTTTTCAACAAGTGTCTGTAACTTGTAACAGACTGATGCTGTTTTGTAACACCTAAACAACAGGACTCGGTCTCAGCCCAAACCCTACAGATTTTCATCTATTTCTGCTTCATCCGGCGCTACATTCTCCTTATTCCCCCGTCCGTGTGAACTACTTCTGTTGCAGCCCGTTAGCCAGAGCTGCGAGAGATCAGTCGATCCGCTCATATAGCGCACTCATAGCAGGATGGGCAAAGGCTCTGAGCCCCGGGCCTGAGCGGAGGCTCAGTCTCGGACCCGGGCTCAGAGCACAGCGGCACGGAGAGACAGCGGGCGCAGCAGCGAGGCACTGAACCCTGTGTTTCATGACAATAGCGACGTATCGAAAGTTTGGAAAGAAACTCCAAAGTCACGCAATACAGCGCGAATAAACGGAGCGTTTGCAGCAGCAAAGCGAAAACGTAGAACTGACACGTTTATAGCAATGGACTGGTTTAATTGTTGCACAATGCGAATAAAGACACGAACGTAGCGTTCTGCAACTTTATAAATGTTGTAAGAGTGCTTATTGATGATATTCGTGAATTCATTTTGCAGCTTATTTCCGTGTTTTGTCAAACTTCTACCCCTTCGTCTGTAGTGTGCATCTGAAAAGCCCTCGCTTTCAGGGCTATGTGGCCCTCACCCTCACCGCAAAATAGAATTGGGACACCCCTTCATCTCTCGTGAACACGCAAAACGGAGGGGAAGGGCTAAACGGAGGGCTAAGGGGGAGAATTGAGATTGGGCCTAACTCTCATCAAAATTGTCGTACTTTTCCATTTTGAGTGAGGGGCGCTGGAAATATTGTTCGTCCAGGGCGCCAAACAGGCCAGAACTGACAGCAGATCTGTTCTCCCGGTGAGCATTAATCACTTTCTCCTTGTCTAATTTGTGGTAAATAAGCAAATTAAGCATTAATAAACAGCAGTGTAATAAACTTAAAAGGGGAAGGGAATCTTATTTGTATAGCGCGTTTTATATGACACAAGTCACACCCAAAGACCTTCACACATGAGAGGGAGGGGGGTTCATTCACTCCATGCTGATAAGCTACATTTGTAGCCACAGTTTCCCCTGAGACAGACTGACAGAAGTGACCACTCACACATAAGCATTGGGTGAAGTGTCTTGCCCAAGGACCAATGACAGTCTGCAGCTGCAGGAGCCGGGATTCGAACCCCTGACCTTCCGATCATGAGACGACCCGCTCTACCATCTGCGCCACTGTCGCCCCATGTTTTTAATCCTACATTTTTAATCTACAATAATATATTGTGTATTTAAAATGTATTTTAAGTATTCAGAAAACAGTATTCTGATTGGCCAGAGTAACGGAATACGTTACTAAATAAATTTTCAGGCAAGTATTCAGTATTTTGTAAGGAATACATTTTTAAGTATTCTCCGAAACACTGGCTAATGCTCCCAGCCATGTGTGGGATGGCCAACATCGTGCTCCGCGGGCCTGGTTTATTTATTTTTTCCCCACAAAAACTAATGTTAAGTTGCATCAAGTGAAACAGGCCCATTTTAATTTACAGCAGTTTCAGTTGTCTTAACGCGCTGATGCGTCCGAGTCCGACCCGAGCCCGAATATAAGTTCTAAATATTTGTCCGAGCCCGTCAGGTTCTTACGGGTCCCGTTGGACTTTGGTCGGGTTGCAGCACTCTACTGGGGACGTCAACTTCAAACTAGTAAATAACTAGTACGTTTTTTTCAAATCTAATAAATTTGGGTTATACCTCGTTTGACTTCATAAAAATGACCTGATACAAAATGTACCAGTTTTTATAATTGTTTTGGTCGGTAGGCCATGTTTAAGATAGTTAAAGATGTTTCTTTAAAGTGCATATGACAGGTTATCAAGTTTTTATAATTCTTCTTGATTTGGTGGGATAATACCTGTGTTAAGGAAAATATCACAGTTTTACACCCATAAAGTATCAGCTTGTGGAGAAAATATGATTAAAAAGTCAAAACTGTAGTTAATCGAACAGGGAAATGTCCTTAGCAACTCCTTAGCAACAGTACAACGCTCTTCAGTGCTGACGTAGAGGAAGGTAGGTGCAATAAAATACAGCAGATGGCGCTCTTTTTTGTAGGTATTTCACAGTCTTTTTTCTTATATTCTTGATCAGATTTTATGATTAACTATATTTATATTAAACTGAATTGGTAATTTACTTCAATAGATAAGTTATTGTGTGTGTGGAGTCAACCATTTGTTAAATGCACTTCTGGTGCAGTTTTCTTCAACTCAGGTGTAGCTCGTTTTATTTTATAATGTTTATACAATTCTTTGCAGTCATTAAAAGTTTGCTTATTTAGAAATGCAGCTTATTTAGTTTCTTTTTAATATATTTATAAGAAGTTGGTTCCACGCAGGAAATAAGCTCCTCGTTCACTTTGCGCCGCCTGTATCAAAACAAAAACAGCCACCATGCTGACAGGACACACGTGCATCGGCATTTTGAGGAACAGCGGAATAACAGGAGTTTATCTGTGCACACAAGGACTTTATTTTGCCCGCGGGACGATTATGCTTTTCCATATCCATACCAGGATGGATATTTTTAGCTCCGTGTGGAGCAGTGGCTGGCCTGCCCAGTGGCTAAGGAGCCGATGTTTTCCAAAACTTGGACATTATTTATGGGATACTTTGAGGACTGAAGGCTTTCACACAATGGAAGAGCGATGTCTTCGTTTGGTGAGTACTGTAACTTTTTGTTTTTCTGCATGTTTAGTGAATCAACAGTTGACTGCTTTGTGGTGGTTAGCTTCTTAGCTTCTTAGGGCTGGCGTTAACTGTGCGATTTACTTTTGTGATGTAACTTGACACAACATGAGGTTTGTAAAATCGTGGGCTGCACTGTCTACAGTGGGCGATGGTTCAAAGAGAGAATTGTGGCTGGCCCATGTTTGTCAATATCAGGCTACAGACGTGTGGCCGCATGCTAACGATGCTAGCGCAGTTTTTATTTCCAGAGTAAAATCCTGCTGTTTATGGCAGGGTCACTGTACAGATCCACGTGTGATTTCATTCTACACACTTGATCTGATGGATCGGTTTGTGTTTGTGAGCCTTTGTTCTGCGTTTGTAAGCCGTGAAGGTGTCGTCTCCTGGTGTTAGCTTTGGCTACTGTGTGCTACAGTGTAGAGGCCAAGTTTATCATCAGCCACTGTCATTTTACATCTCTACCGTGAGCAAATTGCTCTCCCGTTAATGCAAAACACAGCATAAAAGTGGTGTGAACGTAAACAAACTAATCCTGAATGAATCTGCGTGCAGCCGGCGGGCTAGTTAGCTTTAGCCTGCTAGCTTCTTTGCGTTATCAGCGCTGATCTCCATTCATTGCATCAAGACCTTAAATGTCAGAGCTCAACATTTGTTCTTATCGTTGGTCCTTAGCCTGTCACATTTTGTCCCAGGTTTATGGTGATATAGTTGTGGTTCGCTAAATGTTTGTGGGAGAGAGACAGTTTGCAGTTTATTTGGACAAATTATCCCATTGACTTCTATGGCTTTCAGCGACCGTTAACATATTTCAGTTTTGTTCTACGTCACTTCCAGTGCTCCATGGCTAATGCGGAAGTGTTTTTCTTTTCCAAAATAAAAAGGTCTTTTTTGCCAGATTTAGGGAAAATTTTAACATGAATCTTGAATGTAATTGTGTTAACTACGTATTTGTGAAATGTAGTCTAATGTGTCATATGCACTTTAAGTCTTTTGAGCAGGAAATAAAATAGACTCACCACTGACTGGCCTTTTGACCTGTAGATCTTCTCGTAGAGTTGTGATCATCCTCCTCTGGCCGTAGATGAGTGTCTCTGTGGTGTAGCTGTGAGGTTGATTTTTAGTAATTAAAGTCTCTAATGAATGCAACAACTTAGTGACCTGGTGCTGCCCCTGATGTTGAATATCAGATGTCCTGCATAGGGCTGACACAGCTCCTGGAGGTCTGTTCCTACCACATCTGGATGATTAAAGTCTGAGTCTACAGTGAACAGGATCATAGTGAAGGGACAAACTGCAGAGCTCAAAATATCCTGGATGCTCCTCAGCTCAGACTTGTCTTCGTCGGTCAGAGGGTCCAGAGGTAGAACCAGGATGAAGGCCTGGACGCCCTGAGGGCCACAGCGAGACTGGAAGCGGAGACACTGCTCCATCAGCTCCTCCTCAGGTTTACCAGAGCCAGACAGAGGAGGCAGCTCCAGCAGAGACACCCAGCGCCCACATACCTTCCCCTGGTGTCCCACACACTGCTCTGGGCTCATACACACACTGCCCTGTCCGAAAATGGACTCTACGACTGAGCTCTTCTCTGCCCCTGCACTTCCACACAGCACCAGGTTCAGACATGGCCTGTTCTCTTCAGAGGCAGCAGGGTTCAGACCCGTGTCTTCCTCCTGAGATGGTCCACAGCTCAAGTTCTCTTTGTTCTCTTTCAACATTTGACCAATTCTTGTAAACAGCTCTTCACGTTTGAATTCTTTTTGGTTTGGATCATCAGTGCGGTTTATGTAAAGATATCTGTATTTACATTTGATGATCATGTCCCTTATATGTTGGTCATTATGATCCCTCTTACCCATATAGGGAACATAATAAAGTACTTTCTGCACGACCCCTGTTTCTGCTTGTGCCATGGGGATCAGCACCAGTGATTGGTCGAAGGCCTTGTCACTGCAGCTCTGCAGGACTGAATACAGTTTGTTTTTGTGTGTCTCAGTGAAGTCTTCAGGCTGTAGAACCAGCAGAAACACAAGAGGACCACTCAGATGTCTAATGCAGTGTGTAAAGTCAGCTATGTCTGTGTCCTGCAGATCTGGAGTGTTGACCACAGTGAGGAGCTGGTTATGCATCTCGCCTTCGTAAGTCTGAAAGTTTAGTGGTTTAGTCTCTGTATTTAGCACAGTCTTCTTCAACAGGAGGTTCCCCATAGTACTCCTCTGACTCCAGCTGTTTCCCAGGAGAATCAAATTCAGCCCAGACCCTGGAATGACAAAATAACATGAGGAGGAATTTATTACACAATATTACAAATCACTCATTAGGCCCGAGTGGCCTGCCGTCGCAAGGGCCTATTGTAATCGCAATGCAGTGCGCGGAGTGCATGAAAACAGCACGAAGTGATGATATTATAGCTAAAATTATAGCTAAAATATAACATTTGAAGCATGAGTGAAACATTGCCCAGCAACATAAAATAAATGCATTAAATACAACCATATCGGTTCAACTTGTGGTTGTATCTATGTGCATCAGAGTGTGAGGTCCTGGAACAGAGTAGGTGCGCCGATTGATGCATCCCAGGTTGATTGTACGGGATATGCAGTGTTCGAATTACGGGGTAGCTAAGGGGAGCTCGGCTCCCCTGAAAAGGACCTGGGCTCCCTGAAAGCCTACTTTGAGACTTTTAGGGGAGCTCTAAAACACTGTCCATTTGTGTTGCATATAGATTTTGATTTTCTGTACATTAAGGTTCCTGAAATAAATGATATAAAAAATGTGTCAATGCTGTGTGTTTATTCGCTCATTACATTACTATTTCCGAACATCTGTCTCCGCTAATAAATGCAATGCTGTGTCTCCCGCTGTGACCATCCATGCGTGGCGGCGCTGCAACTGACAGCGTCTGATGCTTGCGTTTTGAAGTAAACGGTTTACTAAGTAAACAATAGGTTTACTGTAAACCTATTGTTTTAAAATGCCCGAACACGCACCAAAAGCATTAAAGTTAATCGGGGAGGATCGGAAAATAGGGCTCCCCCGAAAGCCACTTTGTAATTCGAACCCTGGGGATATGACACCACTGGTGTCAACCCGGTGCATGGATGCTCTGACACGCTCGTACTGCACCCTCGGTCCTCTGTTCTGCAGGAGGGCCTTCACCAGTCGATATCCAGAATGAGGCTGCCTGGATGTGATCTCCCTCACACATTGGTCTAACTCTTCACTAGACAAAGTGCTGTACAATGTTCTCACTCGCATGTTAAACTCATCCATACGTCTGTATAGTGTGCTTCTAGAGATTCCCAAGAGTTTGGCGATAGATGATGCAGGCAAGTTAATTTCAAGGAGATGCTCTATGTGGTCTGGGGACACTACCATTCTTTGACGCCCTGCTGGTCCTTCTTCAAACTGTACTACTCTAGAGTGTAATTAGGCCCGAGCGGCCTGCCGTCGCAAGGGCCTATTGTAATCGCAACCTACCTACTGTAGGTGTACCTAGGTGCGCAAAGCGCACGAAAACAGCGCATAGCGCTGTCCCATGTCAAACGTAAACTCACCATGTAAAGACCATATTTTAATTAATTTTTCACCAGACCTGAATTTTGGCCAAAGTTTGGTGAGTTTTCAACTATGTTCAGGGGGTCAAATTCATGCTCAAAGAGCAGAAGAAAGAAAAAATTAATTAATTAAAAAATTAATTAAAATATGGGTTTGTATTGGGGAAATAAAAAATGGCGCGACAGCGCCACCTACAAAAGTGAAAATACATTGCGCCTATGGAGGGGGGCCAACGTCAACTTTGTCGTAGAGCGACGGGATTCGGTAAAGACATTTGTCATGTGACAACAAACAAAAAATATTATTGTGGCCACGCCCCTTGACAAACCGGAAGTCCGCCATTTTGACAGGGTTGCGTGATTGGCTTAGAAGTTGGATCAACTCAATCCCGATTGATTGCTATACCTTGGTATCCCGGATGTTGATTTTGAATTTTTTTCCTATTGTATTTACACTGCGAATTCAGACTGTTGAATGTAAGGACTTTCAAATATATGGATCGAATATGTAAAGGGTGAATTTCATATTTTGAAAATTTAAACACATTGAAAACTAAGCTTTGAATTTTCAGTGACTAAAATTCAGAGACAAAAAAATTCAAACACAGATTTTCATGGTTAAAAATATTCAGACCTAAAAAATTTGACCCCTTTTAAAAATCATAGTCTGATGAAACAAATTATCTTTCATTTCTTTTTCCCTTTGTATTTTACATTGCAAATTTAGACAATTGAATTTGAGGACTTGATCTAATATTAAGAGGTGAAATTTTATTTTGAATTTTTTAAACACATCGAAATGTATAGTCTGAATTTTCAGCGACTGAAATTTTGAGGAAAAAATATTCAAACGCATTTTTTCATGGTTAAAAAAATTAAAACAGAAAAATTCAAGCTTAAATAAAATTCAAAATCTGATGAAACAAAATATCTTCCATAGAAACACTGCCATTGAAGAATACAACAGACTCCACTACTTTAAAACAATAAACAGTGACACTTCATTCAATGATATTATCTTGTGACAATGTAAACTTGACATGTGATGTAAAGACGTGGCATGAGATCTGAGGACATTGTAATGTGAGTGATGTGCTAAAATTACCTCAAGTTGTAGAGGGAATGAAAATCTCAGGAAATGCAAAACTTGAGTGTGAAGTGTGTACTCAAGGGAAATTCATAAACTGCAGAAACAGAAAAAGTAACCCAAAAGCTAGTAAGCCCCCTGAATTGGTACATACAGATTTTAGTGATTCTAAAATCACAAGTGATATTGAGTCTGGAGACCACCAATTCATTTTCTCACAGGAGAGGTGTGGTTTACGATTGTCCATAGCCGTTTATTGGGCTGAATGTCTGCTGAATGCGTCTGCACGTAGCCATAGATACAGACGGCATCTCTAGAATCGCCCATATAAACATCTAAACTTTCTCTAATTATTCAAAAACGACTTTAACAAATGCTGAATTATGAATATGGTTTTCTACTAAATAAAGATACAAAGACGTGGGGAGGAGCAAAGCGGTTCAACAGCCCATAAATACATAAATAACGGAGAATGCTAACATGATGCTTCATATTAGCATCGTGCTAATGCTAACGCTAGCTAGCGCTAGCTACGACTGCTGTTTTTTCGCTTCTACTGAACAATCCGCTGTGAATAAACATCCATATAGATCCGATTTAGACTTGACTGTATTTGTATGTGATAAATAAGTTGATATTTCCGAGATCCGCGAGTTACTATTAACACACAGGAAGATCCACACGGAGCAGTAGTAAAGGCAAAAAGAGACCTTTTAGCTGCAGTAATAAGTAACTA
This sequence comes from Neogobius melanostomus, assembly GCA_007210695.1. Classification (NCBI taxonomy): domain Eukaryota; kingdom Metazoa; phylum Chordata; class Actinopteri; order Gobiiformes; family Gobiidae; genus Neogobius; species Neogobius melanostomus. Next base: position 48,320 of record VHKM01000858.1, read on the forward strand.
TCTCAATACAATTGTTAAAGCAGTACTAAGTAACTCTTGCCCCTAGAGGCCATAAGCGCAACTGCAGGTGTCTTAGCAAGTTATGATTTTTTAACTTATTAAATGTCTTGGAGAGTAAATACTACGCTGACAGAAAAAGTGAAGGGTGAGAGGGGTGTTGTACATCCAGTAATACAATGGGATTTTTTTTTCACTCAAACTTGGCTGTAAATACTGTTTAAAGTGGCGCTAGCCCGCAGTTAGCTTTGCCCGTTAGCCTGTTAGCTTCTTCTCCGTGATTCCATTAGTGTGTATTGCTTGCTCCGACCCGGTGGCAGTCAAGTTGCAAGCATGGTTTTCTGGCCAGAGACACCGAGGGGAGATGAAAGACCCCAATCATCCCATTAACACTTGTATTACCCCCAGAGGGACTACGGAAAGGATTTAGTGAAAGCATTAACCTACATATGCAACTTATCATTTCAAACAGGAACATTTCCAAATAAAATGAAAATTGCAAAAGTTATACCTATACATAAAAATGGGAACAAACACATCTGTTACGGTTGGGGGTGCGGGTGAGGGAAAAAGACCCAGACGCAGAGCAGCTATCGTCCATACTTTCAACTTTAATGACATACGCAAGAACACCCCCATGGGGGCAAAACAGTCAGCCCGACCGCGGATCCGGGGGGCTTCGGCGCAGGCAGATTCAGGTCCGGGGGCCGCGGGGGAGGCCGCGGCGCAGGCGGATCCAGGTCCGGGGGCCGCGGGGGAGGCCGCGGCGCAGGCGGATCCAGGTCCGGGGGCCGCGGCGCAGGCGGATCCAGGTCCGGGGGCCGCGGCGCAGGCGGATCCAGGTCCGGGGGCCGCGGGGAGGCCGCGGCGCAGGCGGATCCAAAGACGGGTCAGGCGAAGACTGGACCGGAGACGAAGGCGAGAACCGGGCCGGAGACGAAGGCAAGAACCGGGCCGGAGACGAAGGCGAGAACCGGGCCGGAGACGAAGGCGAAGACTGGGCGGAAGACTGGGCCGGAGACGAAGGCGAAGACTGGGCCGGAGACGAAGGCGAAGACCGGACCGGAGACGAAGGCGAAAACTGGGCCAGAGACGAAGGCGAAGACCGGGCCGGAGACGAAGGCGAAAACTGGGCCGGAGACGAAGGCGAAGACCGGACCGGAGACGAAGGCGAAAACTGGGCCGGAGACGAAGGCGAAGACTGGACCGGGGGCAGCTGCGTAGACCGGGTCAGAGGCGAAGGCGAAGACTGGACCGGGGCAGCTGCGTAGACCGGGCCAGAGGCGAAGGCGAAGACTGGACCGGGGGCAGCTGCGTAGACCGGGCCAGAGGCGAAGGCGAAGACTGGGCCAGAGACGAAGACGAAGACTGGACCGGGGGCAGCTGCGTAGACCGGGCCAGAGGCGAAGGCGAAGGCTGGACCGGGGGCAGCTGCGTAGACCGGGCCAGAGGCGAAGGCGAAGACTGGACCGGGGGCAGCTGCGTAGACCGGGCCAGAGGCGAAGGCGGGTCCGCGAACTCTGGCGGGGGCTCGAGCAGGATCTCCGCTGCGCACTCAGGCAGCGGAGTCAGGAACGGAGAAAGGTTCTCCAGCGGGGCGGAAGCAGGAACCCCGCTGCGGGCCCTGGCAGCGGAGTCAAGCACGGTGATGGGTCCTCTGGAGCCGGGAGCAGGTCGAGCAACTCCAGGGGCGCGGGCAAGTCAGACCTCCCCACTGCGGGCTCTGGCAGCGGAGGTAGGTCCAGGATCTCCAATGGAGACGGGAGCAGGATCTCCACTGCGCACTCAGGCAGTGGTGTCCGGAACGGAGACAGGTTCTCCCGCGGAGGCGGGAGCAGGATCTCCACTGCGCACTCAGGCAGCGGAGTCAGGAACGGTGACGGATCCTCCGGAGACGGGAGCAGGTCGAACAGTGCCAGAGGGGCAGGCAGGTCCGACCCCCCCTCAGCGGGCTCTGGCAGCGGCGGCAGGTCTAAGATCTTCCCCGATGGCAAGGGCAAAAACGGATCCACGGACTCTGACGGGGACAGCTGCAGCGAACGGGCGAGGCCCCGGAGGAGAGCCGAGCCAGGCGGCGGTCGGGCGAGACGTGAGCCCAGGAGAGAGACCGGCGGCGGCCGGGCGAACCGCGGGCAAGGGGTAGGGGCAGATGCTCGTCGACACCACTCCAGCGAAACACCCCGGTTCGACGGTGGCTCCCGGACAGGAGGAGCCCACCCTGAACGGAGACATGTGTCCAGCGGTGGCTCCAGGACAAAGGAGCCCACCCCGAACCGGGGTCAGAATCTGGCTGTGGCGCGTGCTCGAGAGGTGGGACCTGGGCTCCTGCCCGCTTCCTACGGGTCCCGCGTCTCCCTCTCCGTCCCCTACCTTCAGCGGCCAAAAGTCTCTGGGAGGTGGCCTGCGCTTCCTGCAGCAGGGCTAGAAAATATGGATGATCGCCCCACTCATCCACCAACAAATACTGGGGGCTGCTCGCTGGGTCTTGTGTTGGTCGGATCATTCTGTTACGGTTGGGGGTGCGGGTGAGGGAAAAAGACCCAGACGCAGAGCAGCTATCGTCCATACTTTCAACTTTAATGACATACGCAAGAACAAAGACCATAACATAGACAATGATCCGACAAAGACAAAGGAGAACACGGGGGGATATATACACACACAAGGGAAATGGGGAACAGGTGTGACACATTAGGACAGGGCAGGTAATCAAACAAGAGGAAGGGAAAGCAAGAGTCACGCAGACAGAACTAGAACGCCAAAATAAAACACACGAGGACAGGAACACACACAGAGACAGGGAAAAGCCCAAACAAAACCCCAATTAAACCCGAACCTTAACATAATGAATAATTCCAACCCAAACCATAACAACATCTTCACTACAGACCTGTCTCTCTGCTCCCCCAGTTTTCCAAAATCTTAGAGAAACTTTTCAACAGTAGAAAGGACAACTTCATAGATAAGCATAAATTAATTAATGAAGGTCAGTATGGGTTTCGAGCAGCAAGTTCAACTTCAATGGCCATCATTGATGCAATAGAAGAGATTACTAATAGCTTAGAGGGAAAGAAACATGCAGCTGGAATATTCATTGACTTGAAAAAAGCATTTGATACACTAAATCATTCTATATTATTAAAAAAAAATAGATAGATACGGCATAAGGGGAGTGGCTTTGAGTTGGATTCAAAGCTATTTAACTGGGAGACAACAGTATGTGAAGATGGGGGAGTTTACATCAGGATATTTGGACATTGGTTGTGGGGTCCCACAAGGATCTGTCTTAGGACCAAAGTTGTTCAATTTATATATTAATGACATTTTTAATGTGTCAAAATTATTAAAATTAGTGATTTTCCCAGATGACACAAACATTTTCTATTCTAACGACAATTATAGTACTTTAGTAACTAACATAAACTGTGAACTAAGGAAATTAAAAACATGGATGGACATTAACAAATTGTCCCTCAACTTAAATAAAACAAAAGTAATGTTCTTTGGTAATTATAATGGAAAACCAGACCCAGTAAATATAGACGGTGTAGTCTTAGATACAGTATCTGAAATTAAATTCTTAGGAGTCATTATTGACAGTAAATTAAACTGGAAACCACACATAAGACACATACAAGGTAAAGTCTCCAAAAGTATCTCAATTATTAATAAAGCCAAGTTTTAAATTACAATGCATTATTTTTATTATATGGTTCATTAGTTTTGCCATATCTAAATTACTGTGTAGAAGTTTGGGGCAATAACTATAAAAGTTCATTACACCCCCTTGTTATACTCCAAAAACAGGCTGTAAGAATTATACATAAAGTAGGATATTATGATCACACTAATATATTATTTCTGCAGTCTAAACTGTTAAAATGTCTGATTTAGTTGATTTCTCTACTGCCCAACTTCTGTTTAAAGCTAACAAAAATGTGCTACCTGCAAGGATACAAATGCTTTTTGCACGCACAGAGGGGGATATAACCTGAGGGGGTGTGATAACTTTAAGATTCAAGCAGTGTCTTCCACTAGGAAAGTATGTGTGTGTCTGTATGTGGAATTAAACTCTGGAACAAATTGGGGCAGAGCTCAAACAATGTCCAAATATTCATCAGTTCAAATCAAGATATAAAAAGATGGTATGGTCAAAGTACCAGAAGGAGGAAATGGGTACTTGATTGCTAATGGGTGTTACATAATAATAATACCATTATTGGTATTATTATTGTTATTATTATTGTTATTATTATTGTAAGAGGATATAATATTTAATTTAGTAAATAAGAAACAACTAAGTAAACTTAGACTATATTGTATTAGTGATATCTTACATTAACTATACTGTATGTCTTGACTGTTTTTTTGTTTTTTTGTTTGCTGTTGTTTTCTTTCTTTCTTTACTTCTTCCTGTCTTCTTTATTTTTATTAATCATAGCTATTTAAAATGTATTGTGTCATATTAGTATAAGAATTGATTAGGAGGGGTAATTGTAATTGTTATTGCTATTGCTGTTGTGTTATCAGCATTATTTTAACAGCCCAGGATAAATACCTAACAATCTATATATTATTCTTAGAATCAAACTTAATCGATTCAGACAGTGGTACTGCTATTGATGCTGATGGTAATATAAAGGAATTAAATTCTTAGAAGTAAAACATGCACATATCCATGTACTCTGCATTCAACATAACTTGTAGTACTGGGCAGACATGTGGGGGCCTGCAGCTCGAGGAAAGCCTCTTCTGGCAGCAGACTCCTAAAACTTGTCTCTTTTAATGCACAGCATAGGACACCTTACGAATGATGGTCCTGTTGCTCGGGGGCTGCTCCCCTCTGGCAGCAGGTCCAGTCACAGAAAAGAAAAAAAGAAAAGCCCCGAATCCTCTTTAACACATATATTAAGATTAATCTTGTTATCATGAGCATCAATCAGTCTGCGACTAATGTACCTTTCATGAATAAATGTGGAGTATATTATGTATCATTCAAACACTTTGATCTTATATGGGCTGTAGTGATGATACTATGAATGTGACTTAATATAATTTGTTGCGTCTGTAAACATGTAATCAATTTAATTGTTAATTGCTTTGTAAGATAATAAGAACTAAGCAGTGTTATTGTTGCAACCACATTATTATTTAAGTTTATGAACAGGGGTGGGAGTCAATAAGCCTGTCTTCTTCCCACTCCTTTTCGAGCTTGAATGTAGTTATTTATTTTTATTTTTATTTTATTTTTCTTTTGTTGTGTTTTTATTTTTCTTTTGTTGTGTTTTTTTTTTTCTGGATTTGTGCCTGTATTGTGTGGTTCGAAATAAAAAAATCAATCAATCAATCAATCAATCAATCAATATACAAAAGTCAAATGGGTAGTTTCCAGGAAACAGGGAAATATCTCAAATTTAAGCCTAGCTTCATCCAGTAACAGCGGCTCAACTGCCTTAAAATGGAGCAGGCAGAGCGGTGCTCACGGACAGATGGGGTGGCAGAGGTATTTTCAAATGCCTCACTGCTAGAGTGACACAATATCTTGTCGGTTAGCGCTCGTACTTCACATCTAGAAGGTCCTGGGTTTGATCCCAGGCCACACGGGGTCTTTCTGTGTGGAGTTTGCACGTTCTTCCCATGTCTGCGTAGGTTTCCTCCGGTTACTCCGATTTCCCCTACTACTAAAAACATGTGCAGTTTGCCTGAGAGTGAGTGGTCGAAGTGATTTGAAGAATAGAATAGAAGGGCTACACGCCCGAAACATCACATGTGGTGAGCTAACAAATAAAAAAAGCTGGTGAGCTTACAGTTGTGCGGATTTTTCATCGCTTTCTTATTATAATTTTTTGATCCAGCACACTGGTTAAGGACCGGTGGATTTTTTTATTTTATTTATTTATTTGATAGGGACAGAACAAGAAGCATTGTTACAAAATAACCGATGCCATGTTCATAGGCCTTATAGCTAACAGCTAATTCGCAGACCTGGTCCCTAAGACACAAAAACACAATACACCTACACAAATTATTACAATACAATACAAAACATAAAAGACAATAAAATATTATACACTTCTGTTGTGTCCACAAGTTTGAGTCAGTTTGAGCCATTGTTTAACTTTACTTTTAAACTCGTTCAGGTCTGTTAAAGTTTTCAGATCAGCAGGTAAAGTATTCCAGATCTGTGGCCCTTGTACTGCGAACGCTGTCTGTCCAAAAGCGGTTTTGCATCTGGCTGGTCTGCAGTCTCCACTGACTGACTGATGTGCGTGCCTTCACGCTTAACCGATTTGACCAACACTGAGGAAGACTGCAGAAAGTGTGCAGTCGAAACTGTCTGGTATGAAAAACTTACACTGGTCTGACAGAAAAGAAAATGTTTGCAAGTTTAACACAAGAAGACCAAATGAGGGTTTTTATGGCTGGAAATATCCTCCGTTATCCGTTTGCTTGTCTCGAAACCAGATAAAGTTAACATGCTAGTTTTTCTTACACGTAACAAGGACATGATGAACTTTAGAGTTTAAAAGTGAAGTGAAGTTTAAAGTGACTATGATTCAGTTTGTTTGTTTGATTAAAAGCTTGTTTACTCTCCAATCCTTTAAACATAGGAATCTCCTACACTGACGTATTTACATCCATCAAGTATTCATCACGCTTTAAGTATCATCTACAGAAACTCCACTACCGAATCTTTTCTAAATATCATAATTCAACCCTACGATCATGTCCACAGGAAATTAACAGGAACAGAAAGAACTGGCCTCACAGTTTCAGCTCAGAGCAACTATCACAGCCACATCATACAATGAGATAATTCCTGCTCAAAACTTACCGTCAGTCTGTGACTTAAAGTTGACATCTGTCTGTGGAGTCAGATGAAGAGCGTCAGAAGACATGTTAGGCCTAACATGTTCTCCGTTGTTTTCCTTCACGATCTGACCCACTCGCGTTATCAGTTCGAGTCGTTCCATGTCTTTCTGTTTGACATATCTGAACCTGCATTGTTTAATGAGGTCCTTTAGCAGGGCTGTCGTAGATAACGTTTAAATGGATCTGCAACTCCTCCTCTGGGCGGCAGGAACAGCAGCAGTGAGTGTTGAAACGCCTGGTCGCTGAAGTTCTCCAGGACTGACTGGAGTCTGGTCTTCTGCTGCTCAGTGAAGTGTTCAGGCTGTAGGACCAGGATGAAGACATGAGGTCCAGGAGCAGAGTGCTCCACACAGTCCTTCATTAGAGCAGACACAGAGGCCTCAGGGAGTGTTGAGTGGAGCAGGTCTGGAGTCTTCACCAGCACCATGTTCTTCCCCCTGTACTGCCCACTGGACTTCTCACAGCCAGAGTGTCTGAACACAGTCTTATCCAGGAGGAGGTTTCCCACTGAACATGTCCCAGACGAGCTGTTTCCCAGAAGAACCAGCCTCAGCTCAGACACTGCAGAGAATCAAACCACTGAGGTCACACAGAGGAAAAGTAAATGCAGCAAAGTAACAATAAAACTACATTCAGCATCAAATATATTTGTGTATATATAGAATATAAATTTACAATTGTATATATATAAAGTAGTTACTATCGATTACTGCCCTTTGTGCTCTTGCGTAAACAGATGTTTTTAGGCGAGTGAGGAATAATAAAAAAATCAAAATAAAATGATTCCACAGTAACTTACTGTAAGGTGGAAGTATTTCATAGCTTCTGATGCGTTCTCTGTGATGACTTTTTACTTTCTCTGGAACAGATAAAGCAACAATTCAATGACCTTTAGAAATGATTAGAAAGTTTGAAAAGAAAATGTTATTAACTTCAGATCTACTCATACATGTAGGCTACTCAACAACAAAAATGTACACATTAGTTTTGCTATCATTTTATATGGGGTGAACTCAAAGACATTAAACAAACTCCACACAGAAAGATCCGTTCAACGTTCAAGGATTTGGTTTACTTTAAGCATAAAGCCAAAGAGACTGAGTTTATAGTTTCCAAAGGCACTCGTGTACTTTTATTTAAGCAGCAGTTTTTTTTGTTCTCTCTCTCTGTCGGTTGTCAGTGACCCGATCTGAACAGTTAAATGCTGTGATTCACTTAAGCACATGGATTATTGAAAGTAATATGTCACTTGGTCCAGGGAGGCCTATAGTGACGTGCAGTCAGGGGAGGTCAGGCCTCACCAGTCATTATGGAAAAAAACAAAAATTAAAAAATACAATCAACTTTATAAACACAAAGTCCCTTCTCTTAAGATGGTCGGGATTTCCTATGATTTTAATCAAGCTCGTGCATACTTGCAAACATTGGGTTGTGAAAATAGGGAGATTTTTCTTCATCGGTGATATCGGCCCAAAGAAAAACGTTCCTTTGCCTGGTGTGCCTGGTGTGCATGTAATACAATGTTTCGAGCCTTGTACCTGATGAAGAAACTTGTTCTGAAAACATTTCTTTGATATTCCATAAATTATTCTGTTTTCCATTGAGGTAAATTGTTGAAAAGAGTACCAGAAGTAGAGAGACCAGTGAAAAGTCGGTCACTTGAGCTCAAAATTGAGGACAAAGGGTAAAAATCCTATGGAAAATATACTACATTTACAACAATTTAAAATTAAATTAAAATACTTTTGCAGAAATATTATATGCCTAAATAAGAATTTACATGTTTGTTTTTTTTTAACATTATTTAGTCACATGGTAACGCTTAGGGGACTCTCACGTTTGGTTCAAGTACAAAAACAAACATACATAAAAGCGATGAATGCATGATACCTATCTCTTCCCCATGTGTGCGTGTGCGCGTGCGTGTGTGTGTGTGTGTGGGGAGGTGCGCTGTAGAGCTGTCCTGTCGGACCGCCCACGGTAAAAGCACAACGTGCGAAGCCAAAGTGGATGTTGTCTTCCACTGCGACTCTGGCGATGAATAGTTACGCAGACAGAGAGGCAGAGGCACTTCTTCTCCAGGTCAGGGTTCCCAGTTCATGCAAATATATCCCCCACCATCATACTTGTTTCCTTAACTGTAAAATCGGAAGTGTAACGGGAAAAATGACTGACCCGGAGCATCGCGGGAGATAAGGTTAATAATCCGGGGTCTCCCGCGTGAATCGGGAGAGTTGGCAAGTAGGCTATGCTCGTGGTTTAAAAATGCCCAAATGTTTAATCAGTTGTCGATAACGTGTAAAGAGGGCGGAGCCTCCAGCGTCCCGCACACACTTGAGTTCGCCTCATTTACTCAGCGCTCTGTCCCATTCGGGGCTTTTTCGCCCCCTAAAAGTAAAATACATTTGTAAATGGGTTTTTGTTGGCGCGTTGGTTTTCTATCACCTGGATAAAGAATCAGGCATAAGAACAACTTGTTTAATCTGTTCATCTGACTTTAAACCGCGTTTTGATAGTCCCGAAGTGAGTGAAAACGAGTCTGTTTTATTATTCTGCACGGTTTAGGAGAGGCAATTTAAACGTAAAGGAGTAAGTAAAAGGGAAAACTGATTAGACTGACATTTTATGGATGAAATGCTGTAGACGAGTCTTTATTGAGAATGAGGAGTTGACGTCACGGCACAGAGCCCCCCCTCCCCATCCCCCCCTCGCCGTCATATTGGCTGCGCTCCGGCGGCAATACACATCGTTTACGTGTGTTGTTAACGCGGTAGTAGCGGAGGTTCTTGCACTGTTTTACCGCCTGGAAGTCACTGCTGCGTTAAAAAACTGCTCCAATACCTCACACGATAGATATGGAAAACGTAGGAACAATGGGATACAGTTTTTTATGTTACAGAAATGGACACAGCATCGAGGAGCGCAAGTCTCTGACCTGTCAAAACATGTTGGAAATGTTTGTGTACATTGAACATCTCGTAACAATGTAGTGTTTACGAAACACGCACTTTATTACTTTGTCATCTTGCAAAATGCAATGTAATGACAACACAGTAAAACACATGTGAAGAAAGTTAGTTTTGCCAGTACAGCTGTTTTCACCAGCTGGAGGCTTGTAGAGCCAAGTCCTCAGTGTTTGGAATAACGCCGTTTAAAAGAACGGCGTTAGGTAACGACGTTATTTTTCAGTAACGGAGTAATCTAATTCATTACTCTCCCCGTCGTTACAACGCCGTTATCGTTACTGGCACGTTACAATTAGACTGAATGAGCGCCGCGGTGTCAGCTCACGCAGCAGGAGCAGCGGAGAGGGTGGGCGGAGTCTCACGGAGTCTGTGCAGAGTGTTCCCGCTCTCTGCTCCAAAAACTACGTGTGTCCCAGACCCGCGGCTCGTCATCACCACAGCGCGGTGCGGACGCAGGGGAGAATCGATCAGTAGTGTGGAACTTATTTTAACCCAAAGACGCGTCTTTCCCCCCCTCTCCCTCTCTCTCTCTTTCTCAGCGCCTTCTTCTCTCTCCCCGCTCTCCACTCCAGAGCTAACTTTCTGTTAGGGCATTTAACCTTATATTTGCTGATGACTGTTTTCCGTTTTGCCTGATGAATGAACGGAGAGACGCACAATGCCTGTGCGTAAAGTCTGCCCTGAGCGTTGGCACATGTTTCTTTTACTCCTGTTCCTCCTCATTCTCTTTGAATACGGCTGTATTCTTACATTAATAAACAGCGACGCAAATACTGGTCAATACCATTCAGTCACAGAGGCTTCATCCCCACTCTACCCCCCATTCAGTTCATTCAGTTACTATGAACATCTTTTACATGATAGTACATGAATACAAACACCTCTGTCTGTTCTACTCATTTCAACTGACTTTTGAAAACTGCAAAAAAAAAAAAAAAAAAAAAAAAAATCTTTTTTTTTTAAATAGTTACTTTCCCTGGTAACGAGTTACTTTCATTATAGAGTAATTCAGTTACTAACTCGGTTACTTTTTGGAACAAGTAGTGAGTAACTATAACTAATTACTTTTTAAAAGTAACGTTCCCAACACTGCAAGTCCTGCACCCACAGCAGAAAGTCTTGTAACTTTCCAAAAACTTGTGGCTTTTAAACTCCAGCATCGTGTTGTAACTTACACCAAATACAAGGTAGTTTACTGTGTCCATGTTTGTGCACGGAGGTAAATGGTCCAGGTCTCCGCTGCCGGGAGCTCGTGTGTTGATGTTTTGAATGTCCGCAAGCTTCTCCAAATGCCGCCGTTTTGCGCTTGGTATGAGCTTGTTCCTGTAAGCTCCCTTTTCTTTCGCCTCATCTCTTTGCATTGCTTTACTTTCTGTCTTTGCGTTGTCGTATTCGTAGATCCGTCTCTGTCTCGCCGAAAACGTAAATGCGCAAAATTTAAAGTGCTCTGGAATATGAGGAATGCGTGAAATTCTGGGGGCGTGCCCCCAATCCGCAGCCAATATGTCCGACAGGCTCAGAGCCCCCCCCAAATCAACCCAACTCGGCACGTGACTCCTCATTCTCAAAACTGAAAATGTCGGTCCTACTCATATACACTACGCATCAGGAGTATTTGCAATATCGTGAGAATGTGTTTTATGTTTAAATGTGTTGCTATTGAATGTTATTTCAAAGTAAGAGAATACCAGAGACAGCAAGTTGCATTTTTTTCCTGAAGTTTTGTTTACTTCATATTGGAGTCATGTGCCTCACCAGCAACAAACCTCACCGCACGTCAAACTGCGAACTTTCGTTTTAATTAGTTCTATAATATAATAATTCACACAAATGTCATTAATATAATTACAGCTAAACTCACCTGCCATCTCTCTTCAATTTCAATCTTTCTCCTTTTGTCGAAAACACGGAACTGTTGTCCAAGCACGAGGTGCGTCTGCTTTGCATAACACGGAAGTCTGCTTTATTTTAGTTCATTGTGTGGTAGGTATTCATCTTACATTAGTGACTCAATAGCGGCCTCTTGTGGTGAACCGCAGTCATCACATCACACTGCAGACTGTTCCTCGCCTGCCTGTCAAACTACTGTACAAGCTTTTTCAAAGACAAACAGGCTGTTTCTCAATTGATCGATCCAATACAGGCCTAATAGATAGGTCTATATTGAGAAAACAGAACTGGACTTTCTAAGCATAGTGTTGCACCCATGAAATGAACGACCAGACTCACGTTCATCGTCGTTTTAGGCAACTTTATTTAACAGTCCTCGGTTCACGACTTCAAGCATTTTTTCCGTTTTCTGCTACTACAACATAATACATGAACTCACTTTCCCATGAGTCCTTTCGTCTCTCATGTTCTTAAAGGTACATTACTATGTTATAACAGGCAGTTTTAGAATGAAAATAAAAGTATTACCACACTTTGTAAATATATGGATAATTAAATGTTTTTAACCTTTGTCTGACCAAATATGAATTATGTATTTAAATGATCTCAAATGAAATATAATTATGTCCTATTATCATGTAATTAGCTTTTACTAAATGTATTCAAATTTCAGGGCGCTACACCCTCCTCCACTAAAAAAAAAAAAATGTTGCCAAAACATTTTACATTTAATTAGAACAAATAAGTGTTTGTTATCCTTAGCTTCTAACATTGAACATTCTATTCAATTATATCTTTCTTATCAGAAATAACTACACATCTGGTGACTACAACTGCATGAATACAGGATAAACAGTAAATTACTCGTATTCCTGTTTTAATGTATAGACTTAAATTACTGGTACATTGGTAGGCCTCCCAAGACCATTAAGTCACATATGGCTATATCTACCATTCCATTTACTTAATGCCTTGGCATTATATCATGCTTAAAATGTAGTATTCTCATTCACAGACTACTTTTGTGTTACCTATAACCACACACTTATTTCTGTAAATATATCATTAACTTGTAAGTGTAGTACTCTTAAGTTACTAGAAATACATTTCTGTAAAGTAACTAGATACTTATATACCAACTAAATATTTAACACTCTCTTTTTGTTGAACACGAGTGATAACACAAACAAAAACTTTATCAAAATGAGACCATCTATTTCTATTTCTGAAATGATGCAAGACTAGGTTTCCCTAACTCATCATAAGTAAAGATACACCTTGGCTGACGTGTTCTTGTGGAACGTCTCTTATACTCCGTTTCATGTTCATCCTCTGTAGACGTTTCAGTGTCTTCAGAATATGCAGGCTCAACTGCTTCGCCTTCAGAGTCTGTGTCTCGATCCTGACTTGATGATTCGTCCTGATTGTCGTCCTGATCGTCGTCCTCCAGTACCTCGTTCACCTGATCCGTTAACTCAGCAGCGACGCCTGCATCCTGTGACTGAGTCTCTTCTCCATACTGAAGGTTTTCAGTCTGCGTTTCAACTACTGGGTTGTTTACATTGGTTTTGAAGACTGGGGCATTTGGGTTGAGACGAGTAGTTTGGTTTTGACGGGGCAACCACATAACATACTCTTCCTCAGAACTGTCAGAATCCTCCTGCACATTGTCTTTGGTTTTCTGTTTTTGTTTTGTTGTTCGGCTCTCTTTGTTGTGTTTCTCTTTTGGTTGCGGCGTGTCTAGTCCATCCACAAGATAAGGACAGGGTAACAAAAGATTTCTGTGAAGTACTCTTTCTCTACCTTCTCCATCAATTGGTTTCACAACATAAACTGGGCTGTCCTTTCCTCTCCTTTCTTTGACAACATGTACTTTGTTTTCCCAGTAAGCACGTATTTTACCAGGTCCTCCTCTTTCAGAAATATTTTGTACAAGTACATGATCTCCAGGTTGTAGTACTGAACTCCAGCTTCTTTTGCCTGCCTTTCTCATGTTTTCTTGAGCAGTACTGTATGCTTCCTGTATTGATCTTTGCCATTTCTCAGCGTAACCATCATGAGACTGTGGTTTTGTTTGTTCTCTTGGAATCAAAAGATCAATTGGCAGTATTGGCTCTCTTCCAAATAAAAGGTATTTTATTTGTTTGAGCAGTTAACCTGCTCAAAGGGAGTGGGCTGAAGCCAAAGGCTTATAAGCGCCCACCCCAAAAATCTTTTTTTTACCTTCCAAGGTAAAAAGGTGAAAATCCAGTAGATTCATGAACAGTTGAGTTGTATGCGTGCACAACCTTGTTCAAATAGTCTTTCCAGTAAGGTTTTTGTGTTTCCTCCAGCGTCCTGAGCATGCTTAGTAATGTTCTGTTAAAGCGCTCAGCTGGATTTGACTGGGGATGGTAAGGCGTTGTCCTTGAGTGTTTAATCCCACAGTAGCTTTGCAACTTTTTGAACAACTCATTCTCGAATTCCCTCCCCTGATCGTGGTGAATTCTAGCAGGGAAACCGAATCTGGGAATAAAGTCATCAAATAATTTGCGAGCAGCTGTCTTACCAGACTTATTTGGTGTAGCATACGCCTGTGCGAACTTAGTAAAGTGATCTACTATTACTAAGATGTACTCCACTCCACCTTTGCTTCTCTCTAGATGCAAATAATCAATAGAGATAAGTTCAAATGGTGCTGAGGTTGTGATGTTCTGTATTGGAGTTCGAGTCTTTCTGTTGGGTTTCTTTTGAAACATACAGAGAACAAGAAATGTGTTGCCACTAGGAGGCGCAGTAGGATCAATTATGTGTATTTCCTCTATAATCAAGGAAGAGTGTTGCTGCTTGGAACGGTTGTCATTCTATTGCTCAAATTTACAAATTGAGAATTAGGGTAGGCAAGTTATGAATCTGTTGAGAGGGACCCTCCCAACGGGCTCAAAACCTTGTCTTTTAATGCACCACTCAGCATAGGAACATCATCTACAAAATCAGCTGTTAGGGCAGCTGGGTGGGGGTTTGTTGATGGGGAGTTACTGCCCTCTTCAACTGGCCCGCTCTACACCCTGGCTTTTTAATGCACCTCATTATGCAGGGCTTACATCATACTTCACATATAACTCAATTAAACAAATATAATAATAATGATAATTAAAGCCGCAAGCGGCATTTAGAGGCCCTCGAGGGTCTCGTTTGGCCGGTTGACGCCGGTGGCCGCATGCCGCCCCAATAACCGGGAGGCGCTGCCGCGCCCTACCTGCCACACTAGGTCGAAGAGCAAAGGCAAGAAATGGCGCCTCCGGCGCCAGATCACTCGATTTTTCCCAAAATAGCCAACCTCCTGTTGGTTGCCTAGCAACCATGTAATGTACTTTTTTGTTCGGACAGTCATGACGCACGCTAGGGTGCATCAAACGCCCCAATATCAACCAATTATTCTGTCCCCAGTTTAAAAACATTCCTTTGGTCATAAAAAGAATTTCTACCAATTTTGTCTAATTCCAACATTGTTTAGGGGTCCACCTCAATAAGCAAGATTTGCCTTGGGTTATATGGGCATTCTATAGCGATATTCATGTAGTTGAATGTTATTTGCTCTTTACTTATGTAATATTTTACAATGGTACTGAATTTGATAAAATAACTATTCTTTGCTTGTTTATTCAAGCAGTTTGTGAAGTCTGCAATCTTTGAAAGTGAGTTTTTACAAAATATTTCAATTTATCTAATTTTGTATTAAACCTTTTAATTTTAATTTTATTGAACTTAATATGTTATACTTTCATGTTGTCGCAATTCTAGAGCCTGTTTTACAAATGTTATATGCAAACTGTTATTAGTCATTACAGGGCTGTTAGATTTAGCACATGTTGACTGTTAACACATTGGAGTGCCGCGCTGTTTTGGGGATTTAGCTGTAGAGTGCCAATAATCCAGACCATTTTTTCATGACCACAGAATCAAATACAGGTCACGTAACTGCAGCCTGTGTGACAGTCCAGAAGCAGCTTGGACAGGTTCTCCTTTGGTCAGCCTGTCGTCACCATGTTGGTGAGATTATCCTGTGTCATGTTTTTGATGATCTGAAGATTGAGTCATCCAAGTCTCCAGAATGCTGTTTTTAGACTTTAGCTCAGCATTCAACACTATAATCCCACAGCAGCTAATACACAAACTGCTCCACCTGGGGATCAACACATCACTGTGCAACTGGCTGCTGGACTTTCTGACGGGGAGACCACAGGCTGTACGTGTTGGCGGAAATCCTCCAGAACCATCACACTGAACACGGGGGCTCCCCAAGGCTGTGTGCTGAGCCCCTCCTGTTCACTCTGCTGACCCATGACTGCGCTCCAAAGTACAACTCAAACCTCTTCATCAAGTTTGCAGACGACACAACAGTGGTGGGTCTCATCAGCAACAGAGACGAGTCAAACTACAGGAGTGAGGTGAGCAGTCTGGCCATGTGGTGCACACAGAATAATCCCTCTCTAAATATGGAGGAGACAAAAGAGATTGTTATGGATTTTCGAAGAGCGCGGGTCCAGCATGCTCCTCTAATAATTATTAGAGGAGCATGCTTGATTATAATCAACGGTGCTGCAGTGGAGAGGGTGACTAGCACTAAGCTCCTGGGTGTGCATATCACAGTGAACCTCTCCTGGACCATGCACACTACATCACTGGTCAAGAAAAGTAATCAGTGTCTCTACTTTGTCCGCAAGTTAAGAAGAGCCAGAGTCCCAGCCTCGTTTATGTGCAACTTCTACAGAGGGACTATAGAGAGCATCCTGACCAGCTCCATCACTGTGTGGCTCTTCTACAGAGGGACTATAGAGAGCATCCTGACCAGCTCCATCACTGTGTGGCACTTCTACAGAGGGACTATAGAGAGCATCCTGACCAGCTCCATCACTGTGAGGTTCTTCTACAGAGGGACTATAGAGAGCATCCTGACCAGCTCCATCACTGTGTGGCACGGCGCCAGCACTGCCTCCTGCCGAAAGAGCCTCCAGCGCATGGTGAGAGCAGCGGAGATGATCTGTGGAGCCCCTCTCCCCTCTATTAAGGACATGTATTCCACCCGTCTCACCCGCAAAGCCGTCAGAATCACCAGGGACCCTATGCACCCATCACACAGTCTCTTCAAGGTAATGCCTTCAGGGAGGAGACTGCGGAATCTACGGGCCAGGTCCAGTCGACTTAAGAACAGTTTCATACACAAGGCCATTGGGAAGGTGAACTCCCTCCCACCCCTCTTCCCCCACCCCCTGCTCCACAATCAAGAATGAGAGAAATGTAATTTCAAATCATTCACATGGTTTGACAAATTAAAAAATAAATCTTGAATCTTGAGACAGGTGTTAAGCTTAGCTCAGATTTCTTGGCATCAGCAAGGGGTGAAGGACATGACCAGAACGTGCTGCAAGTTGTTGAGAAGGACCGTAAAGAACAGCCCAACTTGCGAAAAGGCAAAGGACATAGCGACTAACTGAAGAATCTACCAAATAACTACCATTGACTTTAAAACATTGCTGAATGTAGAATAAATTTAACTATATTTAACTTTTTAAACATTGGATAAATCATTTAGAACAATGTTGAAAACAACATATACTATCTGAATTCATTGCGTTGAAACTATTGTCTCCGATGAGTTGAAACATTTTAAAAGATGTAGCGAATGGTTAATGTTATATAATAAACACTTCTAACACCCGTTGTATAAATGTAGCATCATACTATTGAATATAATCAGATAAAACTGAGAATTTACTATTGCAATATCTATATACAACTCTGTATGCAATATTATTTAACAAAATGACATAAAATGAAATGGAAATATGCCAAATGGCGAATTTTCGATATTTAGACAAAATTCAGTTGAATGGTGGACCACCTAAATGTACTTCAAACTTCACCAAACTTTGCCATATATTTTCTTTTTTTATATATAAAAAACTAGACAAGGGACAAAATGATCCATTGAAGTTAAAAAAAAAATGGGGCGTTTGATGCACCCTAACGCACGTGTGTACCAATTTTGGTTTGACTGCGCCAAAGTTGACACCAGGTCGTTGCCATGGCAACACGATGGGAAAAGAGGCGTGGCCATGATTGACTTTTTTATCGGGATCACGTGACGCACGTCTGTGCCAAATTTCTTTTGTCTACGACAAAGTTTGATCTTATTCTGCATTCATTTTATTTGGTGCTCTGCAGGGGCGCTATCGCAGCCATTTTCAAATGTCCTAAATCACAACATCCGGGGTCGACAACTCGACCAACGATTAAAGTTATGCTCAAATCGGCTTCAGTTTGTGCGAGTTATGACTCTTTGAACGCGGCAGCGAGCCCTGAAAACGGACGCCGAATTCATGGCGTTGCCATGACAACACCGTTAATCCTATTAGAAAGTTTTAATAACTTTTGATGTCCCACTTGTGTATATGATCTGGAGCGAACGGGGAGTCGCTGCGTTCAACGCCCTAGGAGGAGTTCGATCAAATGCGAGGGCACGAAATGGCGCCTTTGGCGCGAGATTACTACATTTTTCCCAAAATGGCCGCCCTCCTGTTGGTTGCCTAGCAACCATGTAATGTACTTTTTGTTCGGACTGTCATGATGCACGCGTGTACCAATTTGGTTTGGCTGCGCCAAAGTTGACATCGGGTCGTTGCCATGGCAACACGGTGAGAAAAGGGCGTGGCCTCAATGACTTTTTTGTTCGGGGTCACGTGACGGATGTCTGTGCCAAATTTCTTTTGTCTACGACAAACTTAAATTTTTTTCCCTATTAATTTTTATTTGGTGCTCTGCAGGGGGCGCTATTGCGCCCATTTTCATATTTCAGATATCAAAACATCCGGGGTCAACGACTCGACCAACGATTCAAGTTTCGCTCAATCGGCCACAGTTTGTGCGAGTTATGACTGTTTGAACGCGGCGGCGAGCGCTGAAAATGGACGCCGAATTCATGGCGTCGCCATGACAACACCGTTAATCCTATTAGAAAGTTTTTAATAACTTTTGATGTCCCACTTGTGTAGATGATCTGGAGCGAACGGGGAGTCGCTGCGTTCAACGCCCTAGGACGAGTTCGTTCAAATGCGAGCGCACAAAATGGCGCCTTCGGCGCCAGATCGCTCTTCTGGCCAATATGGCCGCCCTCCTGATGGTTGCCTAGCAACCGCGTAATATGATTTTTTGTTTGGCTTCACGTGACCAATCACTGTGCCGAATTTTGTTCGTCTACGACGAACTAAAATTTTCGGGGATTCGGAGATTTTGGGGGTCTGGCCATAGGGCGCAATGTTAACGCTGTTTTTCCAGGGGGCGCTGACGCGCCATTTTTTTGATTTGTTACATTTTGGAGATGTGAAGGTTTTTTTTTTCACCTAATTGAATTTTGGGCAAAAATGCAGGACTTTTCATCAGTGGGAAGTTGCCGAAACTGGCTCCCAGGGGGAGAGGAAAAATAATAATAAGAATAATAAGAATTAAAGCCGCAAGCGGCATTTAGAGGCCCTCGAGGGTCTCGTTTGGCCGGTTGACGCCGGTGGCCGCACGCCGCCCCAATAACCGGGAGGCGCTGCCGCGCCCTACCTGCCGCACTAGGTCGAAGAGCAAAGGCAAGAAATGGCGCCTCCGGCGCCAGATCACTCGATTTTTCCCAAAATAGCCAACCTCCTGTTGGTTGCCTAGCAACCATGTAATGTACTTTTTGTTCGGACAGTCATGACGCACGCTAGGGTGCATCAAACGCCCCAATGTCAACCAATTATTCTGTCCCCAGTTTAAAAACATTCCTTTGGTCATAAAAGAATTTCTACCAATTTTTGTCTAATTCCAACATTGTTTAGGGGGTCCACCTCAATAAGCAAGATTTGCATTGGGTTATATGGGCATTCTATAGCGATATTCATGTAGTTGAATGTTATTTGCTCTTTACTTATGTAATATTTTACAATGGTACTGAATTTGATTAAATAACTATTCTTTGCTTGTTTATTCAAGCTGTTTGTGAAGTCTGCAATCTTTGAAAGTGAGTTTTTACAAAATATTTCAATTTTATCTAATTTTGTATTAAACCTTTTAATTTTAATTTTTATTGAACTTATTATGTTATACTTTCATGTTGTCGCAATTCTAGAGCCTGTTTTACAAATGTTATATGCAAACTGTTATTAGTCATTATAGGGGTTTTAGATTTAGCACATGTTGACTGTTAACACATTGAGTGCCGCGCTGTTTTGGGGATTGAGCTGTAGAGTGCCAATAATCCAGACCATTTTTTCATGACCACAGAATCAAATACAGGTCACGTAACTGCAGCCTGTGTGACAGTCCAGAAGCAGCTTGGACAAGTTCTCCTTTGGTCAGCCTGTCGTCACCATGTTGGTGAGATTATCCTGTGTCATGTTTTTGATGATCTGAAGATTGAGTCATCCAAGTCTCCAGAATGCTGTTTTTAGACTTTAGCTCAGCATTCAACACTATAATCCCACAGCAGCTAATACACAAACTGCTCCACCTGGGGATCAACACATCACTGTGCAACTGGCTGCTGGACTTTCTGACGGGGAGACCACAGGCTGTACGTGTTGGCGGAAATCCTCCAGAACCATCACACTGAACACGGGGGCTCCCCAAGGCTGTGTGCTGAGCCCCCTCCTGTTCACTCTGCTGACCCATGACTGCGCTCCAAAGTACAACTCAAACCTCTTCATCAAGTTTGCAGACGACACAACAGTGGTGGGTCTCATCAGCAACAGAGACGAGTCAAACTACAGGAGTGAGGTGAGCAGTCTGGCCATGTGGTGCACACAGAACAATCTCTCTCTAAATGTGGAGAAGACAAAAGAGATTGTTATGGATTTTCGAAGAGCGCGGGTCCAGCATGCTCCTCTAATAATTATTATAGGAGCATGCTTGATTATAATCAACGGTGCTGCAGTGGAGAGGGTGACCAGCACTAAGCTCCTGGGTGTGCATATCACAGTGAACCTCTCCTGGACCATGCACACTACATCACTGGTCAAGAAAAGTAATCAGTGTCTCTACTTTGTCCGCAAGTTAAGAAGAGCCAGAGTCCCAGCCTCTGTTATGTGCAACTTCTACAGAGGGACTATAGAGAGCATCCTGACCAGCTCCATCACTGTGTGGCACTTCTACAGAGGGACTATAGAGAGCATCCTGACCAGCTCCATCACTGTGAGGCTCTTCTACAGAGGGACTATAGAGAGCATCCTGACCAGCTCCATCACTGTGTGGCTCTTCTACAGAGGGACTATAGAGAGCATCCTGACCAGCTCCATCACTGTGTGGCACTTCTACAGAGGGACTATAGAGAGCATCCTGACCAGCTCCATCACTGTGTGGCACGGCGCCAGCACTGCCTCCTGCCGAAAGAGCCTCCAGCACATGGTGAGAGCAGCGGAGATGATCTGTGGAGCCCCTCTCCCCTCTATTAAGGACATGTATTCCACCCGTCTCACCCGCAAAGCCGTCAGAATCACCAGGGACCCTATGCACCCATCACACAGTCTCTTCAAGGTAATACCTTCAGGGAGGAGACTGCGGCATCTACGGGCCAGGTCCAGTCGACTTAAGAACAGTTTCATACACAAGGCCATTGGGAAGGTGAACTCCCTCCCACCCCTCTTCCCCCACCCCCTGCTCCACAATCAAGAATGAGAGAAATCTAATTTCAAATCATTCACATGGTTTGACAAATTAAAAAAAAAAAATCTTGAATCTTGAGACAGGTGTTAAGCTTAGTTCAGATTTCTTGGCATCAGCAAGGGGTGAAGGACATGACCAGAACGTGCTGCAAGTTGTTGAGAAGGACCGTAAAGAACAGCCCAACTTGCGAAAAGGCAAAGGACATAGCGACTAACTGAAGAATCTACCAAATAACTACCATTGACTTTAAAACATTGCTGAATGTAGAATAAATTTAACTATATTTAACTTTTTAAACATTGGATAAATCATTTAGAACAATGTTGAAAACAACATATACTATCTGAATTCATTGCGTTGAAACTATTGTCTCCGATGAGTTGAAACATTTTAAAAGATGTAGCGAATGGTTAATGTTATATAATGAACACTTCTAACACCCGTTGTATAAATGTAGCATCATACTATTGAATATAATCAAATAAAAACTGAGAATTTACTATTGCAATATCTATATACAACTCTGTATGCAATATTATTTAACAAAATGACATAAAATGAATGGAAATATGCCAAATGGCGAATTTTCGATATTTAGACACAATTCAGTTGAATGGTGGACCACCTAAATGTACTTAAACTTCACCAAACTTTGCCATACATTTTCTTTTTTTATATATAAAAAAACTAGACAAGGGACAAAATGATCCATTGAAGTTAAAAAAAAAATGGGGCGTTTGATGCACCCTAACGCACGTGTGTACCAATTTTGGTTTGACTGCGCCAAAGTTGACACCGGGTCGTTGCCATGGCAACACGATGGGAAAAGAGGCGTGGCCATGATTGACTTTTTTTATCGGGATCACGTGACGCACGTCTGTGCCAAATTTCTTTTGTCTACGACAAAGTTTGATCTTATTCTGCATTCATTTTTATTTGGTGCTCTGCAGGGGGCGCTATCGCGGCCATTTTCAAATGTCCTAAATCACAACATCCGGGGTCGACAACTCGACCAACGATTAAAGTTACGCTCAAATCGGCTTCAGTTTGTGCGAGTTATGACTCTTTGAACGCGGCAGCGAGCCCTGAAAACGGACGCCGAATTCATGGCGTTGCCATGACAACACCGTTAATCCTATTAGAAAGTTTTTAATAACTTTTAATGTCCCACTTGTGTAGATGATCTGGAGCGAACGGGGAGTCGCTGCGTTCAACGCCCTAGGACGAGTTCGTTCAAATGCGAGTGCACGAAATGGCGCCTTCGGCGACAGATTACTCAATTTTTCCCAAAATGGCCGACCTCCTGTTGGTTGCCTAGCAACCATGTAATGTACTTTTTTGTTCAGACAGTCATGACGCACGCGTGTACTAATTTTGGTTTGGCTGCGCCAAAGTTGACACCGGGTCGTTACCATGGCAACACGGTGGGAAAAGGGGCGTGGCCATCATTGACTTTTTTGATCGGTATCACGTGACGGATGTCTGTGCCAAATTTCATTTGTCTACGACAAAGTTCAATTTTATTCTTCATTTTTATTTGGTGCTCTGCAGGGGGCGCTATGGCGCCCATTTTCAAATTTCCTATATCACAACATCCGGGGTCGACGACTCGACCAACGATTCAAGTTTGGCTCAAATCGGCCACAGTTTGTGCGAGTTATGACTGTATAAGGGTGACGGCGAGCACCGAAAACGGACACCGAATTCATGGCGTTGCCATGACAACACCGTTAATCCTATTAGAAAGTTTTTAATAACTTTTGATGTCCCACTTGTGTAGATGATCTGGAGCGAACGGGGAGTCGCTGCGTTCAACGCCCTAGGACGAGTTCGTTCAAATGCGAGGGCACGAAATGGCGCCTTTGGCGCCAGATTACTACATTTTTCCCAAAATGGCCGCCCTCCTGTTGGTTGCCTAGCAACCATGTAATGTACTTTTTTGTTCGGACTGTCATGACGCACGCGTGTACCAATTTTGGTTTGGCTGCGCCAAAGTTGACATCGGGTCGTTGCCATGGCAACACGGTGGGGAAAGGGGCGTGGCCTCAATGCATTTTTTGTTCGGGGTCATGTGACGTATGTCTGTGCCAAATTTCTTTTGTCTACGACAAAGTTCACATTTTTTCCTCATTAATTTTTATTTGGTGCTCTGCAGGGGGCGCTATCGCGCCCATTTTCAAATTTCATATATCAAAACATCCGGGGTCGAGGACTGGACCAACGATTCAAGTTTCGCTCAAATCGGCCAGAGTATGTGCGAGTTATGACTGTTTGAAGTCGGTGGCGAGCGCTGAAAATGGACGCCGAATTCATGGCGTTGCCATGACAACACCGTTAATCCTATTAGAAAGTTTTTAATAACTTTTGATGTCCCACTTGTGTAGATGATCTGGAGCGAACGGGGAGTCGCTGCGTTAAAAGCCCTAGGACGAGTTCGTTAAAATGCGAGGGCACGAAATGGCGCCTTCGGCGTCAGATCGCTCTTCTGGCCAATATGGCCGCCCTCCTGATGGTTGCCTAGCAACCGCGTAATATGTGTTTTTGTTTGGCTTCACATGAACAATCACTGTGCCGAATTTTTTCGTCTACGACGAAGTCAAGTTTTCGGGCATCTCCATAGGCGCAATGTAATTTTGATTTTCCAGGGGGCGCTGGCGCGCCATTTTTTTGATTTTTTATATTTTCTAAATGTGAAGAATTTTGTTTTCACGTGTTTGAATTTGTGCAAAAAATCAGGACTTTTCGTCAGTGGGAAAGTGGACTTTGAGGGGAGAAGAAAAATAATAATAATAATAATAATAATAATAAGAAAAACCCGTACAATAACAATATAGCGCCGCCTTCGGCGGCGCATATTTATATATTCGGAAAGGTCTCACGTCCAGTAATCCAACCGTGGGGTTTATTGTCAAATACGAGCGCGTTGCGCTCCTCTTTTACCTCTTCTTTCTCAATATTTCCCAATGGGTTTTTTTTTTCGTATTTTTGTGCGAGCAGAAGCAAATATGCCGCTTTCGCGGCAAAGACCTATATTATCGGATAGGTCTCGATGCCCTGAGTCACTCTAACAGTGTTTTGAGTGCTGGTGAGTGGCCATGGTCGATGACGAGCGCGTTGCGCTCGTCATCGACTGCTTTCTTGTCCATGTTGCGCCTTGCCTGTGGTTTTCACCTTTTTTTATTCGAGCAGCAACAAATGTGCCGCTTTCGCGGCACACGCTTACATCACCGGACAGGTCGTGGTGCCGGGAGTGTCGTTATTACTGTGTAATGCATGGGGAGCGCTCCGCGCTCTGTTTCTTGAGCGCTCCGCGCTCTTTTTGGGACGTGCGCTACGCGCACGTCTTTCGTCAGTGCGCTCCGCGCACTGCCTGTACAATAACAACAGGCCCGGACCCTGTCAGGCTCTCGGGCCTAATAAGAAAAACCCGTACAATA
This sequence comes from Neogobius melanostomus, assembly GCA_007210695.1. Lineage (NCBI taxonomy): Eukaryota > Metazoa > Chordata > Actinopteri > Gobiiformes > Gobiidae > Neogobius > Neogobius melanostomus. The sequence goes on from VHKM01000858.1 coordinate 73,152, forward strand.
ACAATATAGCGCCGCCTTCGGCGGCGCATATTTATATATTCGGAAAGGTCTCACGTCCAGTAATCCAACCGTGGGGTTTATAATCAAGTACGAGCGCGTTGCGCTCGTCTTTTACCTGTTCTTTTTCAATATTTCCCAATGGTTTTTTTTTTTGGTATTTTTGTGCGAGCAGAAGCAAATATGCCGCTTTCGCGGCAAAGACCTATGTTATCGGATAGGCCTCGATGCCCTGAGTCACTCTAGCAGTGTTTTGAGTGCTGGTGAGTGGCCATGGTCGATGACGAGCGCGTTGCGCTCGTCATCGACTGCTTTCTTGTCCATGTTGCGCCTTGCCTGTGGTTTTCACCTTTTTTTCTTCGAGCAGCAACAAATGTGCCGCTTTCGCGGCACACGCTTATATCACCGGACAGGTCGGGGTGCCGGGAGTGTCGTTATTACTGTGTAATGCATGGGGAGCGCTCCGCGCTCTGTTTCTTGAGCGCTCCGCGCTCTTTTAGGGACGTGCGCTACGCGCACGTCTTTCGTCAGTGCGCTCCGCGCACTGCTTGTAGAATAACAACAGGCCCGGACCCTGTCAGGCTCTCGGGCCTAATTAAACCCAAATTAAATTATATTGAGGATGGTAATGACAACTGGGAAGTAGCAAGATCTCAGAATATAATATGTATTAATGCACCTTTATAACATAAAAGTAGTACATTCTTTTGTTCTTTATTTTGCTGTTGTTTTTGTTTTATTCTTGTTCATCATGTATTGTTACTTTGCCCTATGTTCCTTTGTTTATGATTTGCTACCTTGTAAATATTAAATGTAATGTTATTATTTTTATTTTGGGGTGGGCGCTTATAAGCCTTTGGCTTCAGCCCACTCCCTTTGAGCAGGTTAACTGCTCAAACAAACAAATAAAATTTTGCTTAAGGCAGCGGCAGACCTTTGTTACATAATGTTCGATTTCATCTCTCATTTTGTTCCAAAAGAATCTCTCTCTGGCTAAGGAGACCATTCTGTCCGCTCCTAAGTGACCCATTTCCACATGTAGTTGTTGGTAAATCAGTGGCTTGAGTTTTAATGGAACTACAAGCTGGTTTCTTGTGTTTGTATTTCTCCACAATATTCCATCTTTGTCCAAGTACAGATTAGACCATTCTCTTAAAAGTCTTTTACGTCACTTGATTCTTTTACTTTTTGTTTGTACTTTAGAAGAAGAAGAAGAAGATCTTTATTTATATAGCGCCTTTCACAGACATGGTCACAAAGCGCTTTACATGAGAGCATTTTACATTCAGTCCATACTTGGTGGTGGTAAACTACCTTAGTAGCTTCAGTTTCCCCTGGGGGAGACTGACAGAAGCGCTGTCGCGACTACACACATCTGCGCCAACGGTCTTCTGACCACCTCCATGCATTCACACACATCATTCATCCTGGCCTATTGTACATGTTTTGGTGGTAGGGGAAACCGGAGTACCCGGAGGAAACCTACGCAGACACGGGGAGAACATGCAAACTCCACACAGAAAAGCCCCGTCCAGGTGGGAATCGAACCCGGGACCTTCTTGCTGTGAAGCGAGAGCACTAACCGCTGTACTACCATGCCGCCCTTTAGTCGTTCGTTTTTCTGTTTGAGTGTGATTACTCTTTGTATCACTTCGTCCTCTTGTTGCTTCGTTTTAATGTCTTTGACTGGTATTGGTTCAACTGGCGTTTTACATGAGTCCGTTAACTGTGACAGTACTTCCACGTTACATGTAATAGCTGAAATCCAATCAGTATGTCCATCTTGATCTGCATTGAGTCCTTGTCTTACAGCAGTTATGTCCTCTGGTTTACACTCCTCTGTACATTCAGATATGATTTTGTCCATTTCTGTAGGTTTACGAGACAGGAAATCGGCATCTCGATTGACTGAACCAGGCCTGTACTTCAGAGTGAAACGGAAACCTGCCAATTCAGACACCCATCTATGCCCTACTGCATTCAGTTTGGCAGTTTTCATCACATAAGTCAGGGGGTTGTTATCACTGTATACAGTGAAATGGGGGGCATGAAAGAGGTAATCTCGGAATCGCTCTGTGACAGCCCACTTAAGCGCTAAAAATTCAAGCTTCCCTGAGTGGAGTTTGTAATTTTTCCTCTGTTTGAGTGAGTGTACGTGAACCATACCCGATTACTCTGAGTGCTCCACCCTGACGTTGATACAGGACAGCCCCAAGACCTTCCTCTGACGCGTCGGTATGTAATACAAATGGCTTTTCAAGGTCTGGGTATGCCATGACTGGTGGGTCTGACAGTGTATTGACAAGTTTTTCCAGTACCTGCTGATGTGTAGTTGTCCACTCTACAGGTTGGGACAGTGACAGTTGTGAAGAACGAGAACCTTTCTTTATCATTGTCTTACTCTTTGTTGTTGGGTGTGACAACAGTTCATAAAGAGGTTTGGCTATTCTCGAAAAGTCTGCAATGAATGATCTGTAGTAGCCTAAAAAGCTTACTAATGATCTCACTTCTTTGACAGTTTTTGGTTTTGTGTATTTCAGTGCTTGAACAGTTTCCACTTCCTTTGGATTCATGCGGTAGCCATTCTCAGAAATGACTCGACCGACGTAACACACTTCCCTTTTAAAGAAGTCACATTTCTTTGGTCTGAGTTTTATCCCGCATTCTCTTCAAGTTTCTCTACAATGGGATTTGGTTTGGTTACTTGCTTTTTGTTTTTGTTTGAACCAACCTTTTCACTTTTGTTTTCGTCCTCTTGCACTGAAGCTACTTTGATGCTCTTTTGTCTGGTGAAAGATGAGAACTTGTTCTTCCTTTCCAGTTCAACACTGTAGGTGGTGCTCATTTTCTCCAGTAGCACTCGTCCTCTACAGAAGCATCCTGCAAATAAGGCTTAACATCCACCCTTATAGCATCATCTTGTAAACCAGTTAGTATTGTTTGCAGAAACTGGGTTTGCACAAGTTCAGGATTGTATTTGAGTCCTACCTTGGCTCTTTCGGATGCAAACATCACTTTTTGTCTGAGATCCATGGCACGTATAAGAAACTGAACAGGGGTTTCTTTAGGCTCTTGTACTGCTCGAGTTAAGGCATGATAGAGTTCTGTGGCATCTTTCTCTATGTAATGTGTCCTAAGCACTTGCCTTAAAGAGTTTAACGATAGCTCTGCTCTGCTTTCTAAGTAACTCTTTAATTTCACATCAGGTGCAATGGCTTGGATCACTGCCTCAACTATCTCTCCATCATATCCTTTCTTTAGTCCACGTTCGATTTGTCTTTCAAGGCATGTGAAGTTTAACTTGTCCTTTTCTCCAATTTGTCCAATAATCCGATAATCTTTTCTGTATACTGGATGCATGGTTGGCTGTTCTCTCATTTGTAATGAATTTCTCGAAGTTGTACTGTTATTTGACCTTTGGGTTGATGTGGCTCTAGTACCGCGTTGAACCAGAAGAGGGCGCTCCGAGTCCACTTGTTGCACGGCGTCCTCTAGATCCGGCGCAGCATTCCCATTTTCCTCCGAAGTCGGGCATCGCATGCAATCAATATAAGCACTTGCTGCCAGAAGTACGGCTAAACCATTTTCTTCCAAAGATGTAACATCATGGCTTTCCAAATAAATAAGTATGTGTCTCCTCATTAACCGACATGATGACTTTGTTTCTTCACTTAAAAAAAGACTTTTCTTCGCAGAAAACTTACTTGAACCGGGCAGAAACACCAAAATTTATGTTGCACCCATGAAATGAACGACCAGACTCACGTTCATCGTCGTTTTAGGCAACTTTTATTTAACAGTCCTCGGTTCACGACTTCAAGCATTTTTTTCCGTTTTCTGCTACTACAACATAATACTAGGGATGGGCGGATCGATACCAAAATATCGATATTTCGATCCAGGCGGCTCATTTTAAAGTATCGATCCTTAAGCTTAAATATCGATACTTTTATTTAAATGAATATTTATGTATTTTCTGATATATTACTATATTTTTGTGCGCAACAACAGCTTTTCCTCCTTCTGTCTTCTGCCTTCCAGCAGCACCGGCGTATGCCCCGCCCTCTTTCCCCCTGTATCTGCGCTCTCTCCCCATGCTCTCCCCATGCTCTCTCGCGTCCACAGTAAACAGAACAAGCATGGCCCGGTGCGGCAAAAAAAAGAAAATTACTGGAGCTAGCGAGGAGACACGATGCAGAGCGGGTGAAGAGACAGTCAAATGTTCTGTGCATGTAAAGTGTCCAGCTAGATTTATTAACAGATGAGTAGGGCGTCTGCTAGCCTAGTTTTTTTAAATATTTTTTTTGCAGAAGTTTTCATATAATCAGACATCTACTGTTATAGCAGTCAGGTAGAGAACATGGCATGTCATTTGCAACAAGTGAAAATAGACCATTCATCTGGTGAAGGCAGCCATGGTGAGTGTATAATCATGATTATGGGAGTCATTTACCAAGTGTTTGTTCAAGTGCAAAATAAGTCACACATTTTTCTTTTGCACTTGTATTAAGCACATCCATCCATCCATCCATCCATTTCCTTACACTTTTCCGTTGCCGGGTCGTGGGGCAGTTGGAGCTGCCCAAATCATTAATGTATCATGTATTAAGCACCTGCCTTGTTAAATTGCTCTTTTTGTTGTTCATGTAATCCAGAATATAGAAGACTGTTTTGTTCAGCTGTTGATGCAACATGAAAAAAAAAATCTCCTTCCGGTATCGGTATCGGATCGATATCGACTTTTTGCCCCAGGTATTACTTGGTATCGGATCGAATCCAAAATGACTGGTATCGCCCATCCCTACATAATACAAGAACTCACTTTCCCATGAGTCCTTTCGTCTCTCATGTTCTTAAAGGTACATTACTATGTTATAACAGGCAGTTTTAGAATGAAAATAAAAGTATTACTCACACTTTGTAAATATATGGATAATTAAATGTTTTAACCTTTGTCTGACCAAATATGAATTATGTATTTAAATGATCTCAAATGAAATATAATGATGTCCTATTATCATGTAATTAGCTTTTACTAAATGCATTCAAATTTCAGGGCGCTACAATAGCCTATTTAATATTAGAATTAAATTCCTGCAGAAATGTCATGCGACCCTCCTGGAGCCGCCACCTTAGCGTGGTGGAGGGGTTAGAGCTCTGTTGTCGGGGGCTTCGTGCCCCTGGTAGGGTCTCCCATGGCAAACAGGTCCTAGGTCCTTATGAGAGACCAACAGGCCCGGTTAGAATCATGAGGCCGTCCTTCTGTGGACCCACCACCTGCAGGAGGAGCCATAGGGGCTGGTGCAGCTCCAACAGCTGCCCCCACGACCGGCAACGGACAAGTGGAAGAAGATGGATGGATGGAAGAAATGTCATCCAAACAAAACCAGTTTATAAACTGTTTTTTAAAAATTTCATTCTAAAACAGTTGTTTTTGTAAGCGTACTGTCGATTCATATTTATCCAGTGGCATTGTGTGTGTGTGTGTGTGTGTGTGTGTGTGTACATATACATATATATTCTTCCTCAACCTCTGCGGGCGGTCTCTCTTTTTCCTCCAAGCTCAGGTCCTCTACCAGAGGCCTGGGAGCTTGAGGGTTCTGCGCAGTATCTTTGCAGTTCCTAGAACTGCACTTTTCTGGACCGAGATGTCTGATGTATTTCCTGGGATCTGCTGGAGCCACTCCTCCAGTTTGGGGGTCACTGCCCCGAGTGCCCCAACGACCACAGGCACCACTGATGCCTTCACTCTCCAGCTCTTCTCTGAGCCTCTGGTAGACTGTACAAGAACAATTTGTTTGTGTAGCAAGATAGGTGCTAACTAAGGGAGTTTAGCTGGTATTGACAACGCCACCCTTGATTTACGGTCCAAGGGAACCAAGTTACATTTTCCCCACACAGATTAAGGCCGGGAGGACAGAGACCAAAACACAGTTCTTATTTATTAAATTTATTACTTTAGTATCTTCTTGTTCTTGTCTTTAAATTTAAGTTCCACGTAGAGGTCCATTAATTGCACATTTAAAATCAGGTTTCACATACGAGTGTCCATATTTGCATCTCTCCCCGAGCGCCATTAAAAGTCCCCCCCCCCCCCCAAAAAAAAATAAAGAGAACAATAAGTCTGTTCCTCCAGGTTACAAATGACAGTATCCTCCTGTTTACACAAAATGGTTGCTTGACACGTCCACTTCGTCCGCAGAACCGACTACTGCTTGTGGTATTCACAGTCCACTATACAGCAGTGACGTGCGGTGAGGTTTGTTGCTGGTGAGGCTATGGGTGACTCCAATATAAAGTAAACAAAAATGCAACTTGCTGTCTCTGGTAATTGTCTTACTTTTAAATAGCATTCAATAGCAACACATTTAAACATAAAATACATTCTCACGATATTGCAAATAAAAATTAAAAGACAACGTTATGAACGTGACCGGGACTCGTACACCGCCCGTCCAAATGATGAGTTATTGACAAACCTGATGCGCCACGCGGGCGGTGCGTGATAGAGTGGACATGTTCAGTACAAAGACTCGTCTACAGCATTTCATCCATAAAATGTCAGTCTAATTAGTTTTTCCTTTTACGTACTCCTTTACGTTTAAATTGCCTCTCCTAAACCGTGCAGAATAATAAAACAGACTTGTATTTACACGTGTAGTCAACATGTTTTGTAGAAATGTGTAGCGCTGACACAGCGCCCCCTCGTATCGTCAGGGCAGTGCATTGGAGGCGAGCCTCACTTCAGGACTATCAAAACGCGGTTTAAAGTCAAATGAACAGGTTAAACAAGTCGTTCTTATGCCTGATTCTTTATTCAGGTGATAGAAAACCAACGCGCTCAACAAAAACCCATTTACAAATGTATTTTACTTTTAGGGGGCGAAAAAAGCCCGAATGGACAGAGCGCTGAGGGAATGAGCTGAGCTCAAGTGTGTGCAGGACGCTGGAGGCTCGCCGCACCTCCGCCCTCTATACGATATCGACAACTGATAAAACATTTGGGCATTTTTTAGCCACGAGATTGATTAAAATCGTAGAAAATCCCAATCATCTTAAGAGAAGGGACTTTTTTTTATAAAGTTTATTGTATTTTTTAATTTTAGTTTTTTTTCCCATGATGACTGGTGAGGCCTGGCCTCACCTGCCTCCCTGACTGCACGTCACTGCTATACAGTCATGGGGAACAATTCTTGGGAGCACAACAGAGACGGGTCATGGAGAGGAGAGGCTGGCCCGACAGGAGCCTGCAGTACAGAACTTAAATCAAAACATTTGGGCTACTTAAAAACACGGACAAAACAGGCGTGATCCTCCCAGAGCACGTCATTTCTGGCACTTAACATAGGTTTCTGTATCTGCCGGTCACAGCTGGAAATTAGCCCAAGGCTACAATCCGGTGTGGCTTGTTCATTAACTTGCACTGTCCCTACCAAATAAACCAATAAACAAACACGCACCGCACCAGGATCGCATGGAAGCTACAAACAGCTACGTTAGCATTAGCACTCGGCACTAACAGGGCTACAGAGATGTACACGGCCACTTACCGATAAACATGAATCTCGCACATTAGTCACCGGGGCTTGACGCTTTTGAGCGATGACAAGACTGACATCTTTTAGCTTAACTCATGCTTCTCGTACCGGGTGCCGCCATTGCTCTGACTCCTGTCGGCGTTGACGTCAGAGGGGAAAGGTCAGGTAGGCCGAGCAGGAGAGAAGGAGCGCTTGTTATAGGGACGGGTGGCGCACAACACCCGTCTCACTACATTTGGTTTTACCAGGACGAACCTGAGCTTCAGAGATCGGCTTTCACAAGGCTAAGGTTTATTCATGGGAAATACAAACTGATCCATTACAGTGAATCTGTGTTTTAATCAGGACAGGTGTTAAACTGCGAGCTGCTGATTCACTTTTGCACTCGCCTCGTAAATCATTCCCAATGTTTATTTCCATTTGTTTTCCAAAGGGTAGAAAAAGTCCCACAGTAATATAAGTTTGGACGACTTTAATGAACTATGTCTGGATTATATTGAAGCCTGCGTCGTCATGGTGATGTCCCGGTGAGCGGTTGGTCACACGGCCGTCTCACACTCGGTGGTGCGGGTCAGACACAGCCCACACTCACACCTGAGGCGGAGGGGAAGGTGTAGGTGGGGTCCACGCCCTGAGGCAGTGGGGCAGTCGCACCGTCACCAGGCGGCTCTCGTTGTAGGTGCAGACTCTCTGGAACGACTCGATGTACGGAGGGTCCACGATCGGCTTCTGACCAACAGAGAGAAGAACAAAAACAATAATACTGACACTGTCCTGTCTCGTTCCCACAGGTCTCACCTCCCAGGTCTCACAGCGCCCCCAGCAGGCGTCGGTGGTGACGTGCAGCCCTCCACAGCCCGGCTTCTTGGCCATAAACGTGAACTCTCTGACGGCACAACCGGTGAAACGGCGGAGGTTCAGCGCCGACGAGGAGAGAGCGATGAGGAGGAGGAAGAGGAGGAGACTGAGGGAGAGGAGGAGTGAGTCATTATTCAGAAAACACTTCAGAATATTAAGAACTATAGCCTGAGGTAGTAGTAGTAGTTTATTTTTTTATGCGGTCATTATGAACATTTAGATCTTAGGTCACATGATTTTCAAAGATCTTATACATTATACAATAAGAAAAAAAAAAGTTTACATTCAGAATGTAAGTGCTAAATGATGCCTGACCGAAAGAGGTTTAGGCTGAAGTCGAGACTTATTTTGCCAAACCCCTTTTACAACTGAGACACTATGTCCAAAGAGACACATTATACAGTTTCTCTATACCAACGATGGAAACATGTGAGCACAAAACTTCAACTTCAACAATCAAAATGATATTATGCATCGTCGATCAGGTGCATCTTATTTCAAGCTAAGTATGATTTATTATAAGTGCATTAACGTGTGTTTTTCTTTAAACTTCAGTGCAAAAATACTGTTTATTTATTTACTTATTTACATACAAACTCAAATTCACTTATTTCTGGACTTCTTTTTGCAGACAGTATATTTATGCTCCTTCACACATGAGCTGTAATTGAACAAAGCCATAAACCTCCTTTTACAAGATTTTACTAACAAATCATGAGTAACTGTTCTTTTTCCAATCCTCGAGGTCAGTATTTGCCTTTGATCTGATCGGCCAATGGGACAAGTTTTCTCCATTTAAATTAAGATTCTTGTACATTTTTGTTGCATTTCGTTTACGTCTCGTTTTCGTCTCTATTTGACGCTCTTTTCAAGAAGCTTTTAGATTGGGTAATGCCTGAACACCTGGATAACAACTGGAGAAAATGTGCTCGGTTAAGGCGGGGTTAAGAGGTTAAACTTATAAATATATCACGTGTGCTAGAATTAAGGCAATATTAATATCAATAAAAAACATTAGATTGGACTCAGACTAACATCAACTACATTTCTTGTGAAATAATGACATTGCACAAGTATTTTCGCTGCATGAATCAAAAACACTCAGTTTAGTTTTAGCTGAAATTGTATAAAATATTTTGCTAAAAAGTTTCCTATTGTGGCCAATTTTCCCCCTGATTTTTCTGTTTACAAATCCTTTTTTTTACAAGGCTATAAAAATATGGTATTTGGGTAATACATTTAAAGCTTTGACTTGCTGCTGCCCGTTTAACCCCTGTATTAACTCTGTATAAAAAAGCCACTGGCACAGAATGGCAGCCACAGCTCTGCCCCAGGGCCACTCTGATAAAAACATTAAAGCTGACCTGAGAGACGGGCTCCAGTGCAGCGCCATGTCGTCCTGCAGAATCTCAAACTATCCTCATGCTCGTGTCTTTATAAACCGCCTCGCTCCTCACAGACTCCGCCTTCTTGACCCTGCATGGCCTCCGTAGCCGCCGGCCCGACTCCTCTCGGTGCATTAACCTGATGAGGGAAACTCCACGTCTTTGTGCAGATCCCTCCGAGCGGAAAAACTGATTTTCTTCACGATTTAGGCCCAGACTTTGACTTGTTCAAACTCGATGCTTTTCGAACGACGGGATTTAAAGGTTTTGTGCGAGCGGAGCCAAGGAAACGTCTGGTGATGTGATCGGAAAGACAGTAATGTTCTCTGTGTTTTGAGTTGAGGCTTGTTGCTTTGGGCCGTCGGCGGGTGGAGTCCGGTGATGAAAAGGAAAGACATGTTTCTGCTGTGATTTCATCCACTTTGACTCCATTCAATCAATGAAATCATTTAGCTCCTGGTCTCATCTGCCTTCTACTTATTTATATTAGGAAAGAAATATAAACTCAACACGCGCTGAACTCAATCACATGTCGCCAATTCGGCGCCATAGGCAAGATTAACTGAAAGTGAAAAACAATATATCATCATAATATTATGTATTATGTTCCTGTGTGTTTCTCGAGCGCACTAAATAGATTTATATAGTTTTTTTCTATCCCAGTCGTTTTGGAGACACTTTGAAAATGGAAAGTAAGTTCTTTATTAATTGTACACCCTACCATGAAATAGTGTTCAGGTGTTAGTCCTGAGCTGCTGCGACTGAGCCGCGCCGCAACTGTGGGTCGACCTGAGCCGCATGTTTTTGGAGGTCGAGGAAACCTGTCTGCCTTCAGTCTCCTCTGAAACGGTGCAGCGCCTCCTGGATTTATCCCTGTATCAGAGCGTGGTGTCCTGCACTGATCAGCCCTTCCACCTTCCTCTTCCTCCTGTGCAGCTCCCTCCGTTCCACAACAGTCTTTCACCTGTACATTTATTATGATTAACATTGTTATATGATTACATAAAAAACATCCTTAATGAGTAACTAAACACCAAATCAAGTTTTGTTTTACTGATAAACTGTCTCAGTGGGTGTCTCATAGTGTTGTCCACTGGTCCCTGACATTATTCTGACATTATAGCACAAACATGTGTCAAATCCTAACTTTGGCCTGAAAACGAATGGGTTGCGCCCCCTTCAGGGTAAACTCTGCTACTAAATTAGAATTTCCAGATTAGCTGGAGACGTGTCCACGGCCTCCACAGAACGTCATAAGCCTCACCAACTCCCATCGTCACTCACCCCCGCATGTCACCCCCAAACTTCAGAGACGCCTCTTTCACAGCAATTTTGACTTTTGTTTGTGGGTGGGGAAAGGGTTTGGCACGCCCGTTTAGGTACTCTTTCAATTAATGAAGGCTGTAGCCGGGGTTTGGTGTCAGTATTGGTGAGGATACTTCACTTGTTCCAAACGCCTCAGATCCGTCGGTCCCAGGACACTCCTGAGGAAGTCGACTACAGAGGAAGGATCCTGGCAAATGAGAATCATCAGTATCTGGTGTGAAGATCATTGACTCACACAGTGTCCCTTTATTGTTCTCTTTCCTCTTGGCCATTGTGGAGCCTAAAGCAGAAATAGGTGGATTTATATGTGAGTAAGGTGATCAACCTTCAGTGAAAAAGTGATCTAAAAGTTCTTGTTTCAGGTCTTAGTTGTTTATCCAATCAGAAAGCAGAATAAGAATCACATTTTGGGTTGCCAGATCCAGTGTTAATTTCATCAACTAAAATATTTCATCATAATTCTAGTCAAAGTAACATTTTCTGTGACCAACATGAGACTAAAACTAAACAAAAGCGTTTTATGAGACTAAAACTAAAGACAAATGATATCAATTATATATCATTTAAATCCACTGTCAAAGGAACAGCTCTGAGCTTTATTCATGTGGAGAAAAACCATGAAGCAAAGAGCCTTGATTAATTTAGTCAACTTTGCACGACTAAAACTAGACTAAAATTGGAAGACAATTATTAGACTAAATCTTGACCATAACTACAAGACATCCTCATCAAAAGACTAAAACTAAATTAACATTATGTCAGAATGAACACCCAGAGCCCTTTCCTCTCTCATTTGGATTATTGAGTGAGTGATGCTGCGCTGCCCCCTGCTGCTGAACACCGGTCAAACACACGACAGAGCCACATTTGTACAAACTGTATTTAATGCTGAAGGAACAAACACACAGATTAATGGATAAAGTGCAGCTAAAAAACAATTACAAATGTTTACGCTGGAGGAATAATCTGATACTTCATACAAACCAGAGAGCGAACAAAGTACTGCATTTATTTCACTTCTACGTTCTGGATCAACTCGGTACAAAAATCGGAAGCACGACCGTTTATTAACCGTCAAACATCCACAAAGGAGAAGATTATGACGACGAGACAAAGACGAGACGTTTAAATGTTACAAAACTGTTCAAAATGTCGTTATTACAAAACGCGTTGGTACGAATAAAGCGTCTCCGAAGACCAGAGGAAAGAGGATTTATTTTCATCTCAGACAAAACGAAGAGCAGAAATATGAATGAAGGCGACACTGCAGGAGAATAAGGGAATAAATTATATGTAGAGAGATCAATTTGAAACAGCTACTGTAGATTATTGATATGAGGGGAACAATTTATTTAAAAACAATTAAGGGATATTTCAGGATTTTTGACATTGGGCCTCATTTCCTAGTTATCCAGAGTGTTGTTGATGTCTGGAGATATTTTTTTCTTAAATTCATGCAGTTCTTATATTTGAGGAGTCTAGTGGCGCTAGGCTAGGGCAAGGCTAAAGCATTTCTATGGTATCAGTTAGCCTGCATTAAAAACAGTCTGACCCACTCCACAGTGCACCTGAGGTAAATCACTTATAACACCAGACTAACCATATAAATGTCTGTGTCGATAGAATCATTTTAACCATTTTGCATTTAAAATAACTTATATTGAGCAGCATCAGCTTCGTGGCTGTAAGCTAACGCAGCGGCAGAGTGATCTGCGAGAAAATAGTCCCTCAAAATGCGGTAATTCATGTGATACAAGGTCAGTTATATTTCAAACATTATTCTATTAACACAGACATTTATATGGTTAGTCTGGTGTTATAAGTGATTTACCTCAGGTGCACTGTGGAGTGGGTCAGACTGTTTTTAATGCAGGCTAACTGATACCATAGAAATGCTTTAGCCTTGCCCTAGCCTAGCGCCACTAGACTCTTCAAATATAAGAACTGCATGAATTTAAGAAAAAATATCTCCAGACATCAACAACACTCTGGATAACTAGGAAATGAGGCCCAATGTCAAAATCCCAAAGTATCCTTTAAGCGACAAATCTAAATAATGGATCAAAACGGGTTTCAATTTATGGTTTTACTTTGTTCACTGGAAAAATGACCGTCTTCAATGAGGAAAATGACATAAAATCACTTGAATGAAGGTTCTTCATGTTGAATTTGAGTCGGTTAAACTCGCGGGTGGACACCGGTTTTGCGATTTTGACCGAACGATCACTCATCATGGGGAAAATCTTAGGTCGTACAATGAGACAAAGATTTAAAATAGAACCATCGTACGACCTAAGATGAGCTGAGACCGACATCAGGCAGAGTCTGATATTCTGGAACAGTCATAACAGAGGCCTGAGCGAGTCCGACATTTTACGGGACTTTCCCTGCACTTTTCCACGAAAATAAACCCTGCTTTGAATATGGGGTAGGCACTTATAAGCTTTCTTGCTTCGGCCTAAAACTTTTTTTGTTGCTTTGTTTGTTTTCTGCACTGCAATAATGTTGTTGTAAATAATCACTCAAATCAATCCAAATCAATCAATCAATTCAAGTAGATTTTTGTCATTTCTTCGCTAAGGTGATGATTATTTTTCCAGTGTTGATATATCAGTTACAACAAATGTTCAGAGGGATTTTGGATCTTGTTTTTTTCCTTTCAAAGCTCATTAATCAGCAGGAATATAGTTCCATGAGCCCTGTGTATATTCCTCCCGTCTTTAGCCGCTGCCGTCTCCCACAAAGGAAACGACCATACTTGGATTACAGCGTCATTTCCTGCTACACGTGGATACCAAACATGTCAGTATTTGTGATGAATAAGCGTGGGGAAAACATCATAAAACAAACATGGTAAAGGTTTGAGTTATGTCTTTTTCACTAAGACGTTAAGGGAAAAGAATCTCGTTTTCAGCTGCAGCGTCTCGCCTTAAACGCAAAGTTCTGGGAAAAGCCGTTATACAAACCACTTCATAGCAAATACTTAAAAATATATTATAATAAAGTGAGTATTTTACAAAAGAGGGAAATTATACATAAGAAAAGAACTGCAGTTTGCTGGTGGAAGAGTTTTCGCCGCCATGTTTCATTTAAAACATCGGATTCGCAAACTTCAGGTCGAAAACAAAGCTAAAGTTATGGCACAAGTGTTTACTCTGGAAAACTGGAAGAACCGAACTCCAAACTCCAAACACAACCCGAGCTTTAGGTCCAAATGGTTTCCTGCGTCGACAAACAAGAGCAAAATGACTGAAGTTCAGCATCGCGGGTTCAGAAAGTTTCCAAACTCCTCCATTCACAACAAGATGATGATTATTGATCTAAAACCTGCACTTGGGCTTAAAGTAAGGCTTTAGGAATTATTACAACTGTTATGGTCATTAGATTTGAGGCGAGACGCTGCAGGTGAACGGGGGGAAATAATAATGTAGAGATATTAGTTTGAAACTTTGACAGTAGATTACTGACATAAATATGAGGGAAACATGTATTGCAAGTTTTCTGTCATTTTATGTTTTCATATAAAAATAAGGTCTTTGATGCATAAAAAAAACTTAATTAGGCCTAGGCTAGGGCAAGGCTAAAGCATTTCTATGGTATCAGTTAGCCTGCATTAAAAACAGTCTGACCCACTCCACAGTGCACCTGAGGTAAATCACTTATAACACCAGACTAACCATATAAATGTCTGTGTTAATAGAATCATTTAAAATAACTTATATTTGAGCAGCATCAGCTTCGTGGCTGTAAGCTAACGCAGCGGCGGAGTGATCTGCGAGAAAATAGTCCCTCAAAATGCGGTAATTCATGTGATACAAGGTCAGTTATATTTCAAACATTATTCTATTAACACAGACATTTATATGGTTAGTCTGGTGTTATAAGTGATTTGCTCAGGTGCACTGTGGAGTGGGTCAGACTGTTTTTAATGCAGGCTAACTGATACCATAGAAATGCTTTAGCCTTGCCCTAGCCTAGCGCACTAGACTCTTCAAATATAAGAACTGCATGAATTTAAGAAAAAAATATCTCCAGACATCAACAACACTCTGGATAACTAGGAAATGAGGCCCAATGTCAAAATCCCGAAGTATCCCTTTAAGGTACTTTATATCTAATTTGAGTTGATTTAGACTAATTTAAATCCACTTGATATCAGACACTTTTACATTAAAAAACTTTTCTTTATCACTGGAAATGAAAATGTACTTGTTCCATTGGTGATAAGAGGTTTAATATTAACTAAGATCAGACCAAATCCACTCAAACTTTAGATTAAATCTCTTAATTCCAGTAAGGTCTGTCATTCCTTCCATAAAATGACCCTTCTTTTCCCAGTGCGAGAGTGGAATGAAAACGGCCCTAAAGTTTAGTCCCTGTGTATATCCCTCCCGTCTTTAGCCGCTGCCGTCTCCCACAAAGGAAACGACCATATTTGGATTACAGCGTCATCTCGGTCACAGCCTTTCCTGCTACACGTGGATACCAAACATGTCAGTATTTGTGAATGAATGAGCGTGGGAAAGACCAGGGAGGACACAGACATGATGGAGTCACTTCCGGAAAACTAGTCGAGAAAATAAATATAACGGGAGAGTTTGGTCTATTTTTACACTGACATTAAAACTAAGATGTTAAAGCTGGAGTAAGATGAGCCACACCTACATTTTGAAAAATAAAAGATTGTTCTTGAAATGTGAGATTATAGATTTAATCTTTACATAAAATTGGAAAATGTGGCTGTAAAATAACCACACTTTTTATGAAGAAGTTTTTTTCGCTGTTCAGAGGAAATTTTTGGCCTGATCCCAAAAACGATCGCACAAACAAACACAAACATGCAGGTACATTCTTTTCCTGATGCTGGTTGATCATTAAGTTCGGTATAAAAGCAGATTAATAATTTAGGAAGATTTCTTCTTAAATAAAACAACTCTCTTGGTTTTCTCAAAGAAGATACAATGGGGTAAATTGACCCGCTATAAGAAACAATGAATGACAAACTACAGAAAATCTAATGACAGTCATAGTTTTGTTTATTGGTGGTTCTGGGTCTAGTAGAGACGAGCAAATTAAAATGAGATTTACATTAAATTTTTGGGATTTTTTAGAGACAAAATGTCATAATCTGCAGAAGGAGCATGTGAAAAGAAAAAGATTTGTTATATGTTTTGGAATAAAATTGCTAATGGGAAACAGTGAATCGTAAAAATGAGCCTTCATGATGTTTAGTATTAATTCACCTTTAAATCTGGTGGTTCAACTTCCCCAGGTCTGGTTCATCTTAAAACCACATCCTTCAGATGATTTTTGAAGATGCAAATGTGTATAAATTGTACAATTTTGCATCTATTGTTTACGGTTTTTACACAACAACCACCAAAGCAAAGAGTGGCTCATCTGACCCACTCTCCCTTACCTGATTGTCCCCACACAAACTTTGACTTTGTTTTATTTGGCCCAAACTCGTTTCTAGCTCTCACAATCCCTCCTTCATGTCCGAATCGTTCAAGCAAATTGTTTATATGCAGGTTTCACGCCCGTGTACAGCTTTGAGCAGTGGAAAAGTGAAGAAGGAGGGACCACAATATCTGTTTCCTGCTGTGTTTACAACAACAGAAAGTCAGGCCCAGCTTTAAGGAGAAAAACTAGCCAGATATCGATGTTTCCACCTGCAGCGTCTCGTCTTAACGTTTTATTGTTACGACACGTGAATCCTGAAGAGTGAAACTTTCTGAGCCCTCGGTGACGCACGAGTTAAAGCGTTAGAGACTCGGAGGTAAAACGTCTGTAGCGACGCCGTGGTTTGTGTTAAAGGTCGATGTCGGGGAAACACAAACCGCTGAAGGGAAACACTTGGGTGAGTTCAGGCCACGGCAGGATCACGGGTCGCGAGACTCGTACAGCAGCTTCGCCGCCTGGAAACAGAGACGTGTCAAAAGTTCATACAGATATTCTACTATAAATAAGCCCAATGCCCATCTCAGCTCGCCCGGTGCATTATGGGTAATGGAATGTCTTTTGGCCAAACAGTAATGATAGTTAGCTAAAGCAATGAAGAAAGCTCTGATTTGGAGCGTTTTAACGGCTGGAAAGTTGATGATTTAAAGCGTTTTTGTCGTGGCCATGGAGCCTGTTACAATATTAGCTTAAAGTCTATTTTTACACCAGGGCTGCGTACGGAGATAGACAGAAACCAAACTGCCATTCATACAAGAGATGCTTCAAAAGTGACGACCAGTCCTTGTTCATATAGTTGGAATAACTATGGAAAAACTTGTGAGAAGCACTTTGGACCCAGGGCGAAACTGTGGCCTCATGTCGCCGATATTCACAACATTTAAACTGAAATGAGAAATACATAGAATCTCTTTTTGTGTCAGTAAGGAGGTGGACAGTAGACAAAATCTTTTTCTTAATTGTGACCAGAGAGATCCACATACACACATAGGCTCTGCCTCTAAAGTACTTTATTTTTATTTTTTTACGAGTGATCTGATGGAACAACAGAGCTAATCAGTCGCTAATTTGACAGACGGAATGTACCCACTATATTTAACATCAACACCGTTTTGGAACTTTTCCCTGTGAAAGACGAATTCAAATGATTTAAAAAGTGAGGGTGTCTGTGTCGGGCTGATCCCAGGTCCTGTCGTTCCCCTGTCCCTGATGGTCCGCTCCTGCTACGGAGCCGCCCTGACTTTCCCTTTCAATATATTCACAACTTAAATATTTGCAAGAAATGTCACTTGAGGCTTATAGTCTGTAAACCAATGCCTGCTTATAGTTCACGGTTATGGCTCAATATACTTCAGTGTTCACGCTCCGCTACCTGAACTCACACATTTCAATGGAGGTGTGGTTTGTTTGGGCTGAAATTAGGAGCTGATTGACCCACACATGTGCAGTCGAGATGGGCATTCGGCTTATATGTGCAGTCCTTTGTTTGCGTTTCATTTCTGCTGCTATAACCAAGAGAAGTCAGGAACAAGTAAATCTTAAATGAGACCCTGACGCCGTGGCTGCACAGATGTTTGATTTAGTCACACTTGGGATATTGCGGATCCACTTTAACAATGGAGTTTGTGGAAACCTGTTCTTTACCTTGTGCATGGCAGTGAGCCACTGCGCTGCCCCCTTGTGGTCCTGCGCGGTCTCCAGTCGGAGCTGCTCAGGGTCCTGGGAGCCCATGGGTTTGTACTGCAGCAACATCCCACTGGCCCTGGAGCCTGGAGGTCAGAGGTCAGGGGTCACAAACACGCTCACAACAAACTACACAAGAACGACAGCAGCAGCATGAAGAGACAAACTTAGAAACAACCACGATGGAACTAAACTGCAGCTACATTTACTCACTATGTTTTTAAAGACTTAAGTGTCGTCAGGTTCGTTTCTGCAATTCTTGTTTAGAAAGTAAACAGTATAAAATGTACACAAGGGGGCCCTAACTGGGGGTGGCAACATGTCAAATTGAATGTCTTTTAATGCCCAAGTACTAGAGTTATAATGAAAAAACAGTGTATATTTAATTTCTCAGAGTTGACATCACAAAATCCGACTTTGTTAATGTTAGAACAAAGGTTTTCTTGTCAAAAACATCCCTACTACATTCACGCAGTTGAGTAATCTTTAGGCCCTGTTCATTTAGCCGTTTCTTTTTTACGGCTTCAATCCTTCCTGGTTTTATTGCATCATTATTAAACCTAAGACTAAGTTATTCCCACAGCTGCCAGCAGGAGGAGCCCCAGGTAAAGTTCACCAGATCTAGACCAGTATTTCATTGTTATATTTAAATCTTAGTATAAAACGTGAAATGGTCTGTTTTTAAGCCTCATCTGCAGGATATGTCCACTTTAACATGGGCAGTTGCATCAAACAAGAGCAGAAATGTATATATTTTATGGGATTAGCAAAATAGTTGATTGATTCAGTTGCTATAGAAACTTTGTGTTTGGCCAAATATAATAAAGTTTCAAGTAAAAAAAAACTAATGCTGCTGGTTTTTGGGGGAATCCACAGGGACATGGGACAGAGGGCTCAAAACTGGGACGTCGGGGATGTTTGACCCAGTCATAGTTTCTGTCCCAGGCCTGATTAGTTGCTGCTAACATTAGCATGCTGCCTCTAGCTCAGGTGTGGGCAAACTTTGTGATGCAAGGGCCACATTGGGTTTTCGAACTCGGCAGGAGGGCCGGACCAGTTTGGAGCATTTAAAACAAGTACGACTCAGTGTGACTGTAATGACACATGACAAAGTGCAACAAATTGCAGCAGTCATGTCGTATCCTTTACATGTCAGTGAAAATATTGATATTGTTCACCCTTTAAACCAGGGGTGTCCAACTCATTTGGGTCGTGGGCCGAAATCCAGCTTCCGGTGGGTCGTGGGCCGCATATAATGTAAACAGGAAATACTATTGAGAAACTTATTCCAATAAATGAAAAATAATGAGCTGTGATTTTAAAATACAGTTGATTTGGTCAAAAGCCCGACAGGACTGTAATAAATAATGATAACGGCTTACACTTGTATTGCGCTTTACAAGCCTGTGTCACAAGTTTCTCAAAGTACACTGTAGTCATGATACTGTAGTCATGATACTGTAGTCATGATACTGTAGTCATGATACTGTAGTCATGATACTGTAGTCATGATACTGTAGTCATGATTAATTCACTCCACACTCTGTGGTGGTAAGCTACTATTGGAGCCACAGCCGCCCTGGGGCAGACTAACCATTTACCACGTGGCTATAATGTGTTACCCTGATCTCTTATGTCAGTGCCCTCTACTGGACACGTGTAAAATTCTTTCCTCTTTTTAAATTTAAGTTGCCCCCTAGTGGCTGGAATGAGCATACTGGTTATTTCCTTAAACATTCATAACTCCGCACAGGAATGGGCTAGACACCTACTTTTTTTTTTGGAGTTTGTGCTCTACAAGTCAGGGGCCGGATTAAATCAGCCTTAGTTTGCCCACCTCTGCTCTAGCTGCTCCATTTTGCTGCGATCAAAAGTAGGATTAAAGTTAAAACCAACTCAGGATTGAATTCTCCAGTGCAGCAGCTCCATATTCACTGAGCTTTAGTTAGTAATGGTCCCAAACTTATGCAGTGAAAATAGTCAAATGTCATTATTTTCCAAGACATATACAATCAAATTAAATGCTTTTGATGGAGATGTTGAATGAGACGGTTCATGCAAAGTTCACAACAGTGACCCACAAACAGAACCAAACCTTCGAGGAGACCCTGACTGTCCATCAGACTGGTGTAAGTGTGGACGCTACAGTCTGCAGCAAAAGAAGAAGAACAAAAGCACCGGCAGAGACAGAGAGAGGGTTAGTCTGAGGAGAGTTATGGATTAGATCAAACCCAGCACAGTCCAGTCAGAGGAGGCTCTTATTAACGTGTTATTAAACGTGTTACAGTGCTGACCTCCGGGAGAGTTTGGGTCCGTGAGGATCTGTAAACTCGACACGCGCGTCAGCTCCACCTCGAAGTGCGACTCCCCGTCCAGGAACAGGTATCTGACGGAGACACAGCGCGATAAACAGAGCGTTAGTGAGGGAATCATTTGTGTTAAAGAAAAACCCTGATCCATCGACCTCTAACGTACGTTCAGTGAAGTTGAAAAAGTCTGACCTGTGGTTGTTGGAGAGGCGACACGTCATGGTTTCATTTTTCTCCGACGTTCCCAGAGTCACGACGAACGTTCCTCCTGCAAAAGAAAATCACAACAGATCAAACGAGTTCTTTAGAAACTTCACCAAAACAAAATGAAGTCTTTGTTTCTTTGCTTCCTCAAATCAGAAACGGCTCAAATTCTCTAAAGTCTTTCTGCGGTGAGTAAAGATCAGTTTTATTTTTATTAGCCGGGCTTTGCTTCATCAATACTGTACGAGATGATTTCCCAGCATGCCTCAGGGCTCAGATTGCCGACACGAGGGACATTTGTCGCCGGCGGCACGAGGTCGAGAGGTATTTATAGAAACTGAAGAGTGACTCGATCATGAACAGGAGAGTCAGAGAGTCATAGAGAAAGGAATGATGAAAATCTACATTTTTAAAACCACAGTGGACACAACGGGAAAAGTTGTGAGGGCATTTTATGTTTTCAGATAAACCAACTATGGACTAGAGCCGAGCGATTTTACCCCCCAAAAAATCTGCAGTTTTTCTCCCTTTTTTGGTTGTATTTTCATCCTAATTTTTGTCACTGTTTTTTCAAGAAGCTTTTAGATTTGAGTAAAGTTAAACTGGAGAAAATGTGCCCGGTTCAGGCGCGGTTAAGAGGTTAAAAACACAGAGAAAAGACATGAAATCGAATGTAGTAATACTTAGCCATGTTTTGTTTATAATAATAATAATAAGCGATTTTTTTAAATAAAAAACTCGATTTACGTTTTGATCCCCCCCCATTTAAAACTAAATAACTGTGAGCTATAAATATATATTTATTGTATTTAATTAAAGTGAACCAACAAAAGACAAAATGGCAAAGGCAAACCCTTTCTCTAACTAAAAAGTCACTATGCAGCAACAAAGATTGTTAAACATCCAAATTATTAATACTGTATTTGGATTAAGCTAATAAAACAACACAAATCCTAACTGAGGTAACTGAGGCACATTTGTACAACAGGACCTTATTCCTCTAAGCAAAGGGCAGAGAGCTAAAAATAAAATAAATATCTAACAAAAAAAATCGATTTTTTTGAAAATATGAAGAATCGATTTGACCTACCAACTCGATTTTTAAATCAAATTGATTTTTTTCCCAGCCCTAACATGGACCCATGTAAAACCACAGCAGCCTGTTCCTCCGCACATGACTTTTACACATGAGCAAAACCTTTGTAACTGAGCAATGTCTCGACTTCCAAAGAAGTTTTGCTTTAACGTCTGTTGGAATATAAATAATAATACTTTATACTGACATTTACGGCCTTTATATCAGCACAGGTGATATAAAAGTGTTTGTAGCGCTGTACCTCCGAGCAGCACTTTGAGCTGCTTGTCATAGAAGTCGAGTTCCCTCTGAGAGACCAGGCTACAGTCCGAGCACTGTCTGACCGGGTCCACGAAGCACATCCGCGGCAGAGGCAGCTTCTACTGCAGCATTTATCACAGAAACAGCGGCCGCAGCGACGGCAGTGGTGCTGCAGGGGGCGGCAGAGAGACGGGTGTGAGTGGATTACAGGTGGACAACCTTGGATTATGTTGTTATATTTGTAATCGATGCAAAATGCCTTTTACATAAAGATGATTGTTTAAGACTTTACATTGCACCTGTGTGAAGTTAGCCCCCACGTAGTGTCTGATTTACTCCAAAGTGGTGTCATTGGTTAGTGCTTTGTTTGTGCACATAAGTGAGTGTTGGTGCCAGCCATACACTTTCAGTATTGACTAAGTGAGAATGAAATTGTCTTTTGCCTCTACCAGGACAGAGACAGCTGCACATCTGCAGGACCTGTCGTGCACATCTGTCTGTTCAGAGTGTGTCCTGCCTCCTGCACTCTGCTCTAAACCGTGTGTCAGTTCCTCGTCATCTCCACAGCGCTGTTTGTGCATCGGTGCAAAGCAGACTTGAGTTGGAGGTAACCAATCAATGATCAATAACTCAAAAACTGAGCACGCACACGCTCATTTTGTGTGCACTAAGCACAAAACAATGACACTACTTTGGAGTAAATCGGACACTGAGGGGGGCCAACTTCACACAGGTCTATATTGCACATTGTCCAGCCAGAGAAAGCCTATTTTAAAGGCTGTGGTTTAGGGCTGAAAGATACATCGTTATCGTATCTATATCGAGATATGAAATTTCAAAACATTAAAATTGAAAATAGCAAGATATAAACGATATAGATTTTCATCAATAAAACTACTCTTCGTTATTATGTTTTATTTTTCTGAAAAATGCCTGGTTTTCACCTAACCCATAGTTATATCGTATTATATCGATATCGAGATATCTGGCATGAATATCGAGATATGAAATTTTGTCCATATCGTTCAGCCCTAATGTGGTGCCACTTTAAAACAAATATTTTTGTTTTACCAAATTCTTTTTAAGTTTGAGACAATCGAGATGCAGGTGTTTCACAAATCACAACACTTTTCTAACAAATGGGCTGAAATCAAACTGACAGCAGAAAAAGTTCTTCCAAGTCGCACATTTTAAAAGTGGTGAAAAGTTGAAATTGAGACCTTTCTCCTGATGAAGTCGAACTTGGTGTCACACTGCATACATCTGGAACACTGAGGAACAGGAAAAGAGAGGAGGGAAGTCAAAACACGTACATCAGCAAAAACAAGACACGGACCAAAGACTAAAACACACTGCCTGGTTTAGACGTTAACCTTTTGTGCCATTTTGAACAGCATAGACTTAATAGATCATAATGTAATAGACTTGAAAATATTTAGTTTCGATGGCGTAAGTCGTGTATTAGTAAAAAAACAAAAACAAAATGTGTTAAAAAGCAACACAGAAATGCCCTGTAATGCAGAAAAACAGTTTTAAGGCCGACTTCGCCTCTGGTCAAAGTTTCTCTCGTCTCATCTGTTTGACTTTCTGTGGATTCACTTTCTTCAGCTTTGGCCAAAACAAACACAGAAGGAAAACTGTGGAAAACTACTGCTTTAGAAAAATAAGAACCAGAGGCAGAAACAGGATTCTAACCAAACACATACTGACTAAATAATTCTACTCTCTGCAAAATCACTTATTAATATAAATCAACACTTGCTACTTGAACATGAATAACCAAAGAGACAGTGTTTAAATCCATGTTACTGTTGCACGAAGATAAACATGCAACACATTCACTCACTGCTCCTTTTGAGACATTATTTGGTGTTTGACATAATGAAGTGTTTATTGGTGTTTGTGGTCTGATTCTTTCTGCAGCTGTGTGCGTGGCTCGGAGTAAAACGCCCAACTCCATAAAACACAAAATAAACACGAAAACAAACGGAAAAGCAGACAGGGACTTTCACAATAAAATACATGCGGTCATACAGTGGTGGAAAAGGCATCAAAATAATCAAAAATGACACGCGATTATTAAACAACTACTGTTAACACGACCAACAATTGTACAGATAGATTTTATACAGCATTTTATTTATAGATAAACATATTTAAGATTAAGACTATAATGTGTTTTAATACCGTTTTAACCTCTTACCCCCCGGCTGAAACAAGTGCATTTTCTCCAGTTCAGCTTTACCCAAATCTAAAAGCTTCTCGACTGCAACGCCTCATTTGAAAGCTAAGACCTACAAAACTGATTGTGACTTTTTTTGTTGCGTTGTTGCCGCGTTTTTGTCACATTTGTCATTTTTTGGTGCTTTCTTCATCGCTCTTTTAACCTGGCTTTTTGGACACTTTTCCAGCATATTTGTCACCGTTTTTGTCGCTCTTTTGTCACATTTTTGATGCATTAATGTCATATTTTTGCTGAATTTTTGCCACTTTTTTGTTGAATTTTGCTACTTTTTTGTTGAATTTTTGCCACTTTTTGCTACTTTTTGTTGAATTTTGCTACTTTTGCTACTTTTTGTTACTTTTTGTTGAATTTTTGCCACTTTTTTGTTGAATTTTTGCCACTTTTTTGTTGAATGTTTGCCACTTTTTTGTTGAATTTTTGCCACTTTTTTGTTGAATTTTTGCCACTTTTTTGTTGAATTTTTGCCACTTTTTGTTGAATTTTTGCTACTTTTTTGTTGAATTTTTGCCACTTTTTTGTTGAATTTTTGCCACTTTTTTGTTGAATTTTTGCTACTTTTTGTTGAATTTTTGCTACTTTTTGCTACTTTTTTGTTACTTTTTTGTTGAATTTTTGCCACTTTTTTGTTGAATTTTTGCCACTTTTTTGTTGAATGTTTGCTACTTTTTTGTTGAATGTTTGCTACTTTTTGTTGAATTTTTGCCACTTTTTTGTTGAATTTTTGCCACTTTTTTGTTGAATTTTTGCCACTTTTTTGTTGAATGTTTGCTACTTTTTTGTTGAATTTTGCTACTTTTTTGTTGAATTTTTGCCACTTTTTTGTGAATTTTTGCCACTTTTTTGTTGAATGTTTGCTACTTTTTGTTGAATTTTTGCTACTTTTTTGTTGAATTTTTGCCACTTTTTTGTTGAATTTTTGCACTTTTTTGTTGAATTTTTGCCACTTTTTTGCTACTTTTTCCTGTTTTTTCAAGAAGCTTTTAGATTTGAGTAAAGTCAAACTGGAGAAAATGTGCCCGGTTCAGGCGCGGTTAAGAGGTTAAAAACACAGAAAAGAAATTAAATCAAATGTAGTAATACTTAGCCATGTTTTTTTGTTAACGTTAATAATAATAATAATAATAATAATAATAATAATAATAATACACTTTTTGACGTTTAGGGAGTTACACTGTTGAATAGCTAAAATCGTACCATGAGTTTGTTGCACGAAGATAAACATGCAACACATTCACTCACTGCTCCTTTTGAGACATTATTTGGTGTTTGACATAATGAAGTGTTTATTGGTGTTTGTGGTCTGATTCTTTCTGCAGCTGTGTGCGTGGCTCGAAGTAAAACGCCCAACTCCATAAAACACAAAATAAACACGAAAACAAACGGAAAAGCAGACAGGGACTTTCACAATAAAATACACGCGGTCATACAGTGGTGGAAAAGGCATCAAAATAATCAAAAATGACACGCGATTATTAAACAACTACTGTTAACACGACCAACAATTGGACAGATAGATTTTATACAGCATTTTTATTTATAGATAAACATATTTAAGATTAAGACTATAATGTGTTTTAATACCGTTTTAACCTCTTACCCCCCGGCTGAAACGAGTGCATTTTCTCCAGTTCAGCTTTACCCAAATCTAAAAGCTTCTCGACTGCAACGCCTCATTTGAAAGCTAAGACCTACAAAACTGACTGTGACTTTTTTTGTTGCGTTGTTGCCGCGTTTTTGTCACATTTGTCATTTTTGGTGCTTTCTTCATCGCTCTTTTTAACCTGGCTTTTTGGACACTTTTCCAGCATATTTGTCACCGTTTTTGTCGCTCTTTTGTCACATTTTTGATGCATTAATGTCATATTTTTGCTGAATTTTTGCCACTTTTTTGTTGAATTTTTGCTACTTTTTTGTTGAATTTTTGCCACTTTTTTGCTACTTTTTTGTTGAATTTTTGCTACTTTTTGCTACTTTTTTGTTACTTTTTTGTTGAATTTTTGCCACTTTTTTGTTGAATTTTTGCCACTTTTTTGTTGAATGTTTGCCACTTTTTTGTTGAATTTTTGCCACTTTTTGTTGAATTTTTGCCACTTTTTGTTGAATTTTTGCCACTTTTTTGTTGAATTTTTGCTACTTTTTTGTTGAATTTTTGCCACTTTTTTGTTGAATTTTTGCCACTTTTTTGTTGAATTTTTGCTACTTTTTGTTGAATTTTTGCTACTTTTTGCTACTTTTTGTTACTTTTTTGTTGAATTTTTGCCACTTTTTGTTGAATTTTGCCACTTTTTTGTTGAATGTTTGCTACTTTTTTGTTGAATGTTTGCTACTTTTTTGTTGAATTTTTGCCACTTTTTTGTTGAATTTTTGCCACTTTTTTGTTGAATTTTTGCCACTTTTTTGTTGAATGTTTGCTACTTTTTTGTTGAATTTTTGCTACTTTTTTGTTGAATTTTTGCCACTTTTTTGTTGAATTTTTGCCACTTTTTTGTTGAATGTTTGCTACTTTTTTGTTGAATTTTTGCTACTTTTTTGTTGAATTTTTGCCACTTTTTTGTTGAATTTTTGCCACTTTTTTGTTGAATTTTTGCCACTTTTTTGCTACTTTTTCCTGTTTTTTCAAGAAGCTTTTAGATTTGAGTAAAGTCAAACTGGAGAAAATGTGCCCGGTTCAGGCGCGGTTAAGAGGTTAAAAACACAGAAAAGAAATTAAATCAAATGTAGTAATACTTAGCCATGTTTTTTGTTAACGTTAATAATAATAATAATAATAATAATAATAATAATAATAATAATAATAATAATAATACACTTTTTGACGTTTAGGGAGTTACACTGTTGAATAGCTAAAATCGTACCATGAGTTTGTATAGAAAAATGTTGGGTATAAAGGGATTATTCGTTTAAAATAAATGTGATTGAACTGTTTAACTTTGAAAACCGGAAGTCTCTCCGCTAAAACTCCCGCTAGCTTGTCTCCGCACGGCTCTCATCATGGCCTCTGTCAAATAAAAAAGGAGCAGTCCCTGAACGAGCTTTAAATAGAGCTTTAAATGCGTCACCTCTCGGTCCGGGACCCAGCGCGGCTCGTCCAGGCTGAAGGGGCTGTGGAAGGCGCCGTTCTCCGGGACCATGCGGAGGCCGCTGGGGCTGCGGATCAGCTTCTTACCGTCCGGGACCGAGGACATGTCTGTGACGGTCCGCGGCTCCGGGCTCAGGCTAATGTGGCTATTGCTAACGCAGCTCTGAAGGACAGCGGGTTTAACCAATGAGAGGGCAGCGGGAGCGGGGATGGACCAATCAGAGCGCAGGGAGACGGGGCACGGCAGAGTGGAATGTTTTGTTTTTATTGCAGCCAAAGCTCCGCCCAAAAGAACAGTTCATTATGGTTCATTGGAAAAATGTTTGTTTGCACGTAGGACACATGCACTGTATCTAATGTAGGACTCCACTTTATTACAAAACATTCAGCATTAAAAATCAACAAATGTTTACAAAAAGAAAAACATTTAGTAACTTGACCGAGACGCTCATCTTACCTATTTCTATCCTAACAAGCTTTTCTAGACACGTGAAAAAGTGTTTCCATGTATGACGGGATTTGATGAAATTATCTCTAACAATGACAGAGGTGGGTAGTATTTAGTTACATTTACTTAAGTACATGGACTTAGACTTTTTGAAGTAACTGTACTTTTGCAAGTAGTTTTTTTCATATAGTACTTTTTACTTCTACTTGAGAAATATTAAAGTGAAGAATCTGTTTCTTACTTGAGTAAAAAAAATAGTATTTGTGACTTTTTATGCGTAAATAAGTTGTATTTTGTTACTTTATTCTTCATAATGGTTTCTTTTTATGTTTTTTATTGTATTTTTTCATGTTTTCATGTTTCATAATTTACGTCACGAGTGTCTTTCTAGAGTAATTATTAGGCCACTACTTTTTACGTCTTACTTGAGTAAAATGATTTGAAGAAAGTCAATATTTTTGGCTCATCTACCAGACGCCATCCATCCATTTTCTTCCGCTTAATCCGGGGCCGGGTCGCGGAGGCAGCAGTCTCAGCAGAGATGCCCAGACTTCCCGATCCACGCACACCTCCTCCAGCTGTTCTGACCCCGAGGCGACACCAGGCCAGCTCGGAGACATAGTCCCACCAGCGTGTCCTGGGCCTTCCACGAGGCCTCCTCCCAATAGGACATGCCTGGAACACCTCCCGAGGGAGGCGACCACCCCCCCCCTCCCTCTACCAGACGCATCAATATTAATACATGTTTCAGTACAGATTAGGCATATACTACTATCGTCTCAATAACATTACTCTACAGATAAGCTGCTCCAGGGCAGCGTACTATTTTTATTGCCACTGTTAAAAGCAAAGTCAAAGATAAACATTAGTAAGGATTAAAACTACAAAAGCTGTATGTTGTTTTAAAGATATATTTGTAAGGGGACAAAACAGACTATGGATTCACTTTTGCCAAAGCTTTTAAAGTTCAAATCAAAAGTAAAAATAATACATCATTTTTGACAACCTAATTACACCACCTAACAGCAGCAGTTTGTTTGGAGTCTAAAAATACTGAAGCTAGTTTGTCCACTTTGGAACCTGCTCATGTGTTTTCCTTTACACGTCAGTATTAAGTTAATTAATATTATGCTCCCCAACAATAGTCAAAAAACATTGTTCTTCCTCTTCTGTTCCTGCTTCTTTAAGTCATTGTGCAGTAAATATTGCAAAAGCTTCCATTTCCTGTTTTTGCTGAATCTAAAGGTCACCAGAGTTTAAACAGTTCTGCAGAGAAAGAGAAAACATCCCGAGGAGGCACTTTTGTTTCTCCACAAATATTTTATTAACAGCCTGTAACAGAAACAGCCCGAAGCCAGAAAACACAGGAGGCAATATATTATAAACACATCAATAACAACTCAAACTTTTTTAAAACGATATTTACATTCAACTTTACAGACTCAAGGTTACGGTTTCTGGAGAGAAAACTGACAACGTGACGAGTGACACAGAAGAAGTGGATAACAGTGGATAACAGTGGAAGAAGTGGATAACAGTGGAAGAAGTGGATAACAGTGGAAGAAGTGGATAACAGTGGAAGAAGTGGATAACGGAGGAAGAAGTGGATAACAGTGGAAGAAGTGGATAACAGAGGAAGAAGTGGATAACAGTGGAAGAAGTGGATAACAGTGGAAGAAGTGGATAACAGTGGAAGAAGTGGATAACAGAGGAAGAAGTGGATAACAGTGGAAGAAGTGGATAAAAGAGTCGTCGTTTTTGTATTTGCACATTATTCCTTTTGCAGATACGTTATGGTTAAAAGTGCAAGGCTCTTAAAGGTCTGGGAATCAAACCTGGGGCCTTTGAAGTGAACCATTCAATGTGCTGCTATAATGTTAGGGCTAAACCAGGGATTTAAAATGACATTTAAAGAGGAGTATTATGCAAAATGGACCTTTTAGAGCTTTTTACCAAGTTACAAAGTTTTTCTCTCATCAAAAAC
The DNA here is from genome assembly GCA_007210695.1 of Neogobius melanostomus. Classification (NCBI taxonomy): domain Eukaryota; kingdom Metazoa; phylum Chordata; class Actinopteri; order Gobiiformes; family Gobiidae; genus Neogobius; species Neogobius melanostomus. Next base: position 103,004 of record VHKM01000858.1, read on the forward strand.
ATACAGTATAGTTACGAGCATAAACACTCGTCATAGCTTCACTACAGCCACACAATTTTTTATTCTTTTGTTTCCTCCAGTGTTGGCCAAGTTACTTTAAAATGGTAATATATTCTGTATTAGTAGTTGCAGCTTTTTGTATTACATATAAGTTACACTACTTTGAGTTACAGTACTTTTGGCAAAATATAAAATAGTACTAAAGCCACCGAGCGAGAACAGATTTCCCTTCACTTCCTCCACTCTCTCGTGTTTTGTTTTGACGACGTAAACTACAGACGGCTCTTACCCCAACTGTAAATGTAATGACTAATATAGTTCCGTATTTTAACTTTCATTCATTCCTCCAGTTCGGCTTTACCCAAAAGGTTCTCGACTGGAGACAATAGGCCAGAGCAACGCCTCATTTTTGCTTTTTTTTCCCCCGCCCAAGAAGCTTTTAGATTTGGGTAAAGCCAAACCGGAGAAAATGTGCTTGGTTCAGGTGGGGGTTAAGAGGTTAAGTAATGTTATATTCCTTAGTAATATATTTGTGTAACTCGTTTGTTTTGTAAATACGTTAAACCCAACACTGGTTTCCTCTTCATTGAAGCAGCTCAGGAAGTCAAACTACTGGATCATTTGTTTCAGCTGTTTTTGATCAATACTGTATTTTTTTTTTTTTTGTTACAAAATACCTTCAACAAGCAGAATACCCCTCTTTAAACAGTATTTCCTATGTTTTTTGGGGGCATTCTTTAGAAATAAATACTTTCACAAGGTTTATGCAGCACTCAAACTGAAATCAAAGGCTTTTTATTGCCATTGTTGTGCCCTAATACAATATTTTAAATGCAAAAACACAACTAATCTTTGTATTTATCCTTTGTAAATATTAGCACGCATTAGATTTGATAGAATTTCACACTTGATGCCTGCTGGAAACAGATTTAATGCTTTTTGTGACATTCAATTCCTTAATCTCAGCACGACCCTTGTATTCCTTCATTGTAAAGTCCACGTCCACTGTGTCACTCGATGCCAGTTTCTCTCCAAACGTTTGTTCAAATGTGTATGTGCCTCGTTACTTTCCGTAGCTTCAAAAAGAACAATAGATTTATTACTTTCCGGGAACAGACCGATCAACAGTCGACGACGAAACATTCGATAAAAGTCAGTAAATCTTCATCTATAATTATGAGATTCTTCTGTTTGACGAAGCTCCAGTGCAAAAGATCAAACTTCAACACAGCAAAACCTTCCACTTTAACTTAAGGACTTAAATATCCTTCACGCGATGGGCCTCGTTCAACAAAACTATCTGGACTGAGGTTGGCGGGAAGATGATGCACAATGACGGCGTGTCCACGAGCAAGACAGTTCATCCAGTTTCTTTGTCTTTATCAACTTAACACAAACAAATCTAGAAATGTGGAAAAAAATGGTGAAAAAAAAATGGGGACAAAGTCGGAAAAATTAGGGGAAAGAATTGGGGGGGAAAAGTGGGCGGGGAAATAGAGGAAAAACTAAGAAAATAAATGGAGAAATATGGAGGAAAAGTGGAGAAAAAGGCAAAATATGGGGGGGAAAAATAGCGATAAAATGAAAACAAAATGGCAAAATATGGGGGAAAGATGTCTTCCCTTTTGTAGTCTGTCCTGGACAAATATCTTCTTGATCAACGAAGCGATGTTAGACATTTGTACATATTTCGAATGGTTTGTTAGACTCAGTTATCGAGTCTAACAAAAATATCGATATTATTTTTTGTCAATATCGCCCGATGGTCAAAATGCTGAATTCTGGACTTGGATTATAGTTGATGTCCAGCGTTGGGCAAGTTAAAACTATAATATATTCTGTGTTAGTTGTTTCAGTTTTAAAAATGTAATATGTTTGCATTACATATTGCCGTTTGATTAATGTAGAGGAGTTACTTTGAGCTACTATGGCAAAATAGTAATAAAGCCACTGAGCAAAAGTGCAGTTGAAGATTTCCTTTTCCTTGACTTTGTTTTGTTTTAACGGTTTAAACCACAGATCTGATTCTCCAGTGTTAAACTTGATTTGGTGCAGCACTTTATTGGATAGAGTTTTTTTTGTTTTGTTCTTACATCAATACAAACCATTTAAAGCAGCACTAAGTAACTCATGCCCCTAGAGGCCATAAGCGCCACTGCAGGTGTCGTAGAATGTTGTGTTTTTTTACTCATTAATTGTCCGTGAGAGTAAATACTACGCTGACAGAAAAGACAAAGGGAGAGAGGGATATTGTTCATCTAATTACACAATGGAGATCTCTCCTCTTTTT
>VHKM01000859.1:0-61833 GCA_007210695.1 Neogobius melanostomus
AGCCTCACTATGTATGGGATCTGGGGTAATGATCCGAGAAGGGACGAAGATCCATCGGTATACAAGCGGCTGATGAAATGAGCTTTTCTTCGCAGGGGTGGCTGGGCGCAACCTCCGAGATCGGTGGGAGGGGAGCCTCAGTTACCGGTAGGAGTCGGTGTTTAGAGTCGCTGCTCCTTTACGTCGAAAGGATCCCAGTCTGGAGGTGGCTAGGGTATCTTTTCCGGATGCTCCTTGGTCGCTCTCCCTCGGGATGTGTTTCAGGAGTTGTCTATTGGGAGGGAGGCCTCGTTGGAAGGCCCAGACACGCTGGTGGACTATGTCTTCCGAGCTGACCTGGTGGTCGCCTCGGGTTTGTCCCCCCAGAAACAGCTTGAGGAGGTGTGCGTGGATTCGGGAAGGTCTGGGGCATTTCTTTGGCTTGAGACTTGCTGCCTCTGGGGACCCGGCCTCCGGATTGAAGCGGGAAGTGAAAATGGTTATGGATGGGATGTACGATTTGCTGACTTTTGCTCGGTTTTTTGTAGCCAGATTACCCTCCTATTTTTATAAGGATAACGCTCTCTGCTAACTTAGATGGAATCCTAAAATAGGTGCAGGGTGACCATTGAGGCTTTGTGCCCACCTTTCTCCACAGGCAGCGTTAAAGAGGTGTTACATATGGCTTAGGTTTCTTATTGGATATCAAGAATGTGCTTACGTGCTGGCTGTGTATGTTTAAGCAGGATGGTCAGGGCTTTGATGACCGGCGCCACGGTGGAACAGTCGGCTTATTCACTCTTCTCTCAGGACAGCGTTTCATTTAGCATTTGGTTCCTGTTACTGCGTAAAAATTGGTAGATAAACTTGCGTAAAAAGTTTTTTTTTTGTAAATGGCAGCGTGATGTTATGAACAACGAGGAGGAGGAGGAGAGAGAGACGGAAGAAAGGAGGGAGACAGGAGACATTGAAGTGAGGGCTCGGGACGTATACCTGCCGCCTCAACGCCTGCGCACATTCTATCAGGTATGTGCGCTATGGTGCGTGCACGATGCGTGGCTTGCCTGTGTACCTCTTCACACATGCGTGTGGTGCTTGTTGAAACCTACTGTCGCAGATGCTCCTTATCCGGAGCCTTAAAGAATAAGTTTACGTTCGGGTTTGTTTTCGGGCTCGGGCCGCGATGGCAATGTTTAATTGCTCGGTGGCCCGGGTCGGGCTTGATTGGTTTTTGGGCCCGGAGCTGAATCTAGTCTGGACTTCCCCAGGTCCATTAGCCTGGGATCAGAGGGGTTCTCCCGGGGTGCGAGCACAGGGCGGCGCAATAACACAGGCGGTATGTATTATTCTTTACTTCAGGATTTAAAACTCTTCTTTCGCGCCGTCTTCTTCCGTCTCTTCTTACCCTGGATTTATTTTAGTTATATTTTAGAATAATTTTCTCCTTCGAGTACTAGTATGTTGTCAGTATATGAAGAACTTCGGGGAGAGAGGGCGCAGACTTAACTTTTTAACTAGGAGTTAATAAAAGTATAACAAAAAAACAATAATAGATCAGGCTCAAACTGTGTTGGAGTTAATAACATAAAACACAGAGGGCTTATTGTTTTGTGTGTTGTGGTGGTCTAGATGGAGTAGAGGGTCTGGTGGAAGTGGGTCCGGGGTTGGGAGAGGGTTGGTTTGTGAAGGCAGGGGGGTGAAAGGTATAGCTGTACGTCGATTCGGTACTGCGTTTCCGTAAAAGATTGGGTGCGGTGTAGGCCGAGGGAGTACCAGGAATGAGGGAGGTGCGCTCTTCTCACCCTTACGCACTAATACAGAGGCACTCTGCCAATTATTACACTGTGAGCGTCAAACGCGTTGAAGTTCAGCCACGTAGAATGCATATTAGAGCTCGGCAGACTGGATCGTCTATCTGCCTCTGTTCCTCGCTTTGCTGCACACAGCGTGTGTTGTGGGGTAACGGCGCAGGTTGGTGCCATTTTGTCTCGGGTCTCCCCCCCGTTGGGTTTTGACGGCGATTAGAGAACAGACGGCTCTGTTTTCGCATCGGCTCACATGCTCTCCTTCCAACTTAAGCTGTCTTAGATTGAGATCCTTATACAGGCTCTTCTGTGGCTTTTCTGGTTTCCTTTCGTGCGGGTGTGAACTTGTCACTAGCGTGCTAGACTGCGTTGTTTACTGCGAAAAAAGGAGGAGGAAACAATCGCGCTGGGTCCGCCGCCTCTTGCCCTTGGAATGATCTCTCTGGTGCAGTTTGTTTTGATACGCGTCACAATATGTCCTGTTTATCATTGTGGTGCTTGTGGAAATGTAAATCCTTTGTACCAGGATGAACAACGGCTCTAGCAGTGATAATAAAAATAAATCCCTACTGCCCCTAAGGAGGACGGATACATCACTTAATCCTGATTGTGTTTATTCCGTTTGCATTGGCTTAAAACAGCTTGTACAAAATGTTTGCTGTATTGTTTCTTACAGCAGTATATTACGACGTTGGTATATTTTGCTTGTTGTCGTGTTGTGTTTGCAACATTTTGGGGGGCCGTTTTGTAAATGATGCTCATAAATGACCCATTTTATTATGTGTGTGTTTCATGTTACATTTTATCTTTTGTTTTTCTTTATTTTGTTTTCTATCTATTTCCATTTCATACATTTATTTTTAAAGATTGAGGCTCAGAAATTCCTTCCATGAACATCATTTTCTCTTTCTGTTTTGCATCAATACAAAACAATCTAATCCTGCCAGTTTTGCCAGTCAGACAAAGGAAGGAGTGTTTCATTATCTCAAAAGAATCTGATGTATTTTTACAGGCTTGGTGTTGAAAGCTGTCTCACGCCATGTGGGTGCACAACAATGCTGATAGATTAGATTCCTTTGAGGGCGTGGAAATGCTCCTCCTTTTACTGGAACAGTTCAAATGACATTTGATTGACACTGTTTGTATTTGTTGTCGTGGGTAACTGGTGAGTCACACCTTTTCCAGGCTACATTTCTTTCAATATTTACCTCCTATAAAAGTACAGAAACATCTGAATCCATAGAAATGATGTTGTTTTGGTGATAATTTCAGGTTTATAGTTGTATTTAATGTTTATTCAACAGACATTGTGGTTAATTAAAGTTTATGTGACATATATTAAAATTCGATACTCATTCTGGCTTGCCATAGGATTATGGTGGGTTCTGACAGCATCTCCATTGAGAACCACAGGTCTAAAAGAAGCTAAGAGTTAAAATTACACTTAACAATGTTATGTAACTCTGAGAAACCAATCCTAAACAGAACCGGTCAAAAACATTTGGAACACTCTCTTTCATGTATTGTTTTTTCTATTGTCTTTGTCGATTCTCACTGAAGGTGTAAATAGAAATAGATTCTTCCAAACCTTTTGCTTTGATTTCTGTTTGCACTAACGTCTGCAATGAGGATCACACGGTGGAAATACTGTTGAAAATAAAGAAAAGCTTGACGGCACTGGAGTTTAGATCATAAATTCTGCTAAATCACAGCCGTTTATTCTTTTTCTCCACGAGCTTCAGAACGTCGTCCCTGAAATGGTTTAACGTCTGTGAAGTGAAAACTATCTATTTATTTATTTGGTCGGGAACAACACAATTCCATATGAGAAAATAAAACACATAAATAAATAGAAAAAACTATGCATGAAAAGAGTAAATAAGGACGTTTGACAAGTACTGTGTATTATGAAGGAGTTCAGGTGGAAGGCGAAAGTTAGAAAACACTGGGCTGAAGTTTTAAATCACTCCTTTCCACTCGATAAACTCCCCAGCAGAGCCATTAGAGCAGTGACTCATAACTGTAGGTCACTAGCGCCACCTGGAGGGCCGTAGAAGAACAATGTTTTTCTGCCTGAGGTCTGTGAAGGCCGTCGAGCCCTACAGGAATTCACGATATTGCAAATATTATCACAAAATCAGATTCAGTTTAATCAAGCAAACTCTTCCCCACAACTAAAGTGACGCCATTGTTCATCCTGATTTTAAAACCAGTCCGTAAGTGACCCAGGCTTTACACTTTGTCAATGCACTTGTTTTGACAAGTCTGAATGAAACCTTCAGACTCTCGGAGACACCGGGGTCCAGAATACAGTCTTTGTAAACCATGACTATTGTATCTTTCTCTTTGCACATCTTTATTTGTTTATATTTTACTAAATTAAACAGACGAAAATGCTTTTACCTCACGTATCATTTCAAACCTCTTGTTCACGGGCAACATAGAGATCACGGGTTCATTGTGGACTTTGAAGTCACACAGAAGGACCGACTGAAGGACAGACTTTAGGATTAGACGGAGGTTCTTAAATCTGGGGTACACAGAGTTTATTGTATGTCTTCACCTAAAGTCTTATTGAGCAATGGATGATAGAAGTCTAATCTAAATGATGGTGGAATTGATCTTGGGGGTGGCCCCGCCCCTGCTTCACTTTGTCACCACTCAATGCTGTATATGGGTGTGAAATGTGCATGTAATTACATTCTTTGAACAATTTGAACACATAGGAAAGACTGTGAGAACTAGAAACAAGTTTGTGCCAAAACAAAAAATGTCACTGTTTGATCAGGAAAAATCAGGTACCTCAGCTTTAACTAATATATATTATATATTATATATAGCTCTGCGGCTGCTATATATATATATAGCAGAGGAAAGTCGTGGTGGTTGACATAGCAATACCAAGCGACTTCAACATCAGGAAAAAGGAACACGAGAAACTAGAGAAATACCAGGGGCTCAGAGAAGAGCTGGAGAAGGCTGGAGAGTGAAGGCATCAGTGGTGCCCGTGGTCGTTGGAGCTCTCGGGGCAGTGACCCCCAAACTGGAGGAGTGGCTCCAGCAGATCCCAGGAAATACATCAGACATCTCGGTCCAGAAAAGTGCAGTTCTAGGAACAGCAAAGATACTGCGCAGAACCCTCAAGCTCCCAGGCCTCTGGTAGAGGACCGGAGCTTTTTTTTTTTTTTTTTTTTTTTTTTATTTACAAGATAAAATAACGAGACAAACTTCAAAACCCCCCACCCAAACCCAGCCACTCCCCCTTGCATTCATACCACAATCACAACCACAATCATCCACACATTCTTAGTATTTTGAACACAGACTATAGACAAAAAAGAAGCACAAAGCAAAAGAAAATAATAACATAGAAAATGAGAAATAAAATAAAGTCACTAATACCAATCAAATCCATAAACAAAATATAATATAATTAGCAAAACATTTACGACATAACAAATGGCATAGCAAGTACACCTAATATTTATATCTCTAACTCAGGTAAGCAGACATTCCATTTCTTTTCATGCTCAATTATTCTGTTGTTATTTGTTGCTATAATTGTTTCTAACATATAATGATGATAAACTCTATTCTTAAAGTGTTTTATACATAAATTTGATAAATTTTAGCTTTAAAAATAAACATTTTACCCATCAGAATAATCATATTCAAAAGGTATGTGCATGTACCCTCAAAAACACATAACACAATATTCTGAGGTGTAATTTGCAAAGCAATACCCATAGACCTTAACCATAACTGTACACTGACCCAAAACTTAGCCACATGTGGACAAAAATAAAACAAATGCATCAGGTCCTCCTCCTCATCCCCACAGAACCTACAACAGGGATCCTTTTCTATCTGCCATTTGAACAGAGATTTTTTGTTGCAATAATTTTATAAAAGATTTTAAGTTGAAATATCCTGGAATATGAATCTATTGTAGTTCTATAAATTGTTCTAAAGTAATCTTTCCACAAAATTGGATCATTAAATTCATCTTCCCAAAACAGGCAGATTCTGTGTGGAAAAAGTGCGGTGCTGTGATATTTACATTCCACGTATATATTATTTTATTTATTTTGGCACCAGACAGCCATTTTGGGCATCTTATTAGTGGGAGACAAACCATCAACTTATTCTTCCTACAATTTTGCAATTTTCTTTTCCGAGTTTTAGGAATTGCAGAAATCAGCTGGTTGTATTGTAGCTCATCGAGAGAAATGTTAAAAGATCTTTTCAAATTTTCATAAGAAATCAAATCTCCAGATAAATCTAAAAGGTCATTGACAAAATTAACCCATTTTTAACACATTCCTCCCACAACAATGGTTTGTCTCCAACAGTAATGTTTGAATTCATCCATAGCAACTGTGTCTGAATATCTTGAGCTGTATCTGGAGGATGATACTGGAAATTCAACCAAGCTTTCAATGCATCCTTGAAGAATGGTGATAACTCTTTTAAACTATTTTGAAATAGTTTATCAATATGTATTGTTTTTAATTGGTAAAAAGGAAATATATTGTTTGAGAAGAAGGAAAAGGCTGAATATAATCTCTGGGTCGTAATCCACTTTTTATTATGATACATTTTAGCAACCCAGGGGCCTTCAAGGAACAGTCCATCATTTGAAGATTTTTAAATTCAGTCCGCCATTATCATAAGAATTATATAGATACTGCCTTTTAATTTATCTGGTTTATTATTCCATATGAATTTGAAAATTTCTGTTCAAAAGTGTTTGAAGAACTTAATGCTAGGTGAAGGAAGAAGCATTAGTAGGTGGACAAATTGTGGAATTACTAATGTATTAATCAACGTTACTTTCCCTTGAATGTCAGAAAGTTCCCCCTCCACGGTTGTAAAATTCTATCTACCTTTTCCATCCTTCTCTCATAATTGTATTTAACAACTTCTTTAAAGTCATCAGGTAGATGAATCCCTAAAGTTTCAACTCCTCCATTAGTCCATTTAACAGGAGCAGAACAGTTTAAAATGAAATTAGTGTCTTTTAATATCCCAATTCTCAAAATACTACATTTAGCAAAATTAGGTTTCAATCCAGATATTTTTGAAAACGTATTTAATTCCTTTATTAGTCCTTCCAAAGTGGATTGTATTGGTTTTATAAAAAAGGTTGCATCATCAGCATACATTGTCAGTTTAATCTCTTGGCCGTTTGGAAATAGACCTGGTATATCTGGATTGTTCCTAATTTTAATAGCTAGAATTTCAATACATAAAATAAAGAGATATGGTGACAAAGGACACCCTTGACGGACTCCTTGTGTTAATGAAAATGTATCTGATATATGACCGTTATTAATCACTCGACTAACCGGATGATTATAAAGAGTTTCAAACCACTGTATTAAGTTTTTTCCAAAATTAAAAAAAACAAGACATTGTCTTATGAACTTCCATTGAACTTTGTCAAATGCCTTTTCAAAATCAGCAATAAACAATAATCCTGGTTCCTGATGTTTCTCATAAAAATATATCGTGTCAAGTATTTGTCTCAAGTTGTCTCCAATAAATCTTCCCTTAATAAAACCTGCTTGATCGTTATTTATAATACTTCCAATTATGTTTTTGCTGAGGACCGGAGCTTGGAGGAAAAAGAGAGACCGCCCGTGGAGGGTGAGGAAGAGTTTTTTATATATATGTCATATATATGACATATATATGTCATATATATGACATATATATGACATACTGTATATATGACATAGTACCGGCAAGAAAAAAAAGCTACTTTCACCCCTGGTCATAGCTACGACCAAAGTTTTACCGTCACAGTTTCAGGCTTCAGAAGCCGAGTGTTTAGCTGAGGCTAGCGCCACATGCTAGCGGTGTTTATTTTCGTGGAAAAGTTCAGAGAAAGTGAACGCGGAGTCGGACCCGCTCATGCCCGTCCTATGCTGCAGTGACTCTACGGCGTGTAGTGTGTAAATAAGCATACACAATTGTGCTAAAAATAAATCCGCGAAAGAGCGAGGCCGCGAAAAGTGAACCGCGATATAGCGAGGGACAACTGTAATCATCTATAAAGGTTAATGCTGGTCAGAGGCATGCTGGGTAATCGTGAGAATCGGGATGTTTCCTGGTGGGCTGCTTGGTCACGGTGCCTTTGTCCCGTCAGAATAAAATAATGAATTAATAACAGACTCACAGTTGTGCCATTCCAGGCCTAAAGGCTTTAACTGCAGCAGGAGCCGGGGCTGTTCCAGATATAAATGAAGTAACACAAGCGTAATTGTCATGGAAATCTATCAAATAACGACAGAAAAAAAAAAAAAAAAAACTGCATCAAACTTTTCATTCTTGTGGCAGGGAGATACCATTTGACGTTGAACTAACTCAAGCAGAACACCCCTGTGAGTAAGTTGGAGTTGGTGCAGCCCAAACCAGCGGAGACAAGTGTCCGCGAGTAAAAAGGGAAAAGGCAGTGAAAGGTAGAAAAAGTGGACAAATAATATGTATTTTTATCTGCATAACTTGGTGCTGGTTGTGGACTTGTATCAGGCTCAGACTGTTTGTGAAGCGGCCCATGTGAAGAGAGAAAGTGTTAGTATTTGAGACCAGCAGTAGTATAAGGGAGATACCTTTTTCCGCCATATCCCAAATTAGCATTGCTAATATGCTCATTAATGCTAACCCCCCCCCCCCCTCCCCCACAAGCCAGACACCCTGGCGCCTCTGACCCCTCCCTCCCTCCCCTGGCCCTACATGTACAGGCGTGAAACCAGACAGACTGGCACCTCCCCTCGCACCTCTGCAGGTGTGTGGGCAGCAACACGTGTCCCTCGGCCGTCATGCTGACAGCAGCGTGTGACTTTGGCTGGGGACGGTGTTTAGAACCAAATCTAAAGTTTTGTTGTAATGTTAAGGTATTTCAATCGGTCTGTAAATAAAACCCCTGCTTTAAAACGTTTTTTCCTTTTTTATTTCTATTATGTGAAAGCTAATGTTTCTGCTAATGTAGCAAGACGAGCGGTTTAGCTAGTATTGACCAATAACATATTACGGCCAAAAATAATAATATTGACAACGCCACCGGAGAGAAGGCTCCGGACCTTAAGGCACGCAGGTTCGTTTATAATTGACACAGGCAGAGTCCATGCTTAGCAAAAATATAAGTTTTATTTACTATATATTTCGTTTCAATAAATTATTTTCTGTTTTTCATTTGTTGTTAAAAAAAAAAGGATTCAATTGGTTCACAATTCATCATTTTCACAGTCAACATTCAGTTCGTGTCAGTTCCAGCTGATTCATTAATTAAAACCAAAGATGAGTCCGTGAGTGAACCAAAAAAAGGGTTAAAAGACAAGGCAACAACGTTTGGGACAGCGCCATCATCGCATCGGCGCGGGCCACATCACCTGTAAATAAGGAAAAATATGAACACCTAGCCTCACTGTTGGGCCATAAACTGAAGCTCTGCCCCAAACGTACCATCGAACGCAGGGCATCACACACGGGTATGGGGCCATGACAGCGAGACGCACACCATCCCTGCCCATGGAGCATCTGGGGGCTACATCGTGGAACCGTTACCATGATGCGGAGCTAAATTATAAAACCTCCAGTTAAGGACAGGTAGCGTTTGCGCTAGATTTTATTGCCTTTAACGTAACTATTTACGGGCCTTAACTGGAGGTTTTATAATTTGTTGGTGTTCATATTTTTCCTTATTTACAGGTGATGTGGCCCGCGCCGATGCGATGACGACGCTGTCCCAAACGTTGTTGCCTTGTCTTTTAACCCTTTTTTGGTTCACTCACGGACTCATCTTTGGTTTTAATTAATGAATCAGCTGGAACTGACACGAACTGAATGTTGACTGTGAAAATGATGAATTGTGAACCAATTGAATCCTTTTTTTTTTACAACAAATGAAAAACAGAATTAGCAATTAGCAATGCTAATTTTAAAACAAAATGGCGGAAAAAGGTATCTCCCTTATACCGTACTACTACCAGCATTACGACTGGCCTCGAGTGACTGACTATAAATATATATTTTTGTTGTTTTTATTTATTTCCTTTTTTCTTGTATTATAAACAATATAACCATAACGAAACGTGTATCCTTGTAACTTGTCATCCTTGTAACTCTATCTTAGTGAGGACACTCATAGACCTAATGTATTACCCAGACCCTAACCCGGAACCCTAAGACACACACACACACACACACAATATCTTTAAACAACCGGTGGCACAAACCAACTGGACATTATAAAACATAAATGAAAGGAAAGTATAAAAGCAGTTACTTTGTAAAAGGATGGAGCTCTCGACTGCATCTGAGGTTATGAAACAGACATGTGGCTTTTACTCACACACATGTAACTCTATGTAATATTTCAGGAATCATCATGGCTGATCAGTATGAAGAAGGAATCAAAACTGCGCTTCAGAACAGAGACTTGGCTCAAGCAGCTGAAATGGCACAGAAGTATTTGGACAAGTCTTACAATGTTCGTGTGAACATCGGGATCACAGGAGAGTCTGGCTCTGGTAAATCCACTCTGGTCAATGCTCTGAGAGGAATCAAGAACAAAACAGAAGGAGCAGCTAAAACTGGAGTGAATGAGACCACCACAGAGAGAACAGAGTATCCTCATCCAAAGAACAACAACATTAGAATCTGGGATCTTCCGGGGATCGGCACCGTAAAGTTCACAGCTGATAAATACATAAAGAAGATGGAGTTTGAGAAGTACGACTTCTTCATCATTGTTTCCAACGATCGCTTCAGAGAAAATGATGCAAAACTGGCAAAAGAAATTCAGAAGATGAACAAAAAGTTCTACTTTGTTCGAGCCAAGATCGACCAGAACATAACCAGTGCGAAAGAGGAAGATCCAAACACCAAAGAGGAGGACGTCCTCAAAGAGGTCAGGGACAACTGCACTGAAGGTAAAGTGTTTCTGAATCTCACTGTCATTTTGTTTAAACTTATTTTACTGACTGACCTTTACCTTCAAACAGAACTCAAGAAGCTGGGCTTTGAGTCTCCAAAGGTTTTCCTTGTGTCTGGTTTCAGACTTCCTCTGTACGAATTTAATGATTTGTGGAAAACTCTGGATGTGGAACTTCCTAAACATCAGAGGGATGTTCTTCTCCTGGCTCTGCCCAACATCAGTCTGGATGTCATTGAACAGAAGAAACAGACTTTAGCGAGCAGAATAACATGGCTCACTGTAACTTCAGTTGCAGTTGCAGCTGTGCCAATCACTGGTCTCTCATGTGCGGTTGATATTAAGATTATACTTGGATTTGCAATATACTGTGTTGTTTCTCTGGGCCTTACTCCTGACTTACTACAGAAGTTGTCCGATGTTAGTGGTGTGTCTTTAGAGGATCTCAAGGTGGAAATAAAATCACCTCTTGCAGGAGCTGAAATTACCAAAGATCTTATAATAAAGTTTTTGTCCTCCTCTGCTACTGTCATCACAGAAATTGCAATAGAAGAAGGACTCAGGTTTGTCCCAATTATTGGAACACTTGTTGCAATGAGTCTGTCTGGTGTTACCACCTACAACGCTCTTAATTATATTCTAAACTCACTGACAGAGGACGCTCAACGGGTTTGTAAAAGATCTGTGGGGCTGAGCACATCAGTGTGAAAAACATGTACATTATCTCATAGTTCTCTTAGATCAATCAACATAATCCAGTAACTTTGATTAACAAAAAAATAGGGAAAAATCAATTTCCATTTTTAATAATAATCTAAACACAACTATATGAATATTTCCTGCTCTTCACAAATTAAGACAAATCTATTTTATTTTTAATTTTACCAGGTAAGAACCAACTGAGAATAAAAGAGCGTTAAAACCATGTGCACTGATCATGAGCTTTGCAGTAATTGAGTTTTTTAAGGCTGTAATTAAAACAAATGAGGAGACTTTGCTTTTCAAGTCGAGGCAGAGAATTGAAATTAAATTGACCGAAGGAAGTGCAGACTTTGGGAACTGAGAGGTTTATGAAACTACTCGAGTGCAGTGTATGACTAAATATTTAACACAGAGCTTGATTTGTAAATGAACAGAAACTAATGAATTTGTCTGTGTGTTTTTGATGCTGATCTGTGTCACTGTAGGCAAAGATCAGGAGAATGTGTGTATCCTGAGCTTTATAGGGCTCTTTATAACACAATTATATTTTAAACAAATGACTTTGACGCTGGAGAAATGATTCTTTATGGAGAGAAATGGTGTGAACGAAGACATGACTTAAATAATCAACTTTGAGAAAACAATTGTATTTGTAAATATTTTATAGGTAAGGGGTATGAGGCACAAAATATGAAATAAAATGAACAATAAACACATTTCACATCCATTTGTCATGTTATTATTGTTTCTGATCCTTAATACTGCCTCAGTGCTTTGAGTGGCACCTGGAACATCATCATCCTCCCTGAATTCAACAGTGGGATTTACATTCTCAGGAGAGAGGGAGGAGAGAGGTAACAGAGGAGGGAGGGGAGGGAGAGAGGGGGAGAGATGCTAGAGAGGGAGAGGAGGAGAGGCATGGCGAGAGCGAGGGGAGGGTGAATGCGTAAGGGGAGAGGATGATGGGAAAGATAGAACGCCAATTGCATCATTTTGTAAAAATAATAACTTTATCTTCAGGGGACACTGGGAGAGTTTAGTTTTGAAATAGTCATTTTATTAGTATTTTATTTATTTATTTATTTAAGGAGACAATGCATTAAAAAAGATCAATAAACTTAAAATAATAATAATAATAATAATAATAAAAAAGAAGAGAAAAGCAGGCTTATAGCTAAAAGGCTAATTTCCATCCTCTGTCCCCAACTGGACCAGGCCCGGCTACTCACCACACACTCAGCAAAGCAACAATCAATCAATCAATCAATATCTATTCTGCACACACACCTGTGCACTCACACACACACACTCCTATACACCCCACCTATACACACACCACACCCACTTCCAACCAGCCTTCACATACTTCCTTTTCCACCCGCTCACTTCCCCAAATCTACACCCGCACACACACACACATTGTGTCATGGCTTAGTTTGGGATCTTTGCCGTTCACAAAATCAAGCTCTGTGTTTTGTTTTTGTTTTATCTTCCACAGTTTGAGCCTGATCTATTATTGTTTTGAAACAGCTTCACTTTTTAACTCTAGTTAAAAGTTATAGTCTGGCGCCCTCTGCTGGGTTCTTCATATATGACAACATACTGTAGCTGAAGGAGAACATTAGTCTCAGTCAGAGGCGTGCTGGCCATAGGGAGAGTCGGGACGTTTCCCGGTGGGCCGCTCGGTTCCGGTGCTTCTGGGCCGGGCCATCAGAATAAAATAATGAAATAATAACTCACTATTCCAGGCCTAAAGGCTTTAACTGGGCTGCAGCAGGAGCATGAGCTGCTGTTCCAGATATAAATGAAGTAACACAAGCGTAATTGTCATGGGAATCTATCAAGATAACGACTGATGAATGAAAATCTGAAAAATATTCGCATCGAACTTTTCATTCTTGCGGCGGGGAGATACCATTTCATATTGAACTAACTAAGAGGGGTGTTTAAGTGGAACACCCCTCCGCTTTAGTTCAAGTTGGTGCAGTCCAATCCAGCGGAGACAAGTGTCTGCGCGAGTTAAGAGACTAAAAAGCAGTGAAAGGTAGAAAAGTGGTCACATGAATGTTTTTATCTACATACTTGTGCTGATTGTGGAGCTGTGTGTGCAGCTGCCCATGTGAAGAGAGAAATTGTTAGAAAATTGTCAATGTGTGGTATTTGATCCAGCGACCTCTTGTACTTGAGACCAGCGCACTATTACTGAGCCATAATTCTGTGCCGGTCTTCTCCAAATTCCCGGGCTGAAATTAGGTCCCAGCACGCCCCTGGTCTCAGTTATACTGAAATAAATCCCAGGTTAAGAGAGGAGGAGGAGAGGGAGAGAGGAGGAGTTTTTAAATCCTGAGTGCAGAATAATATCGTCTGCTGCGGCCCCTGTGCTCGGCCCCGGGAGACCCCTCTAAACCAGGGCTAATGGGACCTGGAGTCCAGACCCAACGGACCGACTGAATTATTCACCACAAACTCTCTGCTGGTATTTACTCTCTGTTATTTTTTTCACAGCTTGTAACCTTCTCTGTGTAAACATAAACAGCATTATCTTATCTCGCAGGTCGGAGACCTTTGGAATGCGGTCTTCAAACACAGAGTCACTTAATTACCAAAAGGGTCCCACTTTCTATGGAAGTCACACTTTAACACATGTTTCAGTTCACTGTTCAATGCTTACAAATGGATTTGAGAATATTTTGCAATCACACACAAATTCATTGCAATACACCAAATGTAAACACATATGATAAATCTCAAAGTTTATGACACCCTCCACACACTAAGTTCCTCTTAAATAGTGGAGAATAAACCACTGAGCCCAAATTAGAGGGTGAGACAATGTTACAAAATACATTTCATGGCTAATATTTACAATGATGAAAACCTGTTTTATTTGATTTTAGCAGCAATTCATTTAGATTAAAGTGCATATAACAGGTTTTACTGCTTTTGAAAATATGACTTATTCAGATAACAGCTGTTGTAAGTCATAAGTGTCATTTTAGTTCAGTCAAGCAGCAAATTCAAAAAGAAAGATTTTTATTTTTTATTTTATAAGGTAAAGTTCCAGAGACTTTGACTCATTTATTTCTCATTGACTTAACATGGTCGGCACGGCAACAGTTTCAAATAGTTCACCTCTATCTATGTCACTTCCTGTCAGTGTCCAATAAGGAAGTTAAACTATAAACATCACAAAAAATGGTCAAACTAAAGACAACTGGGTAAAACAATTTTTTAGCAAAATAATTGTGTTCACATTTTGGCAAAAATAGTGTCTAATGTGTCATATGTACTTTAAGCACCACTGAGTGTGGAGGGAATGAAACTCATCAACACAGGCAGAACCAGGAAATACAACCACATTAGTCCAGTGCTCCGGTCTCTGCACTGGCTTCCTGTCAATCAGAGAATAGAATTTAACATGAACATACTGTATATTTGACCCAAAAAAATGCAATTATTACATTCCAACAACTCTGTATATTTGATAAGTAGTTAAGAATATTCTATTTTTTATCTTAAATGTGCTTCAGTAACTATTTGAAGAAATTGTAGGCCTACTTCTTCAAGTAGTTTTATTATACAGTAGCCTACTTTTAATCTCTACTTGAGTTTATGTTTTGTTTCACACACAATTTATGGCATCACAGTAAATAAATCAGACTTTGCACTCAAACAGTTACTCACAGTACTCAATTATGGGCTAATTTGCATCCTTTGTCCCTCATTGGCCCTGTCAAACACACTCATTTACAGAAAGGTGATCTTTGTTGATTACACTGTATTATTGAGTTAGTAGATATAATGAGAGGAGTAAAGATCAGTTGTGTTCAAATTATTACATTGTTTATAATTGAAATATCCCACACATTTAAACAGCACTAAGTAAAGGATTATTGTGTTCAGTGATATTTCAAGGAAACTGCGCTTCAGAACAGTGACCTGTCTCTAGCAGCTCAAAAGGCTCTGGAGTATTTGGACAGGTTAAAAAATGTTCCTCTGAACATCGCAATCACTGGAGAGTCTGGCTCTGGTAAATCCACTCTGGTCAATGCTCTGAGAGGAATCAAAAAACAAAACAGAGGGAGCAGCTCCAACTGGTGCAGTGGAGACAACTATGGAGCCAACAGAGTACATCCATCCTCAGTACCCCAATGTCAAAATCTGGGATCTGCCTGGAGTCGGCACCACCAAGTTTACAGCTGACAAATACCTGGAGCATGTGGGGTTTGAGAAGTACGACTTCTTCATCATTGTTTCCTGTGATCGTTTCAGAGAAAATGATGCAAAACTGGCAAAAGAAATTCAGAAGATGAAGAAAAAGTTCTACTTTGTTCGATCCAAGATTGACAACAGCATACGAGACGAGAAAGATGGTGATCCAGAATTAAATGAGGTGAATCTCCTTGAACTTATCAGGGACAACTGCTCTAAAGGTAACCATTGTTTTGTCATTTAGAATATACATCATCCTGTTTGTGTTCCAACTCATGTTTATTCACTCATCTTTGCAGAACTGCAGAAGCTGGGCTTTGAGTCTCCAAAGGTTTTCCTGGTGTCCAGTCTCAAACTCCACCTGTATGAATTTGAGGATTTGTGGAAAACGCTAGATAAAGAACTTCCTACACATCAGAGAAATGTCATGCTCTTGGCACTGCCCAACATCAGTGCAGACGTCATCGAGCAGAAGAAACAGGCTTTAGAGGACAGGATTAAGTGGTACACTTTAGCTTCAGCAGCAGGTGCTGTTGTGCCAGTCACTGGTTTCTCTGATGCTTTTGATATGGCCCTTTTATTAGAATTTGCCACAGAGTGCAAAAGATCACTGGGCCTTATGCCTGAGTCACTGCAGAATCTGTCCAATGTTAGCAGCATTCCTCTTGAGGATCTCAAAGCTGAGATAAAATCATCTCTTGGCACAGATCAATTAAACACAACTGTAATGATAAAAGTGTTGTCCAAGGCTGCTAATTACATTACATCAGCAGCAGCAGAGCTAGAAGCCAGCCCTATATCAGTTTTTGGAATTGTTCTTGCGATGACTTCTTCCAGTGTTACCACCTATACAGCTCTCAAATACATACTAACGTCACTGACTCAGGACGCTCAACAGATTTTTATGAAAGCTCTTAAGCTGTGCACATCCGTTTGATCATCATTTCAGCATTTTCACATACTTAATGTATTTACATATATGTTGTTTTACTTATCACAATGATCCAGTTACGTTATTGTTGATGTGCACATGTTAAGAATCTGAATTCTTATTTTCCAACATCTTTATTCATCACATTGAATTTACTCTAAGCATCTATTGATTAATCTGTAAAATAAAAATAAGTGCAATCAACCACCACCTTTCTGTATAAACCACGGTTAATGACAGGGTACTTGTTTACCATAAAATAAACGCTTTGATCTTAAAGATGGAAGTTTGTGTCTTTCACCAATTCGTCACATCCGAAAAACGTGCAAGGTCAATGTTGAGGTGAGCTGCACATGCGAAAATACAAGAGAGTCAAACAGTGTAAATAGTTTAGTCTTTATTGAAGGGACAGTGCACAGAGACATTAAGCTCAAAGACAGATACGTTCTGCACCTGATTATAGCTAGTTTCCATCTGCAGTCCCTGGCTACATAGATAATATACAGTAACACTGTAGTCAAAGTACAGATAAAACAAGATATATATATATATATATATATATATATATATATATATATATATATATATATATATATATATATATATATTAGGGCTGCGGAAGTTAACTATTAATTTAATCGTTAACGATTAATGAATTTTAACTATTAAAATATTTTTAACGATTAATCTTTTTTTAGATCTGTGTAACGCGTAAATAAACTATGCACAGGCTGTAAAAGTTCACTGGTTCCGTCAAATATGCCACTTTCCCCGTGGCCGCAGCCGTAGGAGCCTCCAGCTCCAGGCTGAGTGAGCTCCGCTGCCCCGCACTCGCTCACTTCACCTGGGCAGCGCAACAGCCGCCCGCATCCACCGGCTGACTGTAGCCTCGTTGACTCGCTAACCCGCTCCAACAGACGCACCACTGAGGGCGGTGAACCGTATGAGACATCGCACGGTGAGGTGAAAGTTATACCACTGTATACATGTGAACTTTTACGGCTTTTTACTTAGTAGCTAGCGGTAGCGGCTAATGCCTCAGTCTGCACAACAACAACAAAGTTACAGCGCACAGCTGTGCATGACACTGTGCACCAAACTAATCCAGTTTTGTGACGACTTTAGCTTTCATATTTGACAATAGCCGCGTGAAACGTGAGAGCATCTACAAGCTAAATCCTACAAAGCTAACGGATAGCTATCATTTACTGTTAGGCTAAATCCTATGGCTAAATTGACCGGGCAAGTGCCCATGGCTCAGTACGCACTCTGCGCTCAGTTGATCTCCAGGTGGACCGTGTGGTCATTGGGGAGAGGGCTGATCTCCAGGTGGACCGTGTGGTCATTGGGTGCTCACATATATGAGCGGTTCTGTGGTTACAGCTGATCAGAGATGTTAACGTTGGCAAGTTTACTGAACCTGAACCAAAGTTTACATTCTTTGGACTTGCAACAAAAATTAACAAAAATTAACTATTAATTAATCGTTAATTTTCAAAAAGTTAACTATTAAAAAAAATTAATCTTTACCAGCTCTAATATATATATATACACACAATAACATGCAATGATTAAGCATTCAGAACAAGCCCTCTCGCTGACACTGACCCTCACGCACACACACAGCATCACACCTGTATAATTCAGCCACACCTCTCATTTACTGCGTCACATTCACATTCATGAGCACTAAACATAAATGTAATAATACATTTCAAATTTCATAGTAAAATGTTCTCATACATGAATATATACACATAAGTTGTCCTGTGGTTCAAACACAGTGTTCACCTCAGTGTGAACAGCTTTGAGTTCTCCAAAGCCACTTTAAGTTCTGTGAACTGAAAATAAATGAGCCAG
Source organism: Neogobius melanostomus (assembly GCA_007210695.1). Lineage (NCBI taxonomy): Eukaryota > Metazoa > Chordata > Actinopteri > Gobiiformes > Gobiidae > Neogobius > Neogobius melanostomus. Next base: position 18,428 of record VHKM01000859.1, read on the forward strand.
AACTGTGGAAATGTATGTGGGACAGAGGAATCACAGTCCAAAAGCATTGTATAGTAGAATCAGAAAACCTAAAAATACATTTTTAACTTGAGCCTGAGGACCACTCCCACAAAGCGGAGGAGAAAAGGCTGAGGCCTGTTTAAGTATCGGTTCAGCTATCTCACGGTTCGGTTTGGTTCACGGTGCAATATTAAAAAAATAAGATGGTTTTGAAATGAAACAGCTTAAATGTTCAGATTAGGCAGTATTTATTGTCTCAGAATAAAATTGGAAATGCTTTCTAATTTTTCAATGCTGCGTTATGATAAAACAAAATACAAAACAAACCTGTAGTGCTCTAAATTAAAAAAAATAAATAAATAAAAAGCACCACACACGCAAACTCCACACAAAGGCTCCACCTGGGGATTCAACCCAGGACCTTCTTGCTGTGAAGCACAAGCACTAACCGTTATGCCACCGTGCCAATTATTACCATGGCCTGCTGAATTATGATGAACTCACAAAAATCCGTTGTTATGCAGTGTTCGCTGATTGGTTTGAATCCATCCAACGGGTTTCATATTCCAGACTGATAATGGTACAATCGAAGTGACTCTTGTGACTGAATTAAACCCCTGTGACATATTTTGGACACACAGTGATGTGTGGCCATGTTTGGGCCAGGTGCCTGTGAGACCGGCTCTGGGTGGTTACAGGTAAAATACAAAACATCTCAGACGCGAGACTTCAGACAAACCTGACGCGGTAACACACTCCGTTCATAACATTTAGACCAGTTTATTAATACTTTGATCTAATATTGTATTGTCTACACAATAAGGGAAACAAAACAATTAAAAAGTAGCTCACCCGTTTTACCTGTCGTTATCCCATGTGTTTGTTTTATTCTATAGATTAATCTACATAATATAAATGTAGTATACTGAGGGGCAAATTACCAGATAAGGACACAAGGTAAGTTTCTGATAAAGACAGACGTTGACTTCCAATTTGAAGCAGTTTATTAATAATTTGGATTAGGATCTTCAGGATTGGCTGCAACGTAAGAGCAGGACGCTAAATTAAGAAAAGAAAGAACTTATTAATCTACAAGAGTTTAACTAAGGGTGTTTAGCTAAGGGCGGAGCCAGTGGGAGCACTTCAGAAACTGTAAAGGAAAAGGAAACCACCCCACTACATAAACATCAATGGGCTTTTTCATTAATAAAGTGGTTGGTAACAAAAGACCACAAATGTTCATGTCAGGACCTGGTTAAAACTATTGAAACATAACCAGATTCAGACGTGTTCTCATTTGTAGAATATAAAAAGCAGAGATTGTCATAAAGGGTTTAATTTACTGCAGTCGGCAAGAAAGTTTATAGGGCTTTACAGGGCAAAGCCATTATATCGTACAAAGCTTCCAAAAATATCGTATTTCAGCACAAATTATCATACAATATAAATATGCCAATAGTGCTGTAGCACCTGCACAAAATATGGCTTATATCATCACCACCCCGAACTACAACACAGGCGCAAGAAACTGTCCCATTTATTACACACGACCTGCAAACCAAAGAGGATGCGTCTGCCCCTTGTTTCGCGCTCAGTTTTTCTGCACAAATAAATTCGATTTTTATATTTTTAGAAAACCTGCTCTTTACTGTGAGAACAAAATGCAGTGCAACATTCAAAACAGGTAAGTCTAATCCACAATTTATAAATTTAGTTCAAAACCACGTTCTTCTGTAGTATAGTGTCCTGTTTTGTTTTTTAACATGCGTCCCCACCAGGGTTCGAATTACAAAGTGGCTTTTCGGGGAGCCCTATTTTTCTCGTAGTAATTTCAGTGCAGCGTTTTTGTAGGTTTGAAATCCGAACATCACCCTCCATTCTTCACACTCTGATGCTTGGAGAAGCCCGTTAACGGTTGCCGTAATCAGTCGATTGCAGGATTTGGTCTTTATCAGATTTACTTTGGAGAACAGACGCTCACATTGTTAGAATGAGCAAACATGAGATCTTAAAGCAGTTGCAATAATTAGCCTTTGACTCATTTTCAAGCGACTCCTACTCCTACACGCTCTTATAGAGACCTTATAAGATGCTAATTGTTAATTGATTGAAAGCTAGATATTCACGCACACGCACGGCACATGCTCAGTGCAACAGACTGAAGAGCAGTGCCGGCGTGGCTAATTGGGAGAGTCGGGAGAATTCCCGAAGGGCCGGTCGGGGAGATGGCCGGTCTGGCCGCGGCTCCACAGTCACAGCTGCAGTGCGGTAGGGTGGATCCGGCCGCCAAACAATCAAATATGGCCCACGCCTCATTTTCCATAAAAACATATTTTGGGCATATTTGGCGCCACTTTCGCGGCGCATCTGCACCGCTTTGCTCAGCAGGGTCTGCGGCTCTGCGACCATCACCCGCCTCAGCGGTTCATATAAAAACATGTCTCTGTCAAACGTTGTAAAAGGACTTTTAACTAAGAAAACAGGAGCTTATCGTTGGACGGACTGACAGATTTCACCAAACCAAAGCACAAGGGCCATGTGCATCGTGTTTTGGGAGTTTGGCTCGGATTATCACATGCAGAAGCAGGACCCGGGAGATGGATGGCGTGTTTGTCTTCATTGTTACAAAGGGCCTGACCAGCTTCTCCAAGGTAAGGAACAGCTGTTTGTGTTTGTAAAGTGGGTGATGTGATGAAGCCGATGGCGCGTGAGTTTGAGGAAAACTGCACCGGCAGCACGAGTGTTGTTAACCGGTCAATATGCGCATTAAACGCTATCTGGACTCTAACTGAGCCAAATAATATGGAATCATTCATTTGACAGGTGCATTTTGTAGCTTCCTTTCTCCATTGACTTTATTCGATCCGCATTTGTGTGAAAGATACAAGCGCAGCAGAGATGCTTCTTTGCAATGGTAGGACTTATGAGTAGAAGCTGAATAAATGACAATGCAAACATGAGCGCGCCATCTCACAGGCTCTCTCATGCTTTTCATTATTCATCCATCCATCCATTTTCTTCCACTTGTCCATTGCCGGGTCGTGGGGGCAGCTGTTGGAGCTGCACCAGCCCCTATAGCTCCTCCTGCAGGTGGTGGGTCCACAGAAGGACGGCCTCATGGTTCTAACCGGGCCTGTTGGTCTCTCATAAGAGGGAAGAGAGAAGTAACAGGTTTGTTCTTCACTGTTACGTGGTACGGAGCACAAACTGAACCTCTTAACCCCCACTTTAACCAAACAGTTCAGCTTTACCCAAATCTAAGAGCTTACAGCCTAAAGACCAGTGTAACGCCTCATTTGAAAGCTAAGACCTATGTTTTTTGTCTCTGTTTTGTCACTTATTTGTTGCCTTTTTGTGAAATTTTTGTCTCGTTTTCATCCTCGTTTTTGTTGCTAATTTGACCCTTTTTTTGGGTAAAGCCACACTGGAGAAAATGTGCTCAGTTAGGGTGGGGTTAAGAGGTTAAACAGAGATGGATGATTACAATAAAATGTCTAAAGACCAGTATCTCTAACATGTCATTCATCTCCAACACAATAATTGAGACTTAAATGACATTTTCATATTTCCTTTTTTTTTTTTACATCAATGACACGAGTAACAAGTGAACCTTTTAGACTGTGGCTCCTGTGGATCTGTCCTAATGATAAACCTTAAACCTATAACAGCTGCTCTGCAAAGAAGAACATATGGAGTAAGGGCGACACCTACAGGCAAACCACATTATGATGATCAGAGTCAGTACATTTACTCAAGTAAGAGGAAAGTGTTACTCGAGTACTGTGAGGAACTGAAGAAAAGTCTGATTTATTTACAATGAAACGAAACGTCAAATCCTGAAATACAGAAAAAGGAGACGATACATCTGTTTAGATTTGATCAGAATGAAGCTTTTGTTGCTTTAACCTCTGACCCCGTCTTAACCGAGTGCATTTACTCCATTTCAGCTTTGACCAAATCTAAAAGCTTCTTGGTAAAAATGTCAAAATAGCAACAAAAAAGCGATGGAAAAACATGTTAGAAAAATAAAATAAAATGGCGACAATGTGAGGAAAAAGCTCCATTTAGATGAGTTTTGTAGGTCTTAGCTTTCAAATAAGGTGTTACTCTGGTCTATAGGCTGTGACCTTTTAGTTGTGGGTAAACCTGATCTGGAGAAAATACACTTGGTTAAAGTGGGGGGTTTATTCCATTTCCAAAATCATATATCAGTCGCATTACACTTTAATGGCACATTACACTTGGTGGCGCTGTGTGTCTGTCACTTCATCTCCACTTTGGATCAGTTTACATTGATTTATTTCCAGTGTTTGTTCCTTAAATGTCATTAAAAAGCATTAAATCAGATTCAAACTGGCCATAAATCTAAGTTACTGTAAAATGATGACGAAACAGTTTTTATAAGTTCATCTAAACCAAACTGAGGATTTAAAACAGATTTTCCTCTGGACCTGATTCTGTACAAAACATGAACAAAACATGAACTACACATGAACTAAACGTGATAGCTTGTGTTTAAACTTCTAAATCTAAATGTGGTGTCGCCTGTATAACCATGATAACTGTCTATGCAGAGTTCTAGTCTTAGTTCGTTGCTCATTTCTCTTCAGCTCATATGAACTATGGTCTAATTATTTCCTCATAAAGGCGTCCAAAAGTGGAGACAATATTCAGAAACATGAGCGTGATGTTGGTCAGGAGAATAAGAATAATGTGAATCCAGTCACTGTCAACAATGATCAGGGAAACATTTGAACTTTTGCTTTTCTCTCCTGACGTATCGGCTCTGAAACAGAATTCTATGACATGAACGCAGCCTGTTGTTTTCTCATGCTGGTGCTCTGGCCAAAGGCTCGGGGTCGTTTGAGGAGAGCCTGGTTTGTCAGTGGTCTCGTATCTGTATTTGTGCTCATGTAGATTTCTCCCTCACAGAGCTGTGGGCCTGATCTGTCTGGACGTCTCTCTGAAAAACAAGTCACACAAATGTCCATAATTAAAGGGATATTTCACAGTAATGAGAAACAATAAAGGAAAAGTTTAGCTTCACTTTAATAGAAAACTGAGCAACATCCAACTCAAACAATACCTGCCCAGCCGTGGAATCCAGGGAAACAACTCGGTTTTGGGGCATTTTGAGAGAGAAATAGCTTGAGAAAGTGTAGTCTCCAAGCTTTCCAGTGATGTGTAACATATGGAAATCTGATCATATTTGGAGAAGATGTGGCAAATTGAATTTAGGAACTTGAAATATGGCAAAAGACACAAAACGCCCTGTAAACTTTTGGGCAGTTCTCACCTCTCTCTGCTGCTCGAGTGACAATAGGGCTCATTTACATCTCATTTAGATAAGCCAAACCCGCTCCCCCGTAAAGCTGTAAAGCACAGAGGGGAGAAAAGGCAAAAAGCAAGAAAAATGTGCCATCAAAGATAGAAAAAAAAGGTTCGCAAACAGGTAATATATCAATAAATGTCTCCTGCATAAATCCACTTCCCATAGAACCTTCCTCTACAGCAAATAGCAACACCCAACACACACACACATTTGACCAGAGGGAAAGAAGAACGCACACATAATCATTAGTGCCATGGAGATAGACAGTGCCAACAGACACGATGGCACAGCGGCAACCAGCGACAAAACCCACCAAAACTTTCACTCACTCGTGGTAAATCCATTTTCCTCACTCAGTTCTTTTCAATGTAGAGTTTGGTAAATCTGCGCTACACCCTTCTGTCTAAAATCACACTCTGAAGGCCAGTTGGCTCAGGAAACGTAATGGTCAGCAGGGGGCGCTGTGCATGCTTACAGCCAGGGCATCATCAGTGGCACTGGGAAAGTTAGCCTGGAAAAGTTCACTGGTTTCACGCAGAAAAACAAACCTCTGCAGTAGTATTCCAGTGTTAGCAGCGGCCTCCGTGAGACACAGGGGAAGTGTTGCATAGTCATGAAGCCACACACGCCCCCACGGCATTTCTCCGACAAAACAAGACTTTTTCAACCTGAAAAACTGATGGACAATAGGCGTATGTATAAAACAGCCTTTTTTGCGTGGCATTTGTTTGCTAAAGCATGTGTCAACAACGCAAACCAAAGAAGCTCTGCTTCTCCTCCTCCGCCGTGTTTACTCAGTATGTAAATGGACATGGACAAAGTCACGCCCCTACTGCACACTCCGAAATCTCCCAAATCAAGCTGGTTTGAACCTAAAAGTTTACGTTTTTAAATATACTAATACTGCTAGCTTAAACATGTAGAGGCTTCTTTGTAACTTCAACTGAACGATTCTGCAAAAAAGCGAGAATCACCAATTAAAAAAAAATAAAAACTTCTGGGTCAATTTGTGCTATTGTGAGTCAGCTGACTTGTGTCCCTCATTCTGGTGACGGTTCACATATGAAGCGACTCTAACAAGAGCTTAAGCTCAAAGTCTCTTCCTTGTTTCTAATGTTTCTAATGTCTAACTGTTCTGTGTTTGAGGAGGAATCATTCAGAAGCTTAAAGCAGCTAAACCACTTTATGAAGCTCCTCAGTTTGTTGTTGATGAACTCACAGAGTGGGAGGAGCTTCAGCCTCGTATTCAAAGTCTGGATGTAATAATTCTTTAGAGCTGGTCCTTTGCAGAGTCACACGTCTGTGACCCGGAGACACCTGTCCCCTGTGGGCGGGACTGTGGGTGGAGCTGTGGGCGGAGCTGTAGACAGACAAATTAAACTTTGATTATTTTATTCACCATAGGTTGAGAACCAGTGTTGTATAAAGTGTCTGTATTCAGGAGGGCTGGTGTTGATTTGGATTTCACAAATCGATTCACTTTGATTTTGGATTCAGTTAATGAGCACCAACTTAACTTAACCTCTTACCCCTCGCCTTAACCCAGCACATTTTCTCCAGTTTGGCTTTACTCAAATCTAAAAGATTCTAGAAAAAAGCGTCAAAATATCCAAACAAAAAATCGACGATGAAAATACAAAAAAAAGTAATAATAATAATAATACATTTTATTTATAATGCGCTTTACATCTAAAAAAAAAAAAAACAGATCCCAAAGTGCTACAGTTAAAAGGGTTCAAGGACTAGAGGAGCTCAGAACGGGAACTTTCAGATCCCGAAACTAAATACTTCATTTGGACAATTAGCTTTCTCTGTACAAGGCACTAAAGCCTGGAACTGTTTACACACTGACCTGAAGAGAGAGTCAAACTGGGTCCTTTTCAAACATGAACTTAAAGACTCTTTAATCACAGGTCAGAAATGTGACCACTGACCGTCTGCTCTGCTGTGTTTGTGTTGTACTGTATTATTATGATATGTGTTTTAATTATGTATTGTTTAATTTTTATGTAAAGGCCCAACTGGGGACGGACATTGAGAATTAGCTTTGGCTAAAATGTTGTAGTATGTAACATTAGCTTATGTGACATACTTGTCCGTATTCAAATAAGCTTAAAAAAAAGTAAAAAATATGGCAAAAATGTGAAGAAATCAAAACAAAACAAAAAAGGTGGTAAAAATGCGATGACAAAACTGATGAAAACACATTAAAAAAAAGCATAAAAAACGCTACCAAAAAAATGTGATATAAACACAGCGACAGCGTGACAAAAAGTTACAACCAAGTGACGAAGTGACGCTTGATTATTTCTGTGAAATGCTTTTGCAAAAAAAAAAAAAAAACTGAAGAAAAAAAAAACATTGAAAAAACATCGAGGAGAGAAATGAGGACGGGAGAGGCCTCACCTGCTCGCGCAAAAGATTAGCAGCTCTGTGTCTTGGCAAGATGTTGCCTTCAATAGGTCAGACTTCTACAGTACAGTTGTTTAAACCTCAAATACCCTTGTTCTACAGTGAAATAGTCCGTACTCAGTTAAAGTGGGGGGTCAGAGGTTAAGGACTTCCAACTGTACCAACATTATTTAAACATGAGACATTCAGAAGAACTAAAGCTGCAAACAAAGAAACTAACTCTAACTCAGTGAATATTGAAGAACTGAACCTGAACATGAATCATGTAGTTTTTATTTAACATGAGCCAAACAACAATAAACAAGTCACATGACTTTATGGGGAAAAGATCAATTAAAAGGATAATTTAAGTTTTGAATCGATATCGGGCTGTTCAAAGGAAAATCGATACAAAATGATGAATCAATGAATTAAACCCAGCTCTAATATTTAGTCAATAACAAAGTAACAAACTCACTTTAGGAAAACAGAGATAATGTTACTTACACTTCACAGCAGAGTGAGGCTCCATCTAGAAGCATAGGCTTGATTTTGTTCATTTTATAAAAATTCTTCTTCCTCCAGTCAGAACTAACTCCAGAGAGTTCACATGAGTCCACGAGCTGAAACATGCTGACTGAGAGACTCTAATGTTTACTTTTATAAGTTGTTTTTCTCTTTGTGGATCCACCAATCAGGAGCACCAGACATTTCACGCTACATCTGCTGTCCTGCTTCACCTCCCTCATGGGCTTTTATTATGAATACAAGTTCACTGCTATGCAGGTGAATTGGGAAAAATGTATGTACTGATATCCAATTGATTGTTATGTGGAAATAAGATATTTTATTCATACTTTTCTGTCATATTAAAGATAAACATGTATTTAGGTGATTTTGTAATCTATTTTAGTCTTTGAGGAAACAAGATTATTCTATTTTTTTTTAAATACATCATGCCTCTGCTTGGAGAGATATCTGCAGAGCCTCAGAGCCTCATGAACTTTAGCCTGAAGCAGCTTTACCCCAATGTGTTTATATCGATGTAAATATCTGTACATACATATTGTTATTATTTATAAGACAAATAATGGTGATAATACAGAAGCTTCTTCTTAAAGGAACTATACCTGTTTTTTTGTTCGGGGAAACAGTGGTGCAGTTGTTAGAGCGGGTCGTCTCATGATCAGAAGGTCAGGGGTTCAAATCCCAGCTCCTGAAGATGCACACTGTCATTGGGTCCTTGGGCAAGACACTTCACGCTCCTTGCCTCCAGTGTCTGTGTACATTGGTGTATGAATGGGTGACTGGTTCTTTGCTGTAAAGCGCTTTGAGTGCCTAAAGTAGGTGGATAGGCGATATTTATATTTATAATACTGTAAATGTGGAATGAGCGGAGAGAGGGGCGGAGTTAACTGAATCGAAGCGTCTTGTCTTCCAGGTTTGAAAAATACCCCCAGAAAATACTTATATTTCTCTCAAAATGAGTACTCCATAGTGATAGAGGAACAATATATCATATAAATGCCTATACTTTACTTTGGAATGGCTAAAATAGCAGGATACAGATCCTTTAAGAAGTGACTCTGCAAGTTGTGAAATGTCTTTCATTGTTTGCAATAAAACAATCAAGCAAAGGGCCTTTAACTCTCCTCTTTTCCATATAGCGGTGTCAGCCCTGCCTGAAAGTAGGGCCTATGAGGGTTAATGATGCTGTCAAACAAACAACAGAAGAAACAGTGATGATCAGGGTGATAAGGATGAGGGCAGAAAATACAGAACTGTTATTATGAAACAAATCATTACAAAGGTCAGGGGGAAAATAGGAATAAAAAATATACATAAGTCTAAATCAGGTCCATTTTGCTCATCTCCATGTCTTTGTATTTTTATTTAGAAGAAAATTTGATGGCCTGACACCCGTATAAAACCTTATCAAAGCCAAGTGTCTAAGAACATGTGTGAGAGATGATCATAACCCTAAACCCCTGATCAGAGGGACGGGAAGTAACAGGTGAACTTTAGTTCAGTTCATTTATTATTTTGCTCTTCACCATTACGTGACTACGGTATGATGCTACGGCCTCTATCGATGAGAATTATGTAACAATATTTTCTCTAGTTTCTAAAAAGCTTCTCGACTGGCGTTCACAGTCTATTGGCCAGTGTGACGCCTCATTTGAAAGCTGAGACCTACAAAACTGACTGTGACGTTTTTGAAACATTGTTGTCATGTTTTCGTCTATTTTTGTCTGGTTTTCGCAGGTTTTTCTTCTTGTTTTTTTTTTTTGCTCTCTTCATCGCTTTTTTCCCCTTGCTTTTTGTCACTTTTTTAGTTGTGTTCATTCTTGTTTTTGTTGACGTTTTAACTTTTTTTCCAAGACATTTTTAGATTTGGGTAAGGTGAGGGTTAAGAGGTTAAAAGCCACTTTAAATGTAGCCAATGGTTTTAGTGACTTTATTGGTTCTTATTTCTTTTTCCATATGATGGATCAGCGCTATTAACTAAGACAGTGTTGTTGCTCTGAACGGTTGTCATTCTATTGCGCTAAATTACAAAATCGAGAATTAGGATAAGCGAGTTATGGATCTGCTGAGAGGGACCCTCCCAACGGGCTCATAAACCTCGTCTTTTAATGCACCACTAAGCATAGGAACATTATCTACATATACAGCCGGTTAGGGCAGCTGGGTGGGGGTCTGTTGATGGGGAGTTACTGCCCTCTTCAATGGACCCGCTCTACACCCTGGCTTTTTAACGCACTACAGTATGTAGGGCTTACATATTACATAATCCATTGAATACACACAACAACAATAACAACAACAACAACAAGAACAAAAAAAAAAAAAAAAAAATGATGTCGGGGGTGGGCGCTTATAAGCTTCTGCTTCGGCCCACTCCTTTTGAGCAGAAATTTTAACTGCTCAAATAAATAAATAAACTAAACTAAACTAAACTAAACTAAACTAAGCGCTAACGTTAGCCGTAGCTCCGATAAGATTCTACTTATCCAGTCACTACAGTGAGCTCTCCTGTCCTCCATGTTGGAGTAGTGGCCATCGCAAGGGCCGTACCGCCTTTGCGATGCCCAATCCCGTCAGACCTTGGAAGCTAAGCAGGGTAGGGCCTGGTTAGTACTTGGATGGGAGACCGTTCAGTAACACCAGGAAGCCTAGCGAATGTAGTGAGTGAGTGAGTGGTTGGTGGTGGTGGCTGATGTGCTCAGACTGGTTGCCTCGCTTATCATCACCGAGTATGGAGTGAATGAATAATGCACCAAATTGTAAAGCGACTTTGAGCGTCTGGAAAAGCGCTATATAAGACTAATGCATTATTATTATTATTATTATTATTAGTACAAGACTTCTATGGATAGTACTACAGCAAGGACCGTGACGTCGCCCGGTATGGCGCAGCCGGGGCCCCACCCTGGAGCCAGGCCTGGGGTTGGGGCTCGAATGCGAGCGCCTGGTGGTCGGGCCTCTGCCCGCGGGGCCCGGCCGGGCACAGCCCGAAGGGATGACGTGGGCACGCCCTCCTGTGGACTCACCACCCGCAGAGGGATCCGTAGGGGTCGGGTGCAGAGAGGACTAGGTGGCAGTCAAAGGCGGGTGCCTCGACGACCTGGTCCGCGTGCGCAGCTTCTGGCGTTCGGGACATGGAACGTCACTTCGCTGGGGGGGAAGGAGCCTGAGCTTGTGCGGGAGGTCGAGAGATACCGGCTAGATATAGTCGGGCTCACCTCCACGCACAGCCTGGGTTCCGGATCCCAACTCCTGGAGAGAGGCTGGACTCTCCATTTTTCTGGAGTTGCCCGCAGGGAGAGACGGCGGGCTGGGGTGGGTTTGCTTATAGCCCCCCAGCTCAGCCGCCACGTGTTGGAGTTCACCCCGGTGAACGAGAGGGTCGCGTCCCTACGCCTTCGGGTTGGGGACAGGTCTCTCACCGTTGTCTCGGCCTACGGGCCCAACATCGGTGCAGAGTACCCGGCCTTCTTGGAGTCCCTGGGAGGGGTACTAGATAGTGCTCCGACTGGGGACTCCATTGTTCTACTGGGGGACTTCAACGCCCACGTGGGTAACGACAGTGAGACCTGGACGGGGGTGATGGGGAAGAACGGCCTCCCCGATCTGAACCCGAGTGGTGTTCTGTTATTGGACTTCTGTGCTAGTTACAGTTTGTCCATAACGAACACCATGTTCGAGCACAAGGGTGTCCATAAGTGCACGTGGCACCAGGACACCCTAGGCAGGAGGTCGATGATCGACTTTGTAGTTGTGTCATCTGATCTCCGGCCGCGTGTCTCGGACACTCGGGTGAAGAGAGGGGCTGAGCTGTCAACCGATCACCACCTGGTGGTGAGCTGGATCCGCTGGCAGGGGGGAGGAAGCCGGTCAGACCTGGCAGGCCCAAACGTGTTGTGAGGGTCTGTTGGGAACGTTTGGTGGATCCCTCTGTCAGTAGGGTCTTCAACTCCCACCTCCGGAAGAGCTTCACCCAGATTCCGAGGGAGGTTGGAGACATGGAGTCCGAGTGGACCATGTTCTCCTCCTCCATTGTCGATGCGGCTGCTCGCAGTTGTGGCCGTAAGGTCTCTGGTGCCTGTCGCGGCGGCAATCCCCGAACCCGGTGGTGGCGCCCGGAAGTAAGAGATGCCGTCAAGCTGAAGAAAGAGTCCTACCTGGCCTTGTTGGCTTATGGGACTCCGGAGGCAGCTGAGAGGTACCGGCAGGCCAAGCGTGCTGCAGCTCGTGCAGTCACAGAGGCAAAAACTCGGGTCTGGGAGGAGTTCGGAGAAGCCATGGAGGAGGACTATCGGTCGGCCTCGAAGAGATTCTGGCAAACCATCCGGCGCCTCAGGAGGGGGAAGCAGTGCTTCACCAACACTGTTTACAGTGCGGGCGGGGAGCTGTTGACCTCGACTGGGGATGTGGTCGGGCGGTGGAAGGAGTACTTCGAGGATCTCCTCAATCCCACTGTCACGTCTTCCGATGAGGAGGCAGAGGCTAGGGACTCGGAGGGGGGTTCGTCCATCACCCAGGCTGAAGTCACTGAGGTGGTTAGAAAGCTCCTCGGTGGCAAGGCCCCGGGGGTGGATGAGATTCGTCCCGAGTACCTTAAGTCTCTGGATGTTGTAGGGCTGTCTTGGCTGACACGTCTCTGCAACATCGCGTGGCGGTTGGGGACAGTGCCTCTGGATTGGCAGACCGGGGTGGTGGTCCCTCTCTTTAAGAAGGGGGATCAGAGGGTGTGCTCCAATTACAGAGGGATCACACTTCTCAGCCTCCCCGGTAAGGTCTACTCCAGGGTGCTGGAGAGGAGGGTCCGGCCGATAGTCGAACCTCGGATTCAGGAGGAACAATGCGGTTTTCGTCCCGGTCGTGGCACACTGGACCAGCTCTATACCCTACATCGGGTGCTCGAGGGTTTGTGGGAGTTCGCCCAACCAGTCCACATGTGCTTTGTGGATTTGGAGAAAGCGTTCGACCGTGTCCCTCGTGGTGCCCTGTGGGGGCTGCTCCGGGAGTATGGGGTCCGGGCCCTCTGCTAAGGGCTGTCCGTTCCCTGTATGACCGCAGCAGGAGCTTGGTTCGCATTGCCGGCAGTAAGTCAGACTTGTTCCTGGTGCGTGTTGGTCTCCGCCAGGGCTGCCCTATGTCACCGGTTCTGTTCATTACCTTTATGGACAGAATTTCTAGGCGCAGCCAGGGGCCGGAGGGTGTCCGGTTTGGGAACCTCAGGATCTCATCTCTGCTGTTTGCAGATGATGTTGTTCTGTTGGCTTCATCAAATCAGGACCTTCAGCGGGCACTGGGGCGGTTTGCAGCCGAGTGTGAAGCGGCCGGGATGAGGATCAGCACCTCCAAATCTGAGGCCATGGTTCTCCACCGGAAAAAGGTGGTTTCCCCACTTCAGGTCGGTGGGGAGTCCTTACCTCAAGTGGAGGAGTTCAAGTATCTCGGGGTCTTGTTCACGAGTGAGGGACGGATGGAGCGTGAGATCGATAGACGGATCGGTGCAGCGTCAGCAGTGATGCGGTCGCTGTATCGGACTGTTGTGGTGAAGAGGGAGCTGAGTCAGGGGGCAAAGCTCTCGATTTACCGATCGATCTACGTTCCCACCCTCACCTATGGTCATGAGATCTGGGTAATGACCGAAAGGACAAGATCGCGGATACAAGCGGCCGAAATGAGTTTCCTTCGCAGGGTGGCTGGGCGCACCCTCCGAGATCGGGTGAGGAGCTCAGTTACCCGGGAGGAGCTCGGGTAGAGTCGCTGCTCCTTCACGTCGAAAGGAGCCAGCTGAGGTGGCTAGGGCATCTGTTTCGGATGCCTCCTGGTCGCCTCCCTCGGGAGGTGTTCCAGGCATGTACTATTGGGAGGAGGCCTCGTGGAAGGCCCAGGACACGCTGGTGGGACTATGTCTCTGAGCTGGCCTGGTGTCGCCTCGGGGTCCCCCCAGAACAGCTGCAGGAGGTGTGCGTGGATCGGGAAGTCTGGGCATCTCTGCTGAGACTGCTGCCTCCGCGACCCGGCCCCGGATAAAGCGGAAGAAAATGGATGGATGGATGGATAGTACAAGTGTGCGTGGCTTTGCTGAACAATGACACTAGTCCATTACAATCAGCAAACACAATGTTATCTTCTTGTTCTTGTTCTTGAGGCAAAAACAACAAGAACAAAGTTCGTCTGGGCTCTGACATTTCATACTCCACAAGACGTGTTGCTGCCGAACGCCACACCCCCTTTTTCAGCAACCAAAACGATCAAGGAATTACAGAAATAAAACGAGCCATTTGAGTTCAAACTATTATAAAATGTATCAGTCACGGTATTGCAAACATTTTGAAGATTGACTTCATGTTTAGCTCACCTCGGTTTCATTCGGTAAAATCATGTTGTTTGACGTCTGTGTAGCCTCAGTACAGGCGTTGTCCATCCAAGAACCTTTATTGAACATGTTGTTTGACGTTTCCCGGTGTTTGATGAAGGGGTCTAAGGTGTACAAGCTTGGTGTCCCTCTGTCCACTCACTGACCACTCGCTTCTTTCACGCAGGTAGTGCCAGGCTCTTCTGTTTTCCTCTTCGTCCTTGCCCAAAACGTCTGCGTGTTTCTCGCCAGGAATTGTTTGCCATTTGTGTGTCCTTATCCTTCAGTGAAGTGTTTTACTGCCGCGAGCGGTGCCTCAAAACTATCCATGTTGTCCCCGTTTTCCGTACCGGTGTTAGGAAGTAAACATTGGATTCTCGCTTCCCGGTTCCGCCAAATTAACCCCGCCCACTAAACATCCAGCCAATCACAGCGAGAGTTCTCGCAGCCCTGCAGAACAAAGTTCTGCTGAACCGAAGTGTCAGCAAGAGCTGCCGAACAGGAGCTGCGAGAACAAAATGACGTCATGAACAAAGTTCTCGCGTTTTGTGGAGTATGAATAGGCCTTTAGACGCTCACAACGATCAGGATGAATCTTGGACCATTCCTCTTTACAAAACTGCTGCAGTTCAGTGAGATTCAGGCGGTGTACTTACTTATTCCACGCTGTCCTGTGAACGTTTACATGTTGTGGCCAATAAAAATATGATCAAATGTAAATGTTTGGGTGGTATTAGTTTTAGCAGACACTGTTTCAATCAGACCACATTTAGTGACCGATTTAGGCAGAAATGTGAGAAATTCCAAACGGCGTACTTACTTTTTCCTCCCACTGTAAATACTGTACTAATATAATCCTACACAGATTAGTGATCAATAAGGACATTTACAGTTTCTCTGTTGAGAAATAAAAAGCTTAAAAACAAAAGTGTAATGTTGTTCTTCCAGACAGAGTCAGACATAGCGTGACGTGCAGCTCATGCCGTTCAATAATACGAGCACTTTCATATGAGCACTCAAGATACAATGTCTTCTGCTAAAAAGTAACTAATACTTCTACCAAACTACCAACGACATGTTTTCATATTCTATATTATTAATTTTCCATCCATATGTTCATCTATAAAGGTTTTTTAATGGTGGTTAACCTCTTAACCTCCACCTTAACCAAGTGTGTTTTCTCCAGTTCAGCTTTTCCCAAATCTAAATGTTTACAGCCTATAACCCCTAACGCCTCATTTGAAAGCTAAGACCTACAAAACTGATCTGATCTTTTTCTTTGCGTTGTTGCCGTGTCGTCATAACCTTTTTTGACATTTCTTTTTCTTGCTTTTCTGTGACTCTTTTGTTTCGTTTTCGTCTCTTTGTTCGTCATGTTTTTGTTGTGTTTTCATCCTTGTTCTCGGCTCATTTTTGTCGCTATTTTGATGCTTTTTCTGAAGCTTTTAGATTTGGGTAAAGCCAAACTGGAGAAAATGTGCTCGGTTCATGTGGGGATTAAAGCTTGTTGTTGCATCAGTTTCCAGTAAGAGGAAAGAGGTGTGGTTAAAACAAAACAGAAAACATTTGAATGTTATGTACACAGAATCATTCCAACCAGACGGTGCAGAAGGTTAGCAACTCTTCAGATCAAACTGAGCTGTGGCACTGACCGGTAGGTAACACTTAGAACCTATTATTTATTTTTGTCATGTTTTTATCAGAAAACTAGACAGTCATGGGCTATTTCATAAAACTGTTTTAGTCTGTAAACTCAACAACTCTGTTTTTGTTGATAAACCAGACTCACTCCGGCCAACTTAATCTGAATTATTTAATTACACTTCACTTTTACCACAAACACATTTATTACTGACACTAATGTTTTATTATTAGATCATTGCAACTTGTTCATCTTTAAATGTGGAGTAAAGTAGATTTATTGATGGGCAATAATTAATGATTTTATATTTAGTGGATATTTTATATAGATGTGTTTTTCATATGGTCTATTGTTACTTTGTTCTTTATGTTAAGCACAAAAATCAGACTTATACATCCAACACTTTAATGGAGCACTTTAACGTCTGGGTCAGAGTGAGTCTCTGTGCTTTGTGATGTTAAACACCTGTGCACGGTGAGCTTTGAGTAGTTTGTTGTGAAGTTCAGCCGATCACTTTCGTTCCTCTGCTCGCTCCTCAAACACAGTCGTCGTGTCTTAAAGGGGATGTTGCTGAAGGAGGGCGTGTCCTCTCCTTATCTTGGTCTTTTTGCTGGACTCCTGTGTTTACACTCAGTCAGAGAGAAGTCGAGTAAAAAGCTTCATTTATTGAAACAGTTTTATGAAATAGCTTCTGGACGTGTTCAGGAAGGCGCTCTTCTGTGTTATATACTGTGTGCAACTAAGCATTTTTCTATTTGAAACATCCTTCAGCCACTGAAAACAAACAATATGATGGTGCTTTTGTTGAAGAAAGCTGGAGAACAATCAATCGAAAAAAGGCTGGGGTGGGTTTAAGAACATCACATTTTGAAGAATTCAACATCAAAACAGCAGCAGCCTTCTCTCATGGATTCACAAAAATTGCTGATTTGAACAAAGGCAAGAAAAGTTTGAAAATCTAGAAGTTCCTGGTGTTATGTTGGTGGTGTAGAAGAAATAAGAAGTTGAAGTAAGTCTTTATGAATGATTTACTGTGGAGATATCAGGAACATGGTCAGAGCATACATTGCGTACATTGCATTCTGTCTCACTCTACACTTGTACCGCTATCTCATGATCCTAGCGCCCTCTGTAGGTCAGGCGTATGACTATGTTATTACAGTGCTTATATGTAAATACAACACCCGGGTTCGCTCTCCAGTCGGACAGTAACTTTCTGTGGTTTGCATGTTCTCCCTGTGTCTGTGTAGGGTTCCTAATAGTGATGTTTCGGTTGCGAATGATCCGGCTCATTTGAACGAGTCTTTACAGTGAACAATATGAACGGGTTCGCTGAGGTGAACGGCTCTTTTTTTTATTGTTTTTTTTTATTCCTCTTTGGGGGAGGGGCGTCGCTTTAGTTGTGCTTATTTTGCGAAAACAAAAGTCACTGCTGGAGTGGGGCGGAGAGAGGAGAGGCAGAGGGACAGTTTGTGAACGCAAGACCACGGGACGTGAGTGCGGCCTGCGGGGAAAGGGTTTTAGAGCACAAGAGAGCACGCCCGAATGCTCCCAGCGCCAGCACTCTCCCGGGCAATTGGAGAGAAAAAAAGTATTTTTCCACATGCAGGCGCGTGTCAGCCGAATGGCTCTTTCACCCGCTTTGTCGAGCTTTTCCATAACAAAGGCCAAACCGGTCTGACCAGGTATTGGTTTTGGGCCCGACCTCTGGCTGTGGCCAAAGCGCTGACCCGTGTCTGATGTGACGTGAACAGACTCTGGCCTCTGATTGGCAACGAGAGAGTGGACAGCCCTCACTATTGACACACAGGTCATACGGATTTAATATTTCACAACATCATACCGCTGTGCTAAAGGGGATTCTGCTGATATTAGCATTTAGCCACTGTTAGCGCAGCTTTAGCTGGTGTTAGCATAACATTTACAGTTCAGTGTCACTTGAGATCTGTTGTCTGTTGTTTTGTAATTGTCTCTCTGGTCTATTTTTTTGTGATTGTCTTAAAACTCACAATAAATGAAAAAAACATGGTACAAAACCTATTTTGTGGCTATGGAAAGAAATTAAATTCCTTTGTTGATTTTTGCTGATATTCTCTACTAGGGAAGTCAAGATTAACCGGTTTTACGATTACCACGATTATAAAAGGACGCGGTCGGTTATTCCGTATGAATTTCAGAAGCCACGGTTTACCGCGGAAATTTTTCACGCTGACGTACGAGCCGCTGCACGCCATAAACAGCGTGTAAACTCACCCGTAGTTGAGCGAGGCAGAAGGACGCTCTCCTCCAGTGTTGTATCCACCCAAAAACGATTGAGGTCAGCAGAGTGGGACCTCTTTAGGATCCAAAACATGACCAAGGCGTTGTTGTTGTCGATGGAACATCCGTTATGTAAATCCTGTCATCAGAAAGTTGCAGCAAAAGGCGCTGATATCGGCTACGTCGAATATAAACAACATCTTGGAGATAATCCGTCGCTGTAAATGTCCAGGTCAAGGTAACGAACTGCATAATTCCCAAAAAAGTCCAGATGTTGGGAAATAGCCACAACTGGCTCAGGATGTAAAGAAAAAGCTAACGCGCTCCGCTCTGCTTCAGCGTAGCAGAAAGGAAAGTGAAGCCGCACACATGTGGAAATCAGCTGTTCAAAAGAGTCTCCTTAGTCATTTTGTAAACACGTTTCATTCTCTGTTCATCAAAACATCTGACAAATAATGAAGCAGCAGCAGAACTTTAGAGAACAGGAAACCCAGCCTAGACTGTGGCCTAATAATATATAGTAAATAATTATGATAATTATGGTCATTATAAAGAAGTAAAGTAAAGTGCCTTGTAATTGTTTTGTATTATTCAATGTAGGCCTATTTATTTTAATGCAAAACAATCTTAAAGCATTTTTCATTTTTAGAAACAGTGAATGTTTACAAGTTTAAGTATTAAAAAGCTTTTTAAAGACAAAAACTAAAAATATCAGTTATTTCCTTTCATTTGGTCGATAATCGTGAATAATCGTAAAATCGCAATATTTCTTTCACAATAATCGTGACTCAAAAAATTGAAATCGTGACAGCCCTATTCTCTACACAGTTATTTTTCTGAGAGATACGGTTGTAATAAAGGCTTGTTGCAGAGGATGTAGTTTTGTGAGCAGACACGGCACATGCAGAGTGTGATACAGCAGCCACTGAGAGACGACTGAACAGGAAGTGCTGTTTAGTTTAGCTCCATTTATCCTGCAATCTCTAACATTAATAATATGTACAGCTCATTAAACACCTATAAAATGCATATAATGAGAGATGAATTAATGATGGATAAGAATAGCTCATGAAGAAAGCTATATGTTGATACGGAAAACAAACACAGGTGTACTTAAAAATGGCATTTTGAATGACATGTCCCCAATGAGCATGTTTGAGATGCTCTAGATTGATATACAGTACAACAGTGTGCTCGAGTTCCTGCCAATGTCCAGCTCCTTCGCACAGCCATTGAAGAGGAATGGACCAACACTCCACAGGCCCCAATAAACAACCTGGTCCACTCTGTGACGGCCACGTGCTGCAACAATGGTGGTCAAACTAGATACTGTCTGGTTTTATGACCCCCGCCCCCTGCCACCAATAAAGGAAAACTGAGGTTGTGTCTGAATGTCCTCTCTATTCCCTATAGTGACTATATTGTGGTCACGCCATTCTGTAGGGGTGTCTGAATGTCCAGAGAGAAAAAAACAGTGCACTCAAAAATTCCCACAATGCATTCTAAAAAGTAGTGAGCAGTGACGCTCACTAAACAAATAGATAAGGACCACAATGCACTGGAAGAGTTGGAGGAGAACAGCTGACAGCGACAGGTCTTTGAACTAAACACAACAGAATGAATGAAAACAGCTGTTTTATTCACGTGTTGTGTATTTTTCTGTGCATTGTGATGTTAAACACCTGTGCACAGTGAGCTTTGAGTGGTTTGTTGTAAAGTTCAGGCGATCACTTGTTTCGTTCCTCTCCTTGCACCTCAAACACAGATGAAGGCGGTGCATTTCTGCTAAAGTCTGTGGATGTGCCTTCGTCGTGTCTTAAAGGGGATGTTGGTGAACGAGGGCGTGTCCACATCACTCTTCACAAAAAAAATCAATTATCTTTTCCCTACATGTACATCTGGGTTTGATCTAAGTGGCTAAGTTTCATCGGTTGAATTTCAACCTACCATTCAGTGAGCCGGGGAGGCGGGTGTTGTAGGTGACGTTGCGCATTTGCACCGGATTTGCTGGTTGTAGTTTGAAAACAGATCCAATCGTTCATACCTCCCACGTGGAAACGGAGCTCAATTGTGAAGTTCCAGACCCTCTGTAGGAAATGAGTACGAGGGTAACGGTAAGACCAGGCTAGTGTTGAGTACCAAGGCTACACATATAAGGAGGCGCATCACGGCTCTTTTAAAGGCTTTAAGGAGTGTTTTAAGTGTTATTTCTGAGATGGCCTCTAACGGGACCTTCACTTTATTCTGCTGGAGCCAGTGGCATCAGCATAGGTGAAAGGCCTATGGTGAAAAGGGCACCATACTGTGAAATATGGAGGTGTTTCTCTGATGTGGCTCCAGCAGAATAAAGTGAAGGTCCCGTTAGTTCAATCTCAGTCTCATGACCTCAGTTTCATTGAGCCACTGTGGGGAGAACTCAAACGTGCAGTTCATACAAAACAGCCCAGGAACATAAAGGAACTGGAGGCTTTATACTGAGAAGAATGGGCCGTTTTACCATCAGATTATAAACAGAACCTTTTCTCCACGACCACAAAAGACTCAGAGCTGTCATTGATGCTAAAGGGGGAAAACACAGTATTAAAAACTGGTGTGTAAACTTTTGATCAGGGTCAATTTGGTACTTTTTTCTTTCATTAGGATAAAAAAAAACAACAACAACAACAAAAACTCAGTTGTTGAATGGCTTCACACAACCACTAACTATGAGTGGGGAAAAAAAGTGTGTTATTTTTCATATTCTTTGGAAAAAAAATCAAAAATTCTTCCAGGGTATGTAAACTTTGAGCACGACTGTACATTTAAATATCATGTGTCTGTTACTGTCAGGGTTAGAATACTGCATCTGCTGCCGCTGCTGTGGAGTTCAAAGGGGCTTCAAATGCTGGAAATACTTCATGTTTATATCCCAACTTGAGAATTTCCCGTGTTTGTGCATGAGTAACTCAACATTGATCAAGCACGTATTTCAGAAGTGAAGAATTGAAAGAACGTATTTACAAAAGACTTTCAATTGTCAAGTTCAGGTCTTGTCTATATTTGACATTATAGCCAAACAGATATGTGGCTTTTGCTCACACTGAAGTAATTTGCGATTATATTCTAATATTAATATGTTATATTTCACAGGAATCATCATGGCTGACAAATATGAAGAAAAAATTAAATCTGCGCTTCAGAACGAAGACATGGCCGGTGCAGCTGAAATCGCGCAGGAGTATTTGGACGAGGTTAACAATGTTCGTCTGAACATCGCGATCACTGGAGAGGGAGGCTCTGGTAAATCCACTCTGGTCAATGCTCTCAGAGGAATAAAAAACAAAACACCGGGAGCTGCTCCAACTGGACCGAAGGAGACCACCATGGAGCCAACCGCGTACATCCATCCACAGAACGACAAGATTATAATCTGGGATCTGCCGGGGATAGGCACCGTGAACTTTACAGCTGACAAATACCTGGAGGATGTGGGGTTTGAGAAGTACGACTTCTTCATCATTGTTTCCAGTGAGCGCTTCAGAGAAAATGATGCAAAACTGGCAAAAGAAATTCAGAAGAAGAAGAAAAAGTTCTATTTTGTTCGATCCAAAATCGACAACAGTGTACGAGATGAGAAAAGAGACGACCCAAATGTGAAAGAGGAGGAAGTCCTGAACATCATCAGGAACAACTGCACTGAAGGTAAAGTGTTTCTGAATCTCACTGCCATTTTGTTCAAACTTATTTTATTGACTGATCTTTACTTTAATGCAGAACTGAAGAAGCTGGGCTTTGAGTCTTCAAAGGTTTTCCTGATTTCTGGTTGCAGTCTCCATCTGTATGAATTAAACGATTTGCGAAAAACTCTGTTGGAGGAACTTCTTGAACTTCAGAGAGATGTTCTGCTCCTGGCTCTGCCCAACATCAGTCTGGACGTCATCGAAGAGAAGAAGAAGACTTTGGAGAGCAAAATAAAATGGTTAACTTTCACTTCAACAGCAGTTGCTGCTGTTCCAGTTCCTGGTATCTCAGAAGGTGTTGATCTGAAAATTATATCAAAATTTACACAGGAATGTAAAGAATCTCTGGGTCTTACTCCTGAGTTACTGCAGAAGGTGTCCGATCTTAGTGGTGTGCCTTTAGAGGATCTCAAGGCTGAACTAAAGTCACCTCTTACAGGAGGTGAAATTACCAAAGAGCTTGTGCTCAAAGTGTTGGCCAAGTATGGTGCTGTCATTACAGCAATGGCAGCAGAGGGAGGAGCCAGGTTTGTCCCAATTGTTGGAATCCCTGTTGCAATGGCTCTTTCCAGTGTCTCCACCTACTATTCTCTCAAATACATACTAAACTCTCTGGTTGAGGATGCTACACGGGTTTTTATGAAAGCAGTGTCTAGATCACACCTGGTGTAATAATATTCAGGTGCATCTAAGAAAATGTTAATATTGTGTTAAAGTACATTTTTTCTCTCCAAAATGCACTTCAAATAGTTAAACACAGAATAAAGAAAATAGCAAATTATAAATTAGGCTGAACAAACAATGTTGAATAACACGCAATACAACTAAATATACTAAAACACGTCATATGAATCGAAACATTGTAATATAGTATTCACGAGTACTCAGTAAAGTCCAAGTTACTGACTGTTTAGGAAAGCTGTATTTCTCCAACTCTCTGTCTTTGTGCTTAAGTTCCAATGACACGGTTTAACGCAGCGTTTTAATGCACAGCCATCTTCTATCCTATTGACTTTTTATTCAGACCTTGAAAACTTAATTGTACATTCATTATGACAAAGCACAAAAAGACCCGATCCCTTCAACAGCTGCATTCAAAACTAGTGCTCATGGAGTTTCTATTTTTAACTCTCATTTAGTAAATATCAATTCTTTGCATTCATTTTTAAACTGAGGTATAGTTTGACATTGTTTGAGTTTTTGACCAATTTATTCCTTTTTTTTTTTACCCCACTAACGGTTTACAAAACCTTTTTACTGTTTTCACATTTTTAATTTTGAAACAATCCAAGTGCCTTAAATTGTATTGTGTTTCCTTCTCGATAAACCGATTCTGAATGTTTGCCGGGATTTGTTTGGTTCTGGTTTTGAACGGAATTTGAAGTCTTTCACTTTTCGAATTGAGGTTTTAGATAAAATGTACTTTTATACAATATTGTAATTTTGTGGAGGAAACCATATCAGCCATTTCATACGTCTGAGATTTATCTATATGTGATTTATTTATCACTGATCACAACAATCCAATTACTTTAGTCTTGGTGTGTGTTCCATTTCTATTTACATTATTATTTCACATAACTGTATGAATATTTCCCCATCTTTACTTCATTATTTCTATTATTTATACAAATCAGTGTAATGATCAACAATCAGTCACTTGTCTGTATAAACCGCAGTAATGACAGTGTGTTGTCTATGTAACCGAAAATAAAACCTGTCGAAACAAAGAAGGGAATTTGTTTTTATTCACAAATTAAAACAGACTTGTTATGTCTGTTTCCTTTAGATAAAAGTTATTGTAATGAATGTGTGAACTCAAACCAGATCAACATCATTACCACTGAACACTCTGCAGCAACGCGCCAGAACTTAAGAGCAAGCGTATATTTTTTGAGTTTATAAAACAAACAACATTTAAATGAACTAACAAATGAAAATCAACAGTGTTTGTATTTATGTCCTTATTTTTACACTTGTCCAGGAATATATAGATTAATGTTAAAGAAAAGTCTGCAGTATTTCTCAGACAAACTGAAAGCCCTTACACAGAGAGAGCAGTGGGCAAAAATTCCAGGCTCTGATGATGAGATAAAAGTCTTTTAAAGCACTTGTAACAGGAGGGAAGGCAGGGGTTTCCATGTGGTGTTGTAAATCCTGTATCACTGCAGGCAAGTCTGGCAATAAATATGAACTGAGGCAAGAGTTGTAACAAAAATCTCAATTTAATTAGTTTTCTTTACTAAATAAATTCTATCAAAAACTATGAAAAGAATTGCTTTCCGTCACCTCAAGTGCTGATAGCAGGAGCCCGAAAAAGCCTGAAGGTACAGATGATCTGCAATAGTACAATTTTACTGCTTACTTTACAGTGAACAATTGGCCACAAACCAAAACCACATGACTACAAATAATTGTTGACATTGATTTAAGCTCAAACCAACTAAAAATTTGACCATAACCATATCACGATCACCTTTCTGTATGAACCATAGTTAATGACGGTGTATGGGTCTATGTACCATAAAACAAGCTTCAGATTTAAAGCTGAAAGTTTCTTTGTGCTCCTCACTAAACAGGCTCTGTTACAAATCAACATAGATCACTTTTTTTTTAAATGTAGACAAAAACAAACAACTTATATAGCATGTTCTGTTATGAATATGCTCAAAGGCATATTTATTAATATAAAGCAAGCTTTCAACATCATTGACCACAGACAATTATTGAAAAACCTCAAAAAGTTTGTGAGATCCGAGTTAATGTTCTTTCCTGAATTAAAAGTTAACCTGAAAACTGTCTACAATGTCTAAGAAACAGAAGCGGATGACTTCCTGAGTGTACCTTTGTAAGTTAGCTGTCAAAAAAACATCCGAGGCACTCCATGTACAAAAGAACTGTCTACAATGTGTTTGACTATGTGGAATACCACAAGGTTCTGTGATTGGTCCAACACTGTATTATTTTCATTAATGATATTTGCATTTTGTCTCACCTTCATATTACATTTCTATGGGTTGTAATGAACTCCTAATTAACATGGAAACATCATGTTTTATATTTTGGGGTCCAAAACAAAAGATTTCCTGAGAAATAAAGCCTTAATACTCCCATATGATCTATGGTGTGGAGCTATGGGGTGGTACCTTCAAGACCAAACTGAAGGACAGTTTTATTACAGAAATGTGCCCATACACATGATAAATAATGCTTGATATTATGACCATACGCATCCATTATTTAAACAGAAATCAGCATATTGACAAGAAATGTTACTGCACTTCGTCCACGTTAAATATTGTAACACACTGCCCCCTCCAGGCGAATGCTGTTACTGTGCTCTCAGTTCAGTTCCTTTGACAGAATTTAAACGTGAAATCTTCGGCACAGTGTCATTATATTCAAACCTGTCACTTAAAGTAAATAATCACAACAAAGAGTATACACTATTCACTTCTCAAGGGTCAAAGGAAGTTAGGGAAAACTTGGCACAGAACAAGAACTCATTTTAGTACACAAGGCATTGAGTTGCCTTGTGTACTAAATGCGCGGTATAAATAAAGTTGCCTTGCCTTTTTGCCAGTTGTCGAAGCTGATGAGATTTTGTTTAAGAAATCTACAACATTTACTTAAATTTCAGCTATTCTTTAGACAGATCATTTTTGGTACCGAGACCAAGTTATTTTGATTACATAAATTGCATTTAAAGGTTCTATATCATGCAAAATCGACTTTTTTGAGTTTTTAGCCATGTTGTTTTGCTTTTTCCTTATCAAAAACACCCCAGAGCGGTTTTTGGCTTCATTCACGCAGTTCTCAGTAATCCTCCTGAATCCTGCTCTCTGAGCAGCTGCTCCACCCTCTCCTGGTAAACCACTGAGCTGTTCTGTTGTATCGTCACAAAGGAACGGAAGTGCTCTGCGTCTGTAATGTAATGCCTTACGGCCTGATTTTTATTCATAAAACAGCTTGTTGTTGTTGTTGTTGTTGTTGTTGTAAGAGAGAAATAAAAAAAAAAAAAAACAACTCTCCGTCTCCGACCGTCTGTGCTGTCCCGGGACAGTAAGCAAACGCTCCCGCGGCCGGAGGGTGCATTGTTTGTGAAGACGGAGCTCTTTCTAACCTACTCTGGACACGCCTGTTCTTTTTCTTACCGAACGATAATGTCACGGGTTCGCGTTTGGCTCCGAGAGGAACAGGACTATTCAACCTTCCTAAAGAAGAGTGCACTCGCCAGAAGTTGGAATTTCTTTCCGGGATTCAGCGACTTTATCAACCAACCTGATGGATGCTTGGTGAACCTTGGCCAGAATAAAAGTGGATTCACTTTTATAACCAACGTGATCCCGTAACCCAATGGGGAGGCCAGGCTGAGCGGGGAGTCAATCAAAATGCGTGTTAGCATGTGTGTTAGCGTGTGTGTTAGCCATTTATGAAACTGTTGCACATGTCAACTCCTTATAACTGCATTATGTGAAGTAACTTCACTTTTTGCAGCGATATTTATATTTATAATACTGTAAATGTGGAATCAACGGAGAGAGGGGCGGAGTTAACTGAATCGAAGCGTTTTGTCTTCCGGGTAGGGAAAATACCCCCAGAAAATACTTATATTTCTCTCAAAAATGAGTACTCCATAGTGATAGAGGTACAACATATCATATAAATGCCTATACTTTACTTTGGAATGGCTAAAATAGCATGATACAGATCCTTTAAAAAAATCAAGAAAACTCATCTAGTCAAAAATGGAAGCCAAAACAGAAATCTACCAACGAGAGACACTTTTTGCAAGATAGTTTTTTATTTGAACCATAAAATACAGCAATCAAAACTGTTTTCTTTCTTTCTTTTCTCTTGCTTTGTTTATTTAAAACATCAAATTCAACATTAAATATTGCAACTAAATCATATAAATCTTAGATGGATTATCTGGTGTATATAATTCACACAGTTGTGTTCAGCCCCAGGCTTTTATGAAAATCTGTTGGGCTTCATCAGCCTGTGAGTTTGTATTTGAGGACTTTGTAGGTGGTAACACCGGAAATACCCACTGAAAAACAACCGTTCCAATAATTAGGATGAACCTGGCTACTTCCTCTTCTGCTATTGCTGTAATGAGAGCAAAAGACCTGCTCAACACGTTTACCATAAGAGCTGTGGTAATTTCAACTCCTGCAAGAGGTGATTTTATCTCAGCCACAAGATCATGTAGAGGTTCACCACGAAGATCAGACAATTTATGCAGCGACTTAGGAGTAAGACCCAGATCATGACCATCATGCTCAGATCAACTTGAGAGAAAAGGGACTGGCACACCTGTAACTGCTGCTGAAGCTAAAGTGAACTATTATGTTTTTCTCACAAAAGTCCTCTTATATCGTTGATTTTGGATCCAACAAAGTAAAACTTTTTCCTCATCTTCTGATTTTCTTTTGCGACTTTTGCATCATTTTCTGTGTACTGCTCACAGGAAACCATGATGAAGAAGTCGTACTTCTTAAACTCCATCTTCTGTATATTTATCAGCTGTAAACTTTACAGCACCAACTCCAAGCAGATCCCAGATTACAAGCTTGTTGTTCTGTGGATGGATGTTCTCTGTTGGCTTCATGGTGGTCTCCTTCACTCCAGGTGGTGCAGCTCCGTCTGTTTTGTTTCTGATTTCTCTCAGAGCATTGAGGGAAATCTCTCCACAGTCGGGGCAAGATGCTACAAACCTGTGTTGTTCGCAGCTCAGCCCGAGGAGGGGGTATTGAGGTACATTTGCCTCCTCCACTCTTTGAGAGGCAGGAGGTTAGAGCTGGGCGAGGTTTGTGTTAAGTGTCGGTAGAAGGTCGTAAAACTTAAACTATTTTTTCATTTACTAAACAGGACCAAACCTGCTTCTACTTTTGCAGAGTCCTGAAAAAAGCTAAACATAAATATAACCAGTACACCACAGTTCCAAATAGTCCAAAATAAGAATAACCCTGTATGCTTCAAAATCAACCCCGTGAAGTCTAAGAAATCGAGTCACTAAAAATCTAAGAAAAGCAAAAGCAGATTATTACATTACGACAATAACAGAAGCCAAGGGAAGCCCTCTCATAATGTGGAAGCAAATAAATGGTATTGTGAATCCGTCAGGCAAAACAATGACCATCCATGAGCTTAGAAATGGAGGCAGGCAGATTAGGGATAGTAAACAAATAGCGCTGGAACTTAATAATTTTTTTGTTGCGTCAGTGGAAGAACTGGTGCAACAATTTAACTCAGAAAAACTACAATTCACTAAACATCAACTAATAAATCAACACTCTTCATTCTCACTACAGCAGACCAATGAAGCAAAAGTGCTTGAAGCAATAAATTCAGTTAACCAAAGCCATAGTAAGGATCTCTTTCACATAAACGCAGCCTTTTTGAAACGAAATAAAAACGCTTTTGTAAAGCCTCTGACGCACCTGATCAATTTGTCTATTCAGAGCGGACAATTCCCCACACCTTGGAAACAGGCAAGAGTTATGCCAATACTTAAGTCAGGAGCACCAGACCAGGCATGCAATTATCGACCTGTAAGTATCTTGCCTGTATTCTCAAAGGTGTTAGAAAAAATTGTGTACAGTCAGCTTATGGCTTTTATACAATCAAAGAATATTTTACACCCATTACAATTTGGCTTCCGTCCCCAATACTCAACCGAAACGGCAAACTGCTTCTTTGTGGAGCAACTCAAACTTGCCATAGATAGGGGAGAAATCATTGGCGCTGTCTTTTTGGACCTCAAAAAGGCATTTGATACGCTAAATCATGACATCCTCATCCATAAACTGTCCAATTTCAACTTTACAACATTAACTTTGCAGTGGTTCAAATCATATCTTGAACAGAGAGATCAGTGTGTGGTGGTCAATAATCAAATGTCTACATTTTTAAAAATGAACACAGGTGTACCGCAGGGGTCCATTCTTGGGCCCTTGCTCTTCACATTGTACATTAACGATTTGCCAGACTCTTGTCCTACAGCAGGATTCCAGATGTACGCTGACGATGCAGTGGTTTATGTGCCAGGGAAAAGTGTGCATGCAGTTTCTGAGGAACTGGCAAAACATCTGCAAACTGTGGCGGTGTGGTTTCAAAACGCAGGTCTGTCATTGAATCTTAAAAAACCATGTCTGTTTGCTTTGCCTCAAGATTCAAGTCCATATCCGAAGAACTAAATTTACAGATAAATGGTTTCAAGATCAAGCAGGTTTCAGAGGTCAAATACCTGGGCCTTGTACTTGACTCACAACTTAAATTTGACAGTCATATCAAAAAAATCTGTCGAGTGACCAAAGCAAATCTTTACACATTCAGACTGATCAGGGACTACCTACCGTTTCATGCTGCTCACACTTTCATGCACGCCATGATCTTCTCGCATATAAGTTACTGCATCTGCTCATGGTCGCAGGCCACTGCCACTACAGTCAAGCCACTACAAATGATTTATAACAGAGCGGTTAAAATCCTAGATAGGAAGCCCATTAGGTCACATCATTGTATCAGTCTGAGGAATTTAAACATTTTATCTTTTGAAAACTTTATTAAATTTTCCCAGCTGAAGCTGATGCACAAATGTTTGAACCAGCAAGCCCCACAGGTCTTGAGTGAGTGTATAGTTCCTCTCAGGGCTGTGGGCTCAAGGACTAGAGGAGCTCAGAACGGGAACTGTCAGATCCCGAAACGAAATACTTCATTTGGACAATCAGCTTTTTCCGTACAAGGCACTAAAGCCTGGAACTGTTTACCCACTGACCTGAAGGGAGAGTCAAACTGGGTCCCTTTCAAACACGAACTTAAAGACTCTTTAATCAGAGGTCAGAAATGTGACCACTGACCGTCTGCTCTGCTGTGTTTGTGTTGTACTGTATTATGATATGTGTTTTAATTATGTTTTAACCATGTATTGTTTAATTTTTATGTAAAGGCCCAACTAGGGACGGACATTGAGAATTAGCTTTGGCTAAAATGTTGTAGTATGTAACATGAGCTTATGTGACATACTTGTCCCTATTCAAATAAACTTAAAAAAAAAAAAAAAAAAAAAAAAAAAAAAAAACTGCTACCTTAACGTGGTGGGGTTGTTTGAGTGCCCGAATGATCCGAGGAGCTATGTTGTCTGGGGCTTCATGCCCCTGGCAGGGTCTCCCATGGCAAACAGGTCTTAGGTGACGGGTCAGACGAAATGCAGTTCAAAGACTTCTATGGACAGTATCAGATCAAGGACCGTGACGTCGCCCGGTATGGCGCAGCCGGGGCCCCACCCTGGAGCCAGGCCTGGGGTTGGGCTCGAATGCGAGCGTCTGGTGGTCGGGCCTCTGCCCACGGGGCCCGGCCGGGCACAGCCCGAAGGGACGACGTGGGCCCGCCCTCCTGTGGACCCACCACCCGCAGAGGGATCCGTAGGGGTCGGGTGCAGAGAGGACTAGGTGGCAGTCAAAGCGGGTGCCTCGACGACCTGGTCCGCGTGCGCAGCTTCTGGCGTTCGGGACATGGAACGTCACTTCGCTGGGGGGGAAGGAGCCTGAGCTTGTGCGGGAGGTTGAGAGATACCGGCTAGATATAGTCGGGCTCACCTCCACGCATAGCCTGGGTTCCGGATCCCAACTCCTGGAGAGAGGCTGGACTCTCCATTTTTCTGGAGTTGCCCGCGGGGAGAGACGGCGGGCTGGGGTGGGTTTGCTTATAGCCCCCCAGCTCAGCCGCCACGTGTTGGAGTTTACCCCGGTGAACGAGAGGGTCGCGTCCCTACGCCTTCGGGTTGGGGACAGGTCTCTCACCGTTGTCTCGGCCTACGGGCCCAACATCGGTGCAGAGTACCCGGCCTTCTTGGAGTCCCTGGGAGGGGTACTAGATAGTGCTCCGACTGGGGACTCCATTGTTCTACTGGGGGACTTCAACGCCCACGTGGGTAACGACAGTGAGACCTGGACGGGG
The DNA here is from genome assembly GCA_007210695.1 of Neogobius melanostomus. Classification (NCBI taxonomy): domain Eukaryota; kingdom Metazoa; phylum Chordata; class Actinopteri; order Gobiiformes; family Gobiidae; genus Neogobius; species Neogobius melanostomus. The sequence continues at coordinate 49,609 of VHKM01000859.1, forward strand.
GTGATGGGGAAGAACGGCCTCCCCGATCTGAACCCGAGTGGTGTTCTGTTATTGGACTTCTGTGCTAGTTACAGTTTGTCCATAACGAACACCATGTTCGAGCACAAGGGTGTCCATAAGTGCACGTGGAACCAGGACACCCTAGGCAGGAGGTCGATGATCGACTTTGTAGTTGTGTCATCTGATCTCCGGCCGCGTGTCTCGGACACTCGGGTGAAGAGAGGGGCTGAGCTGTCAACCGATCACCACCTGGTGGTGAGCTGGATCCGCTGGAAGGGGGGGAGGAAGCCGGTCAGACCTGGCAGGCCCAAACGTGTTGTGAGGGTCTGTTGGGAACGTTTGGTGGATCCCTCTGTCAGTAGGGTCTTCAACTCCCACCTCCGGAAGAGCTTCACCCAGATTCCGAGGGAGGCTGGAGACATGGAGTCCGAGTGGACCATGTTCTCCTCCTCCATTGTCGATGCGGCTGCTCGCAGTTGTGGTCGTAAGGTCTCTGGTGCCTGTCGCGGCGGCAATCCCCGAACCCGGTGGTGGCGCCGGAAGTAAGGGATGCCGTCAAGCTGAAGAAGGAGTCCTACCTGGCCTTGTTGGCTTGTGGGACTCCGGAGGCAGTTGAGAGGTACCGGCAGGCCAAGCGTGCTGCAGCTCGGGCAGTCACAGAGGTAAAAACTCGGGTCTGGGAGGAGTTCGGAGAAGCCATGGAGGAGGACTATCGGTCGGCCTCGAAGAGATTCTGGCAAACCATCCGGCGCCTCAGGAGGGGGAAGCAGTGCTTCACCAACACTGTTTACAGTGCGGGCGGGGAGCTGTTGACCTCGACTGGGGATGTGGTCGGGCGGTGGAAGGAGTACTTCGAGGATCTCCTCAATCCCACTGTCACGTCTTCCGATGAGGAGGCAGAGGCTGGGGACTCGGAGGGGGGTTCGTCCATCACCCGGGCTGAAGTCACTGAGGTGGTTAGAAAGCTCCTCGGTGGCAGGGCCCGGGGGTGGATGAGATTCGTCCCGAGTACCTTAAGTCTCTGGATGTTGTAGGGCTGTCTTGGTTGACACGTCTCTGCAACATCGCGTGGCGGTTGGGGACAGTGCCTCTGGATTGGCAGACCGGGGTGGTGGTCCCTCTCTTTAAGAAGGGGGATCGGAGGGTGTGCTCCAATTACAGAGGGATCACACTTCTCAGCCTCCCGGTAAGGTCTACTCCAGGGTGCTGGAGAGGAGGATCGGCCGATAGTCGAACCTCGGATTCAGGAGGAACAATGCGGTTTTCGTCCCGGTCGTGGCACACTGGACCAGCTCTATACCCTACATCGGGTGCTCGAGGGTTCGTGGGAGTTCGCCCAACCAGTCCACATGTGTTTTGTGGATTTGGAGAAAGCGTTCGACCGTGTCCCTCGTGGTGCCTGTGGGGGTGCTCCGGGAGTATGGGGTCCGGGGCCCTCTGCTAAGGGCTGTCCGTTCCCTGTATCACCGCAGCAGGAGCTTGGTTCGCATTGCCGGCAGTAAGTCAGACTTGTTTCCGGTGCGTGTTGGTCTCCGCCAGGGCTGCCCTATGTCACCGGTTCTGTTCATTACTTTTATGGACAGAATTTCTAGGCGCAGCCAGGGGCCGGAGGGTGTCCGGTTTGGGAACCTCAGGATCTCATCTCTGCTGTTTGCAGATGATGTTGTTCTGTTGGCTTCATCAAATCAGGACCTCCAGCGCGCACTGGGGCGGTTTGCAGCCGAGTGTGAAGCGGCCGGGATGAGGATCAGCACCTCCAAATCTGAGGCCATGGTTCTCCACCGGAAAAAGGTGGCTTCCCCGCTTCAGGTCGGTGGGGAGTCCTTACCTCAAGTGGAGGAGTTCAAGTATCTCGGGGTCTTGTTCACGAGTGAGGGACGGATGGAGCGTGAGATCGATAAACGGATCGGTGCAGCGTCAGCAGTGATGCGGTCGCTGTATCGGACTGTTGTGGTGAAGAGAGAGCTGAGTCAGGGGGCAAAGCTCTCGATTTACCGATCGATCTACGTTCCCACCCTCACCTATGGTCATGAGATCTGGGTAATGACCGAAAGGACAAGATCGCGGATACAAGCGGCCGAAATGAGTTTCCTTCGCAGGGTGGCTGGGCGCACCCTCCGAGATCGGGGTGAGGAGCTCAGTTACCCGGGAGGAGCTCGGGGTAGAGTCGCTGCTCCTTCACGTCGAAAGGAGCCAGCTGAGGTGGCTAGGGCATCTGTTCCGGATGCCTCCTGGTCGCCTCCCTCGGGAGGTGTTCCAGGCATGTCCTATTGGGAGGAGGCCTCGTGGAAGGCCCAGGACACGCTGCACTGTAAACCCGAACAAGTTCATTGAACTCAAAACTTTTGTGGAAACTTTATTACGACAAAAAATTTGAGTTAATGAATTAAATGTTTTACGTTATATCCAATCTATATCTACAAGTTCAGTGCACTCATCCAACGTAGCTTTTTTGAGTTTAGTAGACTTATCCATATTACTTTTTTGACAATTTGAACTTAACATTTTAAAGTTCAACACACTCATTACATTAACGTTTTCCTGACTATTTCAACCTAAAATTTAAAGGTTTAGCAGACTCAATATAATACCTTTTGCACCCATTTCCACCTAATTTTTTAAGTTTAGCAGACTCATTATATTAACTTTTGCATGTCTATTTCCACCTATAATTTATAAGTTTAGCAGACTCCACTTAGACAAAATACTACCAATAATTAAATACAAAAAACATGTATTCAAAGCTATAGAATACATACAATGACATTTATTAAAAATGTACTGCCTTACATTACATAACATTTCTACCATAACAATGCAATTTAAGCATACGGCATTAGCTATCAACGCTCTGTATAATATTTGTATCAGGAGAAAAGTGCATGAAATAACCTTAATAAACTTGTTAAAAAGGCACACTGCGAAACATTTTGGATCACTGTCGTCAGCAATACAAAACATGCTCTTAATGACCAACTCGACACTGTTAATGCTTCAAATATGTAGTCGGTAATCAAAAGAATGGATTTGGATGAGAACCTAATCTATTCAAAACTCATATTTGGCTGCTTTGTGAACATCACCATGGAGATAAGCTGGAGACATCCCTGCTCCCATTAATGGTTTTTTTTGTTGTTGAGATTTTTTCAACAATATCAATATCTGTAATGAGATAAATGCATATTATTCTATTTATTGGATGAAATGCTACGCAGTGTGGCTTTAAGTGAACCCCTCAAACAAAAATCTGTAATAACTCAAACCCTTAAAACTTTAGAACTGTTGTGAATGTTTTTCAGTTGGCATAATTTTAATCGAAACAGAAAACAAGGTATGATAACCAAGTGGAAAGTGCTCATTTATCAAGGAGAGCAGACATTGTTTCAGAGCTGTGGTCATCTAGGCTGACCACAATCTTTAAGATGACGTTAAACAGGGTAACGACTTTCTTTAGGTACTCAATAGAAGTTATGCATAATCCATTTCTATGAAATATAACTGGAACCTCAAATTGAGGACAATTCAAAGTATAACAAAAGAATAACATTGCAGACATAGCCATGCATAAGCAACATCTACGTTGAAGCGACATGAACCCAAGAACAAGAACGCCGCACAGTGCACGTGCGCAAACTGCGCATGTTGTAGTGTGTCTTGCTGTAAATAGAAAACAAAATGCCTCAGTCCCCGTTCAAACGCTCTGTGGTGGTCGTCTCTGACGTGTGAATTGGATTCTGAGTCCAGTCACCTTTTTAATTTCTGTTTAAAGTCCCGGAGAAGTTCATACATTTCCAGCTAGTTGATAAAACAGTGCGTAGCACGTATGGCAAAATCAGAACGAGGGAGTTTTGTGAGTTCGATAACAACAATAAAACTCTCCTTCCATTTTGCAGCTTATTCAGTGACAAGCCAGTAACACTAGGCCAATCAAACCTCTCCTGGTGCGGCGACAGATGCCAGTTTGACGAATGCAATCGGCCAAAACTAGCTTCACCGACCTCCACAAACCGCTGTCTGTAGCCGATGGTGCTGTCCACACTAAACACATGTGTCCTGATGTCGGCCAGAACCTGCTTGACCACTCCAGACTGGATATTATAGCGTTGAAAAAGCCTTTAGATGTTCCCAGGTGTGAAGAAATCAGAGAAGCAATGAGAAGGGCAACGGGACGATCAGCCACATTTGTTTCACCATTTTGCTGCAAAATACAAATTGTGTAATTAATACTGGGGCAAGAAATTAGGCAATAAGTGAAGAAAATAAGGGACTAAATAAGGCAAGCAGATGAGAAAAGGACAGCAAAAAAACACATACAATGCAAAGACCTGACTGTTCTGTCATTATCTTAGGTTAAAATACACTACACATGTATTCTCCAGATTTAGCTCCCAATTTGAGTTTGGACCCCCCCAGATTATTTTCATCTTCTGGCATTCCTTATGCATGTTAAGACTGTGTGTCTCTGCTCTTTATGTACATTTTAAATGGTAAAAAAAAAAAGGGCAATATTTATAGAGTGCTTTTATTCCTACATTTGGCCTAAAGCCCTTTACATGCGTGAAGTTTCTTGCACAATGTGCAGATTAAAACCACTGACCTTCAAGACGACCTGCTCAAACATCTGTGGCACTGTCACCATTGTTAATTGTAAAATGGTCATGCATTTAAAAATGACAAGGGCTACCATTATTTAGGTAATACAGTTCAAAGCCCACTGTAGAATACTAAATTATAATATAAATCATTGATTAATGTGTGCATTGAACAATATAAAAAAAAACTGCTCAATTCAGGTCACTCACACTATCATCACTCCATGTGTGCAGTGCGGCCAGTTTAGAAGCTTATAAACATACACTATGACTTTGCAAAAGGCTGTGTGTTGTGTTTTAGGCAGTGCTTAATTTAAATAAAATAACTAGTATATTATATTTGGCCAAATTACCCAGCTCTTAATCGTGAGCCTTTATACCTCCACAAACATGCTCTGAAATGCATGTGATTATTGTGCCAGTTAAACAGTTCATATTTCAGTGAATTTTCAGGGAAAATTCATTTTGTCGATGTATGAAGCCCCACCAAAATATTTACAAAGCACAAATATACTTACATTTCAGCATTCAAAGTAATCTGTATCGTCCTCCTTCAGGTAGATGCAAACTCCGCAAAGGCTTCCTTTTGCCATCTTCTAATGACAAAAAAGTAATATGAATCATAAAGGAAAAACAACAGATCTGTAAGCTTTCCATTGGTGTGCAATGTACATACTGTATACTTTTCTTACAAAACTTCAAAATCTACTAGGCATAGTCTACCTAAGGAGGAGGAAAGGAGAGAAGTGAAGATGGACCAGGAACCAAAAAAGATAAGCGGATTAAAACGGGAACTATATTGTGAGGCTATCCGCTTAGAAAATCGACATGTTTAATTTTGTGTAACTAGACCTGGATCGTGTAATGTTTCATGTAACTGTATTTAAATAGGGAAAACGTTTAACAGCTTGGTAGCTTCTAATTTTACCCCAGTTTGGAGATATACTTATGCTGGGAGAGGCTAAATGATAACATTTGCGTGACTGAGCACACACACACACACACAAAGACCAAACAGGTACACATCAACTAGTCTAAACTAAGGTAAGAACATATCTCAGTATGTAAAAACGGTGGCCAATCCTTTAAGTACGAGCGATGTATTTTGATAGTTTGAAGTGCCAAAGTAAGCTGGTAATAGTTACCTTTTCAAAATAGTACCTCATTACTTCAGGTCATCTCCTCTCTCAGTTCAGGATTTCCCTGTCCCAGTGTGGCCAAAGCAGTCCAAGGGCACTTTTGCCTGGGCAACAGAGAGAAGCCGACTGTATCTACAAATACATGAACATGTATTACAAGTATGATACATAACCAAACAGAAAGGACAAGAACATTTGTTACCTGTGATCGATCTGCAGGGCCATTGCATTAGGAGATCCTCTACCTCTATTCTCTTGCAGTCTTGCGTTCATATGAATGTGGATTCACTGGCCAGGTTTTACTCTTTCATGCTAATGTTGACAACCACCACAGCACAGCCAGATATGGATATCGTGGTACATTAGTTTAAAATATTGTGCTTCGTGCTTTTTGAAGTTAAACCAAGCACTTCCTTGATCTGCAAGACATGGGGGAAATTAGTATGCAATATAATAGACCAGCACTAACTCATTTCATGTCATTTGTTGTTCTCACCTAAAATCACACAAAGGCAATATGATGGCATAATATTTCAATATGATAGAAATAATTATTGATGCATTGTTAATTATTGTTAATTTACAGCATATTTTCTATGTCTCAAAGTGCTCTTTTTTTTTTTTAACTGTAAATTAAACTAAATTAACGACTAAACAAAACGTCTAAACCTGGACTAAACCAGGAGTAAACAGAAGAATTGGTTTTGGCTCATTGCAGACAAGAATTTTGTATTTTTAGAAGATTGGCTGCCCCCAGAATAACCTGATTGTCATTGTACCAATGAGCTCGTCCTGCAGACCGCTTCTCTCATCTCCTCCTTCCTAGTCTCTGTCATTCACTGCACCATTTAGGCACTTTCATACAACTATTATTACATTACACTTAGTCATGAGAAGAAGAGATATCGCAACGACCCAGTTCTGACAGGACCGACTCCCCGTTTCGGCCGCATGTTTAACAACACAGTCACCCGCGAGCCGCCACGGTCAAACGGGTGGAAGCCGAGTGGTACCAAGGATCCGCTAAACCTGCCGCTGGGGTCGCGTGAGTGTACGAAACTCACAGCAACTAAGGGTATTCAGAATCCGCGGTTCTTTACAATGAAGAGAAACGCGGGGCACGAATATAGCTAGTCCGTTTCGTATGCACTTCGCTGCTAACGGCGCTGGCCGGGACCAATTAAGCAGATTCATTACCGATGGGATTTAAACACCTCACAGCACAGGCTTTAAACGTTAACATAATGTTAGAATTTACTTACGCAAATTAGACAACGAGAATGAGAAGAGCTGGCTGCTTGGAGAACCAGTGACCGATGACGGTGTCTCCTTCCGTGGAGAAAGTTAGGCCTTAACTTGCTATCTAGTTCTAAAGCACTGAGCCCTTCCGAACACGCTTCCTTTGACTCTAATTTAACCCTTACCGTTATTAAGTCTGAAGAAAAAACATCGTCGGGCCAATTATAAGGCAAAAGAAACGTTTTAAATGTTTTTAAATGGTTCTGGTTCTTGGACGAGAGGCGGGTCCTCTCGCGCACGCGGGCCGCCATCTTGTTTTTTCAAAATCAGTGCTCAAAGCAGACAATGTTTTGGTGAGTCATGACGTTGAATGGACAAATAAACGCAAATGTTTTGAAATGAAGTTTCTAACAAGGTTATCTTTATTCAACTTAAATCTCAATCAATCAATTTTTGTCTCAAAGATTAATATTTCAGTCAACGAATTGTCTGTTTTAGTCAGGTGCCTAAAACATTAATGAGTTTGTATGGCTGTTCGGGTTACAGTGTGGGTGGGACTATGTCTCCGAGCTGGCCTGGGTGCGCCTCGGGGTCCCCCCAGAAACCAGCTGGAAGGGGGTGTGCGTGGATGCGGGAAGTCTGGGCATCTCTGCTGAGACTGCTGCCTCCGCGACCCGGCCCCGGATAAAGCGGAAGAAAATGGATGGAGATGGATGGATGGGATGCTTCAAATAAAAATATGCAAATGTGTTCATTACCAGTTGTAGTCAACTGTATTTTAAATAACGTTATAAATATATGCATTCTTAATATTGAAAACGGTCAGCAAGATGATGCCACTGCTCTATACCGGTAGTATAAAAAGCCACCTGGTTGCCACACTTTCTCTGTCTCCTCACTGATGTCCTCATGGCCTTTGGGCTGGCCCAGGGTTGTGCGTGCTGTTGCTACGGTCCAGGTAGCTATCGTTTTATTAATTTTCAATTCTTAAAATATGGTTAAGCCCGTAATGCAAGTTTGTTTAGCGTCGTGGGGTGTTGAGAGCCTCAACACGCAACCCCCCTGGCGTCCATTGTTATCGGCGGTGCGTTGTTATCCGGGCGTCTGCTGGAGGCCCTCGCGTAACCGGGGTTGGTATCGAAGACCGGACGCGGCGCGACTTGAGCTGATGTGGGCGCGACGGTAAGATTGGCTTGCCTCGTGGTTTAGCCTTAATTTTACTAGTGCTCCGTAGCTAACTTCTTGTATTTACATTTAGGTGGACCTAACCATGCTGCTTGTCTTTCTTCCCTACTTTGTTTTGTACAAACTCAAAGTTATGAAAAACGAAACAAATGTGAACACACTGCGGGGATTAAACACTATATTTTGATTTTGTTTTTAACAAAATAAAGTTAAAACGCGTTTGTAAGTTTTTATTTTGTGCGCATGCCTTATTTTCATCACTCACCCCAGTCAGTTTCTGTTTTCATCATTGCTGCTTCTTGGGAGAGCAAACCCATATAGACAAAGGCCTTTCACACGCCATGGGATGAGCAGCGCTCATTTTCTACATTACTTTTTTAGAAGTAAAACATAGAAATAAATTAAACTGAAATGTAGCAAGGAAATGCTACCTTCTGTCTTAGGGTCGGTCAAACCTATTTTCCCAGTTTACACTAGATGGCGTTGTCTGGCTCTTAATTAATTAACCAATACTTTGACCATACAGTCAATGTAATTTGGACTGTAGTTGGTAGTGCTGGTTTGGTCGTCATCCTGGAACTAAATTTCATGGACTGATTTGATTCCAGATCCAAAAGCAAACATTGTTACCAAATAATTCAAAGAGCTTCAGCATTTTACATTATACAATTAATTGTTTAAAAGACAAAGAATAAAATAAAATAAAATAAATACAAAGAGTCTATCAAAATCCCAACAAAATGCAAATATTTTTAGTTATTGTATACATGGCTGAATAAAAATTTTCTGACTGGATTCAAAATCTACCACATCTACAGGAAACCAATGCAAAGGCATCTAGCACAGACTGATGTGATCGTGTTTCCCTGTTTATCGTCAAAACAGAGCATTTGAGGTGTTGGGCATCTTTCTGACAGATGCTAGCTATTGACAGTAACAGTCTACAAGTAGATTAACTCTTCATGGATTACGCGAAGTCTGGTTTAGAACATTATATTGATCTTAGCATTGTTCTTCAGATGGTAAAAAGCTGATGATGTTGCTTTGATGTGGCTGTTTAGTTCAGGTCTGAGTTCATGATTTCTAACTGATTCTTCGTTTACGGAGAGAGAAGGGAGATTAACATAAGTGACGAACACTTTCTCTTTGTGTCTGTGCCAAAACATCTAATTTTGTCTGAGTTTAGTTGTTGTCTTCCTCCACAAGGCTCATGTTCATATAATCCCCCTATTAATATAATGGTAGTGTAGCCACTAACTTAAACAAATTGTTTGTTTGCTGGAGTAAATAACATGGGAGGTTTTCTGCAAAAAAAATATACAAGCAGTGGTTATTTCTTTTTAACGATAAGGGATTGTTATTATGTATGCTTTTCAACACTGATGTTTCAATGTGCAAGTTAATTAGAAATAAGGGCAAACCCTGATTTGAGATTCGTGATGGCTTATCGTTCCAGAAGAAAAAGCGCAGCACTTATTCACAGATGGTCCGCAGGTTTTGATCCTGATGAGGCCCTTTCAGGGGAGATTTGCATGTTCTCTCTGGCTTCTGCGCAATAATATAATTTCCTGGCAGTTTCTCTACGAATAAAACATGTACAATAGCCAGAAGAAAAAGTGTGTTTGCTTGTGTGAGTGAGTGGTGTGGTCGGAAGGTCGATGGTGCAGATTACAGCCCTCACCTTCGTCAGGCTGCCAGGGGCTGTTGTGGCAACAATATAACTTATAACCACCACCACCAGTGGGCGTGAAGAATAATGACTTAAGCAGTGGTTCTCCAACTGATGGGTCGGGACCAAAGTGGGTCGCGAGCCTTATTTGCAGATAGGAAATAGTTATTCAACTATGAATGATGTTTTTGAATAACTGCAAACAATGACTGATTTTGTTATTAAATTCTACTGTGAAACTGCTTATTATCTTAAAGTAAAAGCTGAAATTAAATCTTTTTGGGGTATTGTGACTTCCTTGATACGGTGAAGGTGAGTGTGGTGGTAACAGAGGCTTGAAAACGCTGTAAACGACTGTAAGAACCATGATGATAATATACCATTATAATATTGGCTTTGCACAGAAAGAAACATCCTCATCAAGGCACTTAGGAACATGTGACTAACGAGTTTTGTTGGCTGTTGGGAGGATATAAAAATTCCTGTTGTTGATGTTTTTGCTGATATTCTGCCACAGTTATTTTCTAGAGTTACTGCCAGGTGTTAATCGCAAACAAGGCTTGTTGCAGAGAATGGTGGTTCTGTGAACAGACATGGCTCATGCAAAGGTACAATACAGCAGCTGCTGAGAGACGACTGAACATCAAGTGCATCGATACAGGGACTCCACAAGAGTTCTGGGCGAGCATGGAAGATTTAATTAATCGAATAACTATACGCATGTCACCTTCTTTCTGATATAATGGTTGCCCACTTTATATGCTATCTCTTTTTATCATTATTGTTCAAATATTACTGAGCAATGATAACAACAACTAAGCCACGATCAACTCAAACAGCTCTGGGAATCAAGAAGATGATTGTCCCACTAATGGGGAATGCCTGAAATACTCATGTACTATTATGTTGTGGCTCGCGCTGAAACATTGCCTTTTTAAGGACATACAGTAATACAGTTTGTCACTACCAATCTAAAAGCGGTCTTGAAAAAAATGTCAAAAATAGCGACAAAAACGAGACAAAAAGTGACCAGTCACTAGAATCAAGAGACAAAGTCCGGTTTCGGGGCCATTCTGAAGATTTTCACAGATTATTAAAGTGAGTCTCCAGCTTCTTAACGATGTGTAACACATGGAAATCTGATCAATATTTGGAGACGTAGCGGTGATAAAACACCCAACCAAAGGGATAAACGGCCTCTGAAGTTTTGGCCTTTCTCACCTCTCTGCTGTTGGGAGTTGACAATAGCCTCATTTACATCTCATTGGGATAAGCCATACCCCCTGTCAAACTCCCCCTCAAAGCAGTAAAGCACAGGGAGGGAGCAAAAGTTTATTGCTTCCACAACACCAGTTCATTATGTGTATCCGCTATTTTTGGTTTCCATGTATTGATCTCAACCTCACAGCAGAAGGTTGTTATTGTTCTTTGTCATTTTTTAATATCAATTGATAAACTGTCACTGGCTTGAAAATGTGTAACATCTGTAACTTTTATGTTAAATAATTTTAATGTTCAAATCAAAAACTGTCATATTATAACAGTAATGAGTATGAATCCAAGTATGATCAGAATCATTTGAATTGATTTTATGCATTGTCGTTTTTGCTTAATGAAAATAATAAGCAATAAACTATGGAAAATAAAAAATAATATCAATCAATAAAGCAATTACTCAAACATTGCTTAGAGAGCGCTTTTTCATACCAAAAAAATAAGATAAGTTTACAATATAAAACAAGAGAAGAAGATCTTTGGGCATTTTAATTTATTGCAGTGGCTCTGATTCATGAACCTCACACAGTAAACTCTTTTTTTGCATCATCTATTGTTTGTGTAACCCACATGTGGTGTTTGGCCAGTGCTTCCTCAACACTATGGGAGTGAATGTTTGACACTTTAAGTGAGTTACAACTTTACTTTAAGCCATAGAAAATGCAATTGAGTGGGAATATGAAATCAATATTCAGTAATAGGATCTATACCTAATATTTACCCCATTTACTACATTACATTGCTGCATGAGGTTTGTTCTGTCGCCTGAGACGGAGGTTGAATTTTATTCATTCAAGTTTATTATTCAATGTTAAACCTTACTGTTTATCTAACTCAACACCAATCTGTTGTTTAAACAATAATTTCCCCCCAAAATTTCACAACATAGTATGACAGTGTAATTGACTTTATGAAAGAAAAAATAAAACGTTTTCTGTATTGACAAAGCATTGTGAGTGAAACCTTGAAACTGGTCATTGTGCCACTTTAAAGGAAAAAAATATATATATTCCTGTGCGGTAGCCACCCAGTGAATGATGCTAGCGAGAGTCCTGAGCGACATCCTTCGATGTCGGCTCTTCGATCAATTGTGAAGCAGAATTCACCAAGCGTTGATTGTTCACCT